>JARKIC010001234.1:0-140682 GCA_029378375.1 Mycena olivaceomarginata
AAAAAAGAAAGTTCGTCGGTTTGCATTTTTGCTGTAAGTATTATGCTGATGTTCATCTACGAATACTCTAGGGATCGGCACCGTACCGTATACGGCTACCGCAGTGCAGATTATGACCCGTACACCGTACGCGACTTGGGCCATACGATACGGCAAATTACCGTATATACGGTTAAAGTACGGCGTCCAGCAAGGGCAGGTAAGAGCAAATACCTGGGGGTCCTCACCACAACACCGTAATACGGTTTACGGTACCGTACCGTAACGCCTCATTGCGCAGACTGTGCGTGTTACATTCAAAGTCGAGGGAGACTGACTCCGCTCACCTCTCTGGTGCCCGCTCAATGGACCATATATAGTATTTTACGGTATATGGTACGGTCCGTAACCGTACTGTATTGTCCGAAAAACTTTACGGTATACGGTCCGTAATTTGGACGGCTGTAACCGTATACCATACGGTCTAGCTGCCGCAGCGCGCTGCGTACCGGTGCTGGGACCCGCGCCTTCCCTTTCCCGTCGGATTCGTCCTTCCCATTCTCAGGCGCCGGAAAACAGCCAACGAATCCGCCCGAGCTCCACACACACACACCTCACTCCTCTTCCTCTTCCTCTCCTAGCCTAAACCCCTCCCACTTCTGGCGCACGAGTCCGGGTACTATACCGCGCACTCAAACCCGCTGGTATGCACAACCGCAAATAAAATATTAATTTTATGGTCTCGAGATGTTGTAACCCTTCCAACTCACCCTCAATGGTTCCAGGTTGAGCCGAGGCTCCAGTGCCCTGAAAAAACCTGACACAAAGTGAGTTAGTGACAGTCGTGTAACTCGGCCGCAGCCAAACTTTGACATCAATTTCACTAATGTGTGGTGGTTCAATCCGGCGTACCCTTGTACCCGCGGGACGGGTAGGCCCCAGTCACTACCCTGCCCCCGCAGAAAAACCGCAGATTTTACTCTCGTGTTTCACTCTATTCCGGAGCGACATTGTCATGGAAAATGCTTTTTTTTCCGCCGCAGGCGCGTTTTCGGGCTCAGCGGCACACAGGATAGAATCAGGATAGTTACATTCATTGTCGCTTGGTCCCACTGATTCGAAGCATGTTTCAAAGGCATTTCAAGGGCATTCAAAAAGGTTCTCGCGCTGCGCGGCGGGACATTCGCTAATTTGCTCTGTAGCGCGGAGCGGGGTAGGGGTAATTTTGGCCCTTCAAGTGATTTACTATATCGCGGAGACGGTCAATGGGTAGTGCCACGGTTTGAAGAATTCGACACGGTACTCGGACCCGTCCGACCCGTACCCCTATCCTTCCCCGGACCCGCGACCCGTGCTGTTCCTTATCGACGACAACAACGAGGTGCTACATCGGAAATCACGCTCCGAGACGGTCGGCCGTCCCAGCGCTCTTCCGACGCGATATGCCCCGAGGCTCCCGCCCAGACATCTCCGAACAAATACTGCATCCTGGCCTCCAAAATATTGGACGAGAACGGTTTCGCGCCTCGGTCGCCCTCAACGAAAAGAAAAGGTACCAAAAGAACCTGATCTCAGTGGCCGCGGACCCAATACCTACCTCCGCAAGAAACCTTTTGGCAACCCGATCGAGATCCACACGCGATCCATGTCGTTTTTTTTACAATTCCAGAAGCTTGACTCGGGGATCCAGTCACACTCTCTCCAGTAATTTCCCCGAGCCATGAGCGTTGCGGCCGACGAATGCTTAAGCTCCGCTCCCCCCCTCCAGGTTTCTCCCACGTTTCAGCAATACAATTTAATTCATGAAATGCAATGCTTCCATTTTGCCAGATGCAACGATGAGATCCTTGGTCCCTGGACCCACGTTTGGTGGGCTTCTATTGGTATCGCCGCCAGAACTTTTATCGCACGCTCATTGTGCTCATTCCATTCTGAAGGAAACGGATCGAGGGCGGCGCCATGTTCTTCTGTATCATCTCGACTGGCCGCTCTGGCGGCGCTGTCGATCCGGAAGCCTGGGGTCTTCGCTGTCCAACGCATTGTGCTTGATGATAATAGCTGCATGAAGCGCGCAATAATAGCTCCATTGCTGTCCAATGTCAACAGCTTGTTGCATACCTCAATCAAAGATGAAGTGACTGCTCAAGGTCTCGACCTGGCCTGCGGTCCCACAAAAACTCCCTCGGATGTTGTACACCGCACTGCCGCGCTAGCGCAACATTCTCTTCCGCCCATTTGCAAACATGGAAGCCTCAAGGTCCCAAGGTATCGGCCGAAATGTCCATCACGTCGCGGGAGTGGCGGAGAAGATTCCTTGGATGCTCCACAGCAACGGCTCCAGGCTCCCGCCACGTATGTCGCGCCAGCTGGATACAGCATTTGTTGCGCCATTGCTGTTGGCCCTGGCAGTGGGAATCTGTCCCTCCGCCTTTCGAGTGATCATGAATTTCATTCTTGTCCGTTTACGCTCACTCGAATTTTCAAGGGTCTCAGTCGTCAACCGCTCCACGTCTGCCGCGGCGACAACTTTACTTTGCGCGGATCTCAGTCCTCGAGCTCATCACAGTCTTGATTCTGGTTGCTAACCGCGGTGCATTCTGTCGGGATCAGCGCACTGGCCCCGTTTAGCAACCGTGAACCCCATATTACGGGCTCAAACAATGATTTTTTGATAGGTGAGCTCCGAGACTGCTTCTGACCATCATGTGAATTGGAAAGGTGTGCGGGAGGGTGACGACGATGGGTACGACAAGGATCGCACCGTAAGTGGCTGGACGAGGAACGGAGCCGATTCAAACGGATACAGGGCTCCGAGTTATTGTGGCGGGGCCGTTGGTTTGAGTCAACACATTAATTTCTTAGTTGTGTCTTCGAGGTTTTAATATGCCGCCCTGTACCCGGACACCGCTTCGCCAAATGGGGAGGAAACGGGTTAGCAGATTGCGTCCAACCAGGTGAGCGCCAAATTTATTCTCAGCGGTGTCGGGGCATTATTTCCGGGGCGTGCCAAAACATTCTGACGTTGGTCAAGCTCCGTCTTTCCACGCAATCCCCGCAGCCAGTATGGCCACGACCGGGGTGCGAAACTGAATTGAGAAACAAACCGTAACATCAGTCGGATTCTTCCAATTGATTCAATTGGGGGAGGTGTATTAATTCTCAAGCTCTTCACAACTGCCTTCACATTTCACACTGTTTCATGTATGATGGCCTAGAAAACGACGCCCACGAACTTACCTGACCGTGTCTCGACAGCTTTTTCCTAATGAGTAATAGATTGATACCTCCAAGAACCGAGCACAAAGGGACAATTTAAACCCCGTTTTTCCAACACTCGCTGATGTGGTTCGCAGGGACATGGAGCCTTAGAATCGTGGCACGTCGAAGTCAACGAAAACAACTGGGTTCGGCTGCACATTACTGCCTATGGAAGTAGTCGTTATTTTTCTCGATTTGGAAGGCAGAGTTGTTTCTGATTCTTTTTTATCTTCTCATTTGGACGTCAGATCCTATACTTGGCTTTCCGGAGCTTGAGGCTCCAGGATTCTCCGACCGGAAACCGCCGCTTCGACGTGCGTTAACCCTCAACCGAAATGAAAAGTAACTCGGGGTTCTGTGAGTAGTGGCGTCACGATAGGTCTGGCCATGTTACCGGTGCCGGTTGCTAGCCTTGAGGTGTTTCCCATGTTCAAATTTCGAGTATAGATGCCCGCTCGCCCGCTTCGTTCACCTCTCCCATTTCTCCGGGCCTTCTGTTCGGAGGCATCAGAAAATGGTTTCAAGGTATTACACGGGCACCTACCGGATGGCCTCTTGGTGCGTCGCAAAGATAGAGATCTATTTTATGAATTAGCAGGTGATGGATCTCGGGATAGAATTTGCCCATATGGGCCTCCATCAATATGCAAGAACCGCCGTTTTACTGTAAAGTCTATGGCAAGTCCATCAGAGAAACCTCCACAACGCTCGCAGCGGCCGTATTAAACTTAGCGTGAGTAGCAAGGTTTGCGGCCCTCCCTGTTCGATAGCTGGGGACACACACCAACTGTCAAGATGTCTACAATGATGCGCCCCGCGATGTACCTGGCCTGCAGTATTTTGAAGCCGGAATGCAAGGTCTGTCGGCAGGTCATCACGAGTGCTCAGGGTACGACGGTGTCCTTGGGAAATGAAAATCAATAATTCGGGGATGAGGGTCATATTTCTGATTTTCACAACATAACACTCACCAGCCCTGGAATTTCTCCAGCCTTGCGCTGAGAAAGTGTCAATCTCCCTCATCAAAATGTTTTATTGATAATCCTTCTCGCGGTTTGCATTGACTTCTCACTTGTAACCTCGTTCTGAACACCAGAAACTCGCTGTGAACCCAACGTGAACTTTACAACAGTAGCGTATCGATGCCTTGTGAATTAATGAATGCACCGGCTGTGGAGGAGAAATGATGCGTAACATCTGGCCCTTGAAGATAAGATATCTCCTAGATACTTCCGATCGAAACCTATGGATCTAGCCTGGGAGTTGCCGCTTGCACAGCTTTGCGCAGCCGGAAGATCGACGCTGATCTCGACGTCGATCATCACAGCCGACCCAAATCGGGGTAGATTCGCCCCGGCAACCACTAGTAAAAATTTCGACTGTCTTAATTTTTTAATTTTTGAGTCTGATATGTGGCGCCACGCCGCGGAAGAAAATGCGAAAACAAAAACAACAAATCTAGCGGAGTACACAGCAATTACGACAAAATGGGAATGCATCTAACAAACGGGCCGCGACGACGAGAGCAAGGTGGACGAGGAAAAAAAAATCAAAATATGGTGTGACGAAGAATAAGCTTGGAATAGGCAAATAATTTAGGCTTCTGAATCAAGCGTACGCTGCCGGCGCAGCAACACCTGCTGAGCTGAGGTGACTCCGACGGTCGGCGCCATGTTGAGATCGTTGGTTCGCCTCTCAGTGATCAACTGTTACAAGCTGAGTGAGGAGAACAAGACGATAAAGCGGCAGTGGAGCATGCCTGGATTTTTTGCTGGAGAATTCCGATATCCCACGTACACATCATGATCGAGAAACCGTAGCGGACTTCCTTCCACCACCAGAGAGCAGGGGGTGTGCTCAAGCCCAGGCGCAGAGTTTTAATTCGCAGTTCCCTCGCACGGTCATCAAGCCTTCAAGATAGTCAGCAAACGGGGGGAGAAAAGCAAAGGCCAGTATACTCAAGAAATTCATTCGAGATGATCTCAGCCTCCAGCGGGGAGTCGAACATGTGGGCATCGACTACTTTATCATGGAGCTTCCTCATGTCGTCAAATGCCTTGTTCATAGACGCGAGCCGGGGACTAGGGAGTACAAAACGGAGGATGCAGAAGAGTGCGCTGAGGATAAACAACACGATGGCGACCACCTGAGAAAAAGGATCGGGGAGGAGACCCGCCCAGAAGCTGGAGGGAGGAATGGGATCCGATTCAATGGGAGACATATTTCAGGTCAAGCCATGTCTCGAGCTCCTTCGGCTTTATATACCTCCAGAAACTGGGTGGGAAATATTTTTACACAACGAAAATCTAAGATCGGTGACCGGCTCGATCGCACTCATGTCAACGGAGACACCCTGTTTAATGGAATTCTCGCGCCTCATGCCCAACCTTTCAACTTTCTCTTTTCGAACTTTGCATCGTTGATGCCCGCAGACCAATGGAGACTTAGGAATCAGAATGTTTGGGCCGACTGTCGGGGTGAGCGCGATGCCGAATATTTTTGAAGAATCGGCATTTCCTCACCATCGATTATCTATAATAATCTCTCGGAATCAAGCACGAAGTATTAAACGCCGACGCCTCTAGGATCCGCTGTTCCTTCGGTGCTGCTGGCTCCAAGTTGATACTTATCTTGGAGCGGGATAGGGTCATTGAGAGTCGGTTGCTCGAGGTTGAGGGCGCTCGGGGTGAGGTGCCATCTTACCCTCGTCGACGTCGGTGTGCCCCTGTGCCAGCCTGTCGCGGTTCACGCAGGTCGCCGGCATCTGAGGGTGAATTGATGTCATGCCAAAAACTTAGCGACGGTTAACTCCGATTCAGGCTCGAGCTGTACATAAAGAAGCCAGTTGCATTTGGCCCCACTGCCCGTCACCGCCTATTTGGTAGATCTGCTTCCGCGGCCAAACGGTTCCGCCTTGGTTCCGCCGGCAAAATCACGTCATACATTCCGTTCCATTCTCTCCTTGCGCGGTGCGCATTTAATAATTATTGTGTGCTAGCCGCATGTTCAGGCCCGCAGAGCGGGGTTCCCCCGCCGAAAAATAGGTGCTTCTTGTGCAAATTATCCATTTCGGTACACTGCGTACACGCCCCGCGTCCATCATTGTCGTCGGAGTCCTTTGACGGATCAGATTCCACCTTTATTTACAGCACGTCGCATTGAAGATTCGGTTGTTTTTCAAACATTCAATGTTGAAAATCGACACTGGTACGTCGATGCCTATTTCTTAGATCTGGTTCCGCGTCCAGATGGTGGCCCGCAAGAACCCCTATACCGAGATGGGTCCCGCCAACAAAATTAATTTCCACCCGCGAAATTACAACCTATATCACCTTGTGCCCGGCGCGCCGTCGAAAAGTATTGCGTGCTTGGTCGCATGTCCGGATCCAGGTTCGCAGACCTGGATTCTCGCGCATTTGAACACGAGGTGCGTTTGTCCGCAAATTCTACATTCGGTACGCTGATGAGTTTAACATCGCAACCGGGTTTGGATCAGATGCCGCCTTCAGCTGCTTATCGCATTATTAACCGCTTGCATCCGTGGGTTGGCGTTTCCTCGCCGCTTTACACCCTACGCAGCGCATATTCTTAGCGTGTAATCTGTTCCAGAAGAAGAAACCCCGATGGTCGCTTGCAAGAAAAATTGCCAAACGGGGCTGTGCATTTCCAGACAATACCCGTACATGGATTTCTACCTCCGCTTCGCGGTGGGCACAATGCCGGATTCGGCCGAAGTGTCAACTGGCGCTTGATGGCGCGCACCGATTCGTGTCAAATTCCCATCATTCCCATCACTCCTCTTCCTCCGCCACGACCGCGCCCCCTCGCTTCTGGGCGCACCGGTGGCTCCAGATCTTTGCTATACTGTTACGATTGTTACGATTGTGAACACCGCCTATATCAAATACATGACTGAGGTATGATCACGATGATCTACCACGGCGGGCCATAAGACAAGCACTTCCAAACGCGTTTACAACATCAAGCCCTTCTAACCACTGTCCGCTTTTCTTCTAGGTCTATAGAACTCTCAGCCCATCCACCTGGCCTCGAATCGACCTACATAGCGCAGCGTTGCCGCTGCAAATGCAATGGCACGGGGTGAACTCACCCATAAAAACTACTGCCCGCCCCTGCCCGTGAAATCGAACCTCTACATCTTTGGCAATACTTCTCGAGTCTCCTCCACTTATTTTACCCTCCCGCCTTTTTTCCCGTTTACCGGGTTCCTCGGTCGTCCTGGGTGCTATAATTGCAGCATAAAATTATAATTGTCCTCTTGCATGCTTCCACTACCGTCAATATACCGCATCCACACACCCACACACCAATTTACACCATACGCCTACCACCCACAGCACCCCGGATCGCTGAACTCGGCCCCTGCTTGCTATGTGCCGACGCACTGTGTCTTGGTCCTGTTTTCACATTCCACTTGTGCCCGCACCTTCTGCGCGCCCCCGTGCCCGCTTCCTGCACACCTGTGCGCTTGCCTTCGGCTCCGAAATTGCTGCGCTGGCTTCCCCGCTTGCTATACCGCTCTCACGCTTGCTTACCGCCCTCATGTGGTCGCTGTCCCAGCATACCCTCTCGCTGTGCCGTTGTGCCGCCTTCCATACCTTCTGTGTTCCCTTCCCATACCTACTGCTCGGTTCCTTTCCCTGCGCGTTCGCTGTACCAACCGCGCGCTCTCTTCCTGAAACCATGTGCTTACTGCCTCGCCTTCCGCGCCCCCTTTCTGCACTCCAGCGCCCGAAGACTCTGAAGTTGGAAACCATCAAAGTTGCGCACTGATAAATCGCACACTGACGGTCATGAAATGCGACAATTGCAATTAGCTCTTTGGATGGACTGAGCTGCTGTATTTTATTTTTCATTCGGGATCATGGCTTCTTCCTTGCATAAATTTCCTGGGAGTGTGTAGAGCTTGTAGCGGAAGGTATGCTTTTATCTCTGTCAATCTCGATCACGCACTGCTATTACATTTGGATGACTTTCATGCAGATCCTTTAAATTCGCTCTTTTGGTTCGCTGAGCTGCGGTTTTTCCCCCCTCTTCCGAGATCATGGTCTCCCCCTTTCATCTCTTCCCTGGGAATCTCTGCCGTCTGGAAAACGAGGTATAAAATAATATTTGTGCAATCTGGATCGCGCACTCATGTTCAAGCACACTTTTTTCGGTGTTCTGGTCATACAGATCAATTAATTCCCTGGCCAACTTCCCTCTGCCGCGTGTTCATGTATTTTGGAGAGATCTGCCTCCTCAGAATTACTTGCGAGTGCGTGAGGGAAGCTAACGAAGTCGAACTCTGCGCGTTAAGCGCCCACCAAGCGCCCATCGGCACGCTTCGGCACCGTTACACAGGTGACGAACGTTACCACACCACTTTTTGCCCGGGACCTCCGCCAAGACTGGTCGTCCGTTTGGGTACCCAATACAATCTTAGGCCATCTCGGCTCTTCATTCCCTTTTTTTGCTACTTTCTACTGGTTATATTCCGATTCACCTGAAGGCCGCTGCACTTCCCAGGGCGAATTATCGGAAACCCTTTGCACCGTTCCTTTTACGCTATGTACCAGAGTCATAACGTTCGGATTCAGCCAGTTTGTACCCAGACATTGCTCAGACATATGATCTCACTGAAAAAAATCATATAGGAACAACTAAGAGTCCGGTTTTGTGTTTTCCGGTGAGTTTGGAGTCAGCTCAAGTCGATCTGAAGCTTACCTCGTAATGAGCTGTTGTTCTTCATGTCCGTGCTTTTTTCACCCGCCACCTCACCGTGTTAGGTGCCTGGTGCTGGATGCCCTCACAAGCTCTAGACCACAGCCCACACCATACCACCGACGCCGTTGCGGTACGGCGCAGCGTGTGCGCACCAGATCACGTTGTGCGGGGTGCTGGGCGCAGTGTGCACGAGTGCCGCAGACAGCCAGGCCGATTTCACTCACGGCGTCCAGTCGGCGCCTGCGGGCAGCGACGGTGGGCTCCAGTCTGCGCATAACCGCGATGGGGCTCGGGGGCAGGGATCGGTGGTGGGCGATGAATGTCGTCTAGTGCGTGCGTGCAGGGAGAACCTGCGGTGGAATGTGGGTGGCGAGGAGCAGTGGGCGGGGGTTTGCAACACAAACGGGCACACCGCGATGCGATGTCGCAAGCTGCGCGGACGGAGCAATGCAGAGCAGGGTGATGCACTGCGGGAGGAGCGGTGGTGCGGGAGGAGCGGTGGCGCGCGCGGTGTACGAGCGGAAACATGGGTGTGCGCTGTAATGCTGGGGGACGCGAGCGGTGGCAAGCACGGTGTGGACGTGTGCCCCTGAGGCGCTGGTGCGCGAACGGCGGTTTCTGTGGAGGTCAAGCATGCATGAGCGTGTCTCTAAGGCGAGGGTATTGGTAGCAGCGCGGGCCATGCGATGGCAGAACAGGGAGGGGACCGGTGGCCAACGCGGTGTGAACATTGACCCGGAGGCACGGCTGCGCGAGCGGCGCGGCGGTGCGCGGTGCAGAGCAGCAGGGCCACGCACTGTCGCAGGAGCGGTGGCGAGCAGGCGAGTAACCCGCACGGGTGAGCGATCTACGAGCGGCTGGCTGGCTCGCGGGTGCTGAGTGGTGCGATCAGCCGGCGGGCGCCGCGGACATGCCTGCAGCGTGGTGCGGTCAATTCTAGTCTCTTCTCAGCCTAATGGGCTCGAGGAACCCAAACATGGAGCTGGAACAATTCCAATTTAAAATATGTTTTGAGGCCTTATTCGACCATGTTTACTGTAGCCACTTTCTTACATATGGACTCTATGTACTGGATTTTTTGCATAATTTTTCGTTACTTTCGAAAGTACATTCGTCGTCGTCGCCAACGGCGATGATAAGCACATTTGATCGCTGTTGATCGTCGAACGTTGACGACGACACCGGCTCTGCGGCTCTCTGTACCCACTGCGCTAACCCCAGAAGGTATGTTCTAAGGCGATCCACCGCCAACCCTCTAATCAGAGGAATCGATCCATCGGATTTTTCCAGGAGCTCAGGCTGGCAGCAGCCACGCGTGAGTCACACACTCACGTGAGTCTGTCACTGTCACTGTCCCGACACGCCGCGGCCATGACCTTCGACTCTCAAGAGCTGGCGGTGGCATTCTCCACAACAAGTCGCATTCTTCAAGAAAGTCAACAAATCCAGAGCCCGATTTCATGCTACCTCGTCGTCCCCGCACCCCTCATACCGTACCCGCCACCCCCATAGACCCAGATCTAACCTGCGGTTCGCCTTGGAAAAATAAAGGTTTAACAAGGTTTAATTTGGGTCAAATACCGCCGCGTCCACGACGTAAAACCATATTACGGATGACCCGTATCGATGACGGGGCGACGTCTTGGTGTATCACAACAATCTGAGATTTTGCAATTTACCGACAAACGTATGCTTCACCAGGACTTGTCGCCTCTGCAATGGCCCCAAGGCAAGTGACTTCGCACTCTATACATTTTTGAGCCCAGATGTGGAGATACTCACAGAAATATCCTCACCCCTCCACACCCGTCGCACCGCGGCGCAGGTCCACGGTTGACCAAATGCCGACCCCGCCAGACCCGACCTCCCAAGCAGACCCCGGACCCGTGCCCTTCCTTAAGTGACCTCCCTCGAGTGATACCTCACCCCTATACCGCGCAGCTGGTATGCACAACCACAAATAGGCAGGGGGCTGGCGGGGAGCTCCAAAAAAAATGATAATCTAGGATAGCAACTTATGCACAATCTGCTTGCCGAGCTCATGCCACCTCGACCATCGAGAAGAGCACGGGTGACCCCGCCGGTCCCCCTCGAGTGGCACCGCACTCGTATACGAGCTGGGTTGGCGAGCGGCGACACCACTAGCCTGACCACGAGCACTCGATGTACGACGCCGATTGCTACCATGAACACTCCATGTACGATGAGCTGGAGACGAGCAGCACGTATACGAAGCCGCAGGTGGCACTCGACGTGAGCACTCCGTGTATGACAAGCCGGAGGTGAGCAGCGCGTACAGGGCGTATATCAAGCCGTAGCCGACACCCGACGTGACACAGGGTGCCGTAGGCGACCACAACCCCACGAGCCGCAGGCGCGGAGTCCGCACAGCGCGTGCACGGAGCGGCAGGCGACCCCGAGCCAGAGGCGAGGGCGCGCACAGCGTGCACCCAGGGCGCCGCAGGCGACTACAACGCGGTGGGCATGGCAGGCCGAGTCAACATTGTTGTACCCCCGGTTTTTTCTCAACTGATATATTTTATATCCTTGACGACAAGACAAGACGCCCGTCAGTGACGAGCTGACGCGATGCACACAACTACCACCATGAACCGCTGTGGAAAGTTGGGCAACCCCGGCGAGGACGACCGCCCTTGCACCAGCCGATATCCCCGTACACCGGCTCACAAGCGTCGGTCCTCGCAAATCAACCACAAATCCGCTCGGAATGTGCACATCAACGCTTTGTAATACATATCTTTCTCGACGCGTCCTCCATATTGTGTCTTCTTTCTCAAGCAGCTCTACTCTTGATTCAGCAAATTTCTGAGCTCCGTCTGCCCATCCCTTTTTTCCGACCCTTTCCCCAGGCTCGCGTTGTTTCGGCCGCCTTCCTCAAGGCCGGCAGCGCTAGATCCCCAGCCGCAGTGGCACCCACCGTAACCGTAATACGATTACGGTACCGTACCGTAACGTCTCTTTGCGCAGACTTACGGTTGCGGTTACGGTGCGTTTATATTCAAAGTCGACGAGGGGCAGCGAGGCTGACTCTGCAGTGGAATCTGAAAGCGTACAGAGGTCCAAGGAGGTGAGACGAAGGCCAGTTGATTATAATAAAGCTCACCCACCCTCTCTGGGCGCCGCTCAATGGACCGTATGGCCCCAAAAACTTTACGGTATACGGTCGTAACCGTATACGGTATGGTGTGGATCCCTAGGCAGCGCGCTGCGTACTGGTGACGGGACCCGCGCCTTCCCTTTCCCGTCCGATTCGTTCCCCTTCCGCCCATTCTCAGGCGCCGGAAACAGCAACGAATCGGTCTCAGCTCCACCCGTACACACCCCACTCCTCCTCATCCTCATCCTCTCCTAGCCTAAACCTCCCGACTCACCTTAGACCGCGTTCTTCCCCTTCCCTCCCATTTCCATCTACCTCCCTTCCCACTTCTGGCGCACGAGAGAAATCTTCTTTCTGCCCTATCCGGATACTATACCGCGCACTCAAACCTGCTGGCATGCAACACCAACCCCATGGCCTCGAGATGTTGTTATCCGGTTTTCCGACTCACCGTAATCGGTTCCACATTCCCCGAGTGCGGACGAAGCTCCAGGGCCAGAAAAAATCCTGCACAAAGTGAGTTGGTGACGGTCCTGTAACTCAAACTTTGACATCAATTTCACTGTAGTAAAATCCGGACAATATTTGAGGGTTCAATTCATCTATGTACTGGTTCAATCCGGCGTACCGAGAGAATTCCGTGCAAAATTGAGCCAGCATCATCTTCTCGGACTCGTCTCGCACCCTCGTACCCGCGGGACGGGTCCAAGGCTTGAAGAATTCGACACCGTACCCGTACTCGTCCGACACCCGTTCGACTCGTACCCCTATCCTTCCCCGGACCCGCCACCGGTGTTGTTCCTCATCGATGACGACGACGAGGTGCGACGGAGTCCACATCGGTAATCACGCTCCGAGACCAATCCGAGACGCTCGGGTGCCCCACCGCTCTTCCGACGCGACATACCCGAAGTTCCTGACGACGAGGTGCCACGTCGGAAATCACGCTCCGAGCTGCTCTGGTGCCCCAGCACTCTTCTGACGCGGTATACCCCGAAACTCCCGCCCAGACATGTCCGAACAAATAGTACATTCTGGCCTCCAAAATCTTGGACGAGATCGGCTTCGCGCCACGGTCATCTTCGAGGGCTCGCTGAGCTAGCTATGACATACTACGCAAAGAAAAAAAGCCATAATCCACATTCAGGACAGACAACACCATACGCCGATAGTCCAACTCATCTGCTCGCCGAGTTCGTACTTCGTCCCACCTCGATGCTTTCGTAGGGCCGGCCACCGTGCGTATACGGCCGCAGCCGTAAATTTGCGGAGCGTGACCGTGTAGATCCCACGTCCGTATCGTCCGTTTTTTACCGCCCAAATTACCAAAATTCTAAGAAAACGACTTATTTATGTGAGTTCGTATGCAAACGGCACACAGAAGATAATCGTACTTACTTGGCTAGATAAAGGTGCGCCGTATCTCACCGTGAAAAACGGTCGAATTCAACACTCCAAAATCGCTCACGGAACGGCACCGTGGCCAAATTATGGTGCCGTATTCCGTGCTTCACGGTTACGGTGCCTGCCCCAAGCTTTCGGACGAGGTAGTCCACATCGGACATCGCGGTCGGGTGCCCCACCGACGTCGACGCGATATACCCACAGCTCCCGCCCAGACGTGTCCGAACAAATACTACAACCCGGCCCCAAAAATCTTGGACGAGAGCGGCTTCGTGCCACGGTCGCGCTCAAGAAAAGAAAAGGTACCAAAAGAACCGGATGATCTCAGTGGCCACGGGCCTAATACTTACCTCCGCAAGAAACTTTTCGGCGAATCGAGATCCACACGCAGTTGATGTCGTTTTTTTTGAACAATTCCAGAAGCTTGACTCGGGGATTGAGTCTCTTTTTTCCCTCCAGTAATTTCCCCGAGTCATGGGCCATGGCTACGGCCGAGCAATACCCAAGCTCCGCTCACCCCATGCAAATTTCTCTCACGTTTCAGCAATTCAATTGATTCATGGAATGCTTCCATTTCGCCCGATGCAACGACGAGATCCACTAGTTCCTGCACAACACGTTTGGCGGGCTTCTCTCGGTATCACCGTCTCGACTTTTCTTTTTCCAAAGCTTATTGTACTGACAGATCGGGGACGCCATCGAGCGAGTGACCGTTCCCATGCTCTTCTGTATCACTCCCCGACTACCTGGACGGTCGACAGCCTGATTTCACTCAAGCCGGAGGAACCTGTATGTATAGGCCCGGTTGATCCTGTCGTCCACCTTTGGCAGTACTCAGCGCTCAGTGACGATTCAGAAGCCTAGGGTCATGAGGCGCGCAATAATAGTTCCATCGCTGTCAACACCTTGGCGTACCTCAATCAAAGATGAAACCGCTCTAGATCTCGGCCTGTGGTCCGCAACATTTCCCTCGGACGTTATACCCTGCCGCGCTGTCCTGAGTTTTATGTGACTTCAAGGAGTGGTCTGGCCGCCACCTACGGGTTTCTCACAACGCAACATTGTCTTCCGCCTGCTCGCAAACATGGAAGCTTGAAGGTCCCAAGGTATCGGCCGAAATGTCCATCACGTCGCGGGAGTGGCGGAGAAGATTCCTTGGATGCTCCACAGCAACGGATCGAGGCTCCCGCCACGTATGTCGCGCCAGCTGGATACATCATTTGTTGCGCCATTGCTGTTGGCTCTGGCAGCGGGAAACCGTCCCTCCGCCTTTCGAGTGATCATGAATTTCATTCTTGTCCATTTACGCTCACTCGAATTTTCAAGGGTCTCAGTCGTTAACCGCTCCACGCACGGGGACAACTTTACTTTGCGAATTACGGATCTCGATCTTCAAGTTCCCCACAGTCTTGAATCCCGGTCGCCAGCGGCGTGGCCTTCCTTTCGATGCGAATCGCGGTGGGTTCTGTTTTTCCTGTTTCGGGATCAGCGCACTGGCGCCGTTTAGCACCTTTAGCACCCGTGAGCCCGGAGATTACGGGCTCGAAAATGTTTGATATGGGAGCTCCGACGCCTTCTGACCATCATGTGAATTGGAAAGGTGTGCGGGGGGATGGCGACGATGGGTACGATAAGAGTCGCCCCGTAAGTGGTTGGACGAGGAACGGAGCCGATCTAAACGGATACAGGGCTCCGAGTTATTGGGGCGGGGGCGTTGGTTTAACTCAACACATTAATTCCTTAATTGCGTCTTCGAGGTTTCAATATGTCGGCCTGTACCTGAACACCGTGCTCATCTCGTCCTATATCTGGTAGAGGTTTCGCCAAATGGGGAGGAATATGGGTTTAACAGATTGCGTCCAACCAGGTGGGCGCTAAATTTATTCTCATCAGGGCTTTATCTCCGGAGCGTGCCACAGCATTCTGACATTCATCGAGCTCCGTCTTTCCCCGCAATCCCCACAACCAGTATGCCGACCCCCGGGACGCGAAACCGAATCGAGAAACGAACCGTAGCATCAGTGGATCCTTCCAATTGATTCAATAGGTGAGGTGTACTAATTCTCAAGCTCTTCACATTTGCCTTCACATTTCACATTGTTTTTGTGTGATGGCCTAGAAAAAGCCCACGAAGACCCTGACCGTGTCTGATGTCGACAGCTTTCAAGACCCGATGAGGTGTTATAGATTGATACCTCCAAGAACCGGGCACAAAGGGCGATTTAAACCCCGTTTCGCCGGCAGGCGCTGATTGTTTAAAGGAAAATGGAGGAAACCTCAGAATCGCGGCACGCCAAAAATCAGCGAAAACAACTGGGTTCGGCTCCACATTACTCCCTATGGAAGTAATCATTATTTTTCCCGATTTGGAAGGCAGAGTTGTTTCTGATTCTTTTTTCTCTTTTCATTTGGACATCAGATCCCATACTTGGCTTTTCGGAGCTTGGGGCTTCAAGATCAAAAAGCATAGGAGCAGAGCAAGTAGATCTAGCTCAGGATTCTGCCCAAGTTGTGAGTGTCGTCGATAGGTCTCGCCATTTTACTGGTGCCGGTTGCTACCCTACAAGTAGTTCCCATGTTCAAATTTTATAGGCGCCCGCCGCCCGTCTGCTTCCCTGGACCCTTGCCTGTGCTCTTATTCCATTTGGATCCGGAAGGCATCAGAAAGCCCACTCTTTGGATGCAAAGTACTACCTGGGAGCCTATTGAACGGCCTCTTGCAATTGGTCGACAACCAACATCAGTCTGCGGCGCAAGAATAGAAGATCTAGCAGGTGATGATGGATCCGGTACTCTGCTGTGAAGTCTATGGTAAGTCTATCGGCTAAATAGAGCTCACGACACTGACAGCGGCCTCATTGAACTCAGCGCGAGTAGTAACTACCCCTGTTCCATAGCTGCGGACGTAGCCCGGCCGTCGAGATATCTGCAAGGATGCGCACTGCGAGGGATCTAGCCTGTATGAATGTGAAGTAGCCTGTCGGCAACCTACTATGCACGTCCCGTCTGCAGTGCTTTCTTCCAGTTTCTTCCGGGGAAGTAAAAGTCAAGAATTTTGGGGTGTTGAGAGCAATTCACGGAAGGCTGTTGAGGAGAAACAAGATGCGATAGCTCTCGGACCCTCTCTTTTAAGTTGAGGAGCGAAAACCTTCGGCTGCCTTAACTTAGTCGTAAGCAGATCTCGGCGCTCTCGTGAGGGATTTTCGCTTCCATAACCGGAAGATCTACGTTGATCTACGTCGATCACTATAGCCGATCGGTCTATGCCAAATCGGGGTAGCTTCTATTTTGTCTCGACACCCAATCGACACCCGCCGCCGCCGTTGTTTACTTTGCCACAACAGCCGCGGAAGAAGATGCGAAACAAAACATATTCACAACAAATCTAGCATGTAATACACAGCAAGTGTGACAGTGAACGGGAATGCATCTAACAAACGGGCAGGGAGGATGGGAGCAATGTGGAATCAAAGCACGGTAAAACAGCGACTGAAGGATAACAATATGGAGCGAAAAATGCGAATGGAGAATAAGAATTCAGGCTTCGGAGTCAAGCGTACGCTGCCGGCGCAGCCACACTTGCTGAGCTGGGGTGAGTCCAACAGTCGGCGCCATGTTGAGATCGTTGGTACGCCTCTCAGTAATCAACTGTTACATGCTGAGGAAAACAAGAGAATAAAGCAGCAGAAGGGCATGCCTGGATTTTCGCCTTCAAATTTCCGATGTCCCACGTGCACTTCATGACTGAGAAACAGTAGCGGAGTTCCTTCCACCACCAGAGAGCAGGGGGTGTGCTCAAACCCAGGTCCAGAATTTTGATTCGCAGTCCCCTCGCACGGTCATCAAGGCTTCAAAATGGTCAGGAAACGGGGGAAGCAAAGCCAGGATCAGCGTACGCCAGAAACAGGCCCGACATGATCTCGGCTTCTAGCCGAGAGTTGAACATCTGGGCATCGACTGCTTTATGATAGAGTTTGCTCATATCATCGAACGCCTTGTTCATGGACGCAAGCCGGGGACTAGGGAGGGCGAACCAGAGGATGGCGAGGAATACGATGAGGACAGCCGACACGAGAGCAAGCACCTGAGAAATAGGATCAGGGAAGAGACCCACCCAGAAGGCAGCGGGGGGGATTGGATCAGTGGGGGGCATCTCAAGTGCTCGCTACCAAAATCTTTTGCCTTCATATACTTCCCAATATCTGAGATTCATGCCGGCAGAGAGATTATTTTTATAATCCCCAACAGAAATAATCTGAGATTGCACCGATCGTGCTCATGTCAACGGAAGTCCGGAAAATCTGGCACCTCGTGTCAAGGGACCAAGCCTTGAGATTTCTCTTTTAGAACTTTGCATCCCTCTGGTGCCTGCAGACCAATGGAAACCGAAGAATCAGAATGGTTGAATCGGCGGGGTCAACACGAGACGAATGTTATTGACATGGGGGCACTGCCGTTCCGATTCGGCAACCTCCTGTCATGAATTGATAAACTTAGGGGTAGCTCCGGGCTGTGTGGAAAGAAGCCCACCTTGGCCCCCCCGTCACAGCCTATTTCCTTCTGCTTCCGCGTCCACACGGCGTTCTGGGTCCCGTCAATGGAATTCCACCGGCGAAACCGCATCATACATTCCGTTCCATTCTCTCCTTGTACCCGGTGCGCAGTCAACAATTATTGCGTGCTAGTCGCATGCTGGGGCCTGCAGAGCGGGGTTTCCCGTCAAAAATTAGGTGTGTTTCTTGGGCAAATTGTATATTTCCGTACTGCGTATACGCCCCGCGTCCATCATTGCCGTCGGAGTCCGGATCCTTCGGCAGATCAGATTCCGCCTTCACCCCCAGCACGTCGTATTATCAGTGATTCGGTTGTTTCAGACATTCAATGTTGCAAATCAACACTGGTACGTCGTCGGTGCCTATTTCCCAGATCTGGTTCTGCGTCCAAATGGCAATCTGAAAGAACCCCTCTATGCCGTCAACAAAATTCATTTCCACCCGCGAAATCACATCTAATGCATTCCAATGATTCCGTTCTCTCCTTGACGGTGCGCCGTCGACAAGTATTGCGTGCTTGGTCGCGTGTCCAGACTCGTCGCTCTAACACGAGGTGCGTTTGTCCCGTGCAACCTGATGAGCTCAACTTGCTGACGGATCAGATTCCGCCTTCACCAGCACGTCAAATAATACTATTTAATAGTTCGCGGCCCATCCTCGCTCTCTCTTCACCTTTGGGTGTGAACCATCCAATGAAAGAATATGTCACTCAAGATAAAAAACCAGCGCTGATCTTCGCCCCCGCTCACGATTCATATCATCTCCGCATTTTTGGACGGAGCAGTGGGGTCCCCCGCGGACAAGTTGACCGTTGCGGCAGAAAGTCGACGAGTTAAATCTGTCTCACCGGCTTGAGCAGATAGGTGATTGTGCGGAATGCCGAATGCGGCAGAGATGCCGATCAATGTCTTCGGAGCGGCCACTGCAGAGTTGTCTGAATGAAGCTCTCATTCGCAGAAAGTCCCGTATGTTGTACCAATTTTCGATGTCTTGAGTTTCTCCGTCTTTTCTGTATCAATTGATAGACCGTCCAAGTCTCGGGCAAGTTCCGGCAAGCTGATGTGATGGCGGGGATGACGGAGTTTGAAGGATTTACAGACGATATCACCTCTTTATCAAATTAAGCTATCTGTTTGAAGACTCCGAAGCGTTTTAAGCTCCGCTTAAAATCTCCCCTCCGCAGCCATTCCGATGCTTCTTTTGGTGTTCCATGTGACTCAGCCGATGTGCCGCTGACTTCGGCTGCAATGCCGATGCGACTCGGCTCAAATCCACTCCGATGCTTCTCAACTTCGAAATGACGCTGGCCCATGTCATTGAGTTCTCTTTCACTTTAAATCCGTACGGTGCTTAAACTTCTGAAGTGAGAAACATTGAACTCACAACCATACTCCATTCAAAAAGTTTCCCGCACTGTTACTCTGGACATTCGCCCTCGAGAGCCCGGTGGGCGTCCTGCGCTGCGGCGAGGGAAGTATAATGGGCGATGGCCGCCGTGATCCGTCGCGATTTTCAAGCTGATTTACTCTGTAGTGTACTCTGTAGTGCGGAGCGGGGTAGGGATTATTTTTGGCCCTTGATTTACTATATCGCGGAGACGGTCAATGGGTAGTGCCACGGTTTGAAGAATTCGACGCGGTACTCGTACCCGTCCGACCCGTACCCCTATCCTTCTCTGTACCCGCGACCCGTGCTCTTCCTCATCGACGACAACGACGAGGTGCTACATCGAAAATCACGCTCCGAGACGGTCGGCCGTCCCAGAGCTCTTCCGACGCGATATACCCCGAGGCTCCCGCCCAGACATCTCTGAAGAAATACTGCATTCTGGCCTCCAAAATATTGGACGAGAACGGCGCCGTTCGCGCCTCGGTCGCCCTCAACGAAAAGAAAAGGTACCAAAAGAACCTGACCTCAGTGGTCGCGGATCCAATACTTACTTCCGCAAGAAACCTTTTGGCAACCCGATCGAGATCCGCACGCGATCCAGGTCGCTTTTTTTACAATTCCAGAAGCTTGACTCGGGGATCCAGCCACACTTTTTTTTCGGAGCCATGAGCGTTGCCGCCGACGAATGCCCAAACTCCGCTCCCCGCCTCCAGGTTTCTCCCCACGTTTCAGCGATACAATTAATTCATGAAATGCAATGCTTCCATTTCGCCAGATGCAACGATAAGATCCCTGGTCCCTGCACCCACGTTTGGCGGGTTTCTCTTAGTATCGCCGCCAGAATTTTTATCGCACGCTCATTGTGCTCATTCATTCTAAGGGAAACGGACCGAGGGCGGCGTCATGTTCTTCTGTACCATCTCGACTGGCCGCTCTGGCAGCGCGGTCGATCAGGAAGCCTGGGGTCTTCGCTGTCGAACGCATTGTGCTTGATGATAATAGCTGCATGAGGCGCGCAATAATAGCTCCATCGCTGTCAACAGCTTGTTGCGTACCTCAATCAAAGATGAAGTGACTGCTCAAGGTCTCGGCCTGGCCTGCGGTCCCACAAAAACTCCCTCGGATGTTATACACCGCACTGCCGCGCTAGCGCAACATTGTCCGCCTATTCGCAAATATGAAAGCTTGAAGGTCCAAGGTACCGGCCGAAATGTCCATCACGTCGCGGGAGTGGCGGAGAAGATTCCTTAGATGCTCCACAGCAACGCATCTGGGCTCCCGACACGTATGTCGCGCCAGCTGGATACATCATTTGTTGCGCTTCGTTGTTGGCCCTGGCAGCGGGGAAGCGTCCTTCCACCTTTCGAGCGATTATGGAGTTCATTTTTTTTTCAGCTTACTTGCACTCGAATTCTCCAAGGTCTTAAGCAGTCGTTAACCGCTCCACGCGTACAGCGGCGACAACTTTACTTCGAAAATCAAGGATCTCGATCCTCAAGCTCCTCACAGTCTTGATTCCGGCCGCCAGCGGCATGGCCTCTGATATCAGCGCACTGGCGCCGTTTAGCACCCGTGAGCGCCGAGGGCCCTGACGGGCTCGAAAATGTTTGATAGGTGAGCTCCGACGCCTTCCGACCATCATGTAAATTGAAAAGGTGCGCGGGAACATGGCGACGATGGGTACGACAAGAGCCATTCCCTGAGTGGTTGGACGAGAAACGGAGCCGATCCAAACGTATACAGGCGAGTTCCGAGTTAGTGGCCCCATTGGTTCAATGCACCAATTGTCTATGAATCTTTCATATGTCGCACTGTACCTGAACACCGTTTCGCCAAATGGGGGGGAATACGGGTTTAGCAGATTACGTCCAACCAGATGAGTGCCAAATTTATTCAGCTGTGTCGGGGCATTATCTCCGGAGCGTGTCACAATATCCTGACCTTCATATCCACACAATCCTCACAACCAGTATGCCCGTGACCGGGGCCCGAAACTGAATTGAGAAACTACATCGGTGGGATCCTTCTAATTGATTCAGTTAGGTGAGGTAGGGTGAGGCGAACAAATTCTCAAGCTCTTCACATTTCACATTCTTTTGTGTGTGATGGCCTAGAAAACTACGCTCACGAAGACCCGGACCGCGTCTGATGTCGACAGCTTTCAAGTGATGAGGCGTAATAGATTGATACCCTCCAAGAACCGGGCACAAGGGACAATTTAAACTCCGTTTCGCCGACACTCACTGATTGGTTCGTAGGAACAGGAAGGAAACCTCGGAATCGCGGCACGTCAAAAATCCACGAAACAACTGGGTTCGACTCCCTACGGAAGTAATCATTATTTTTCTCGATTTGGAAGGCAGAGTTGTTTCTGATTCTTTTTGTTATCTTCTTATTTGGACGTCAGATCCCACACTTGGCGTTTCGGAGCTTGGGGTTCCAAGATTACGTTCTGTGAGCTCCGAGCGGAAACCGCCGCCTCGACGTACGTTGACCCAACCGAAACTAAAAGCATAGGAGCAAGTAGATCTGGCTCGGGGGTCTGTCAGTGTCATCACGATAAGTCTTTCCATTTAACTGGTGCCGGTTACTAACCTACGAGTAGTTCCCATGTTCAAACTGTATAGGCGCCCGCCGCCTGCCTGCTCCGCTCACACCCTTGTCCGGGCTCTCATCCCATTTCCGTCCGGAAGGCATCAGAAAATGCATTCTTTCGGAAGTATTACGCGGGCGCCTACTGGACGCCCGCTTGGCCGACACCCAACATCAGCGGGAGACGCAAGAATAGAATATCTATTTTTCATGAATCAGGCAGGCGATCGGGATGGAAGTTATCCATACGGACCTCCGTGGGTACCGCCGGCGTTCTGCTGTAGTCTGCTGTAAATTCTACAGCAAGTTTGTCGGAGAGACCTTCACAACGTTACAGTGGCCCTATCGAACTCAGCGTGGGTACGCTAATGCTGTCTGTAGCTGCGGACGCAGGGCGGCTGTCGAGATATACGAGGATGCGCCCTGCGGAGGATCTGATGCGTCTCGGCGGTCGCGGTAAGTGCCGGAATTTGAAACCTCCACAGGAATGCAATGTCTGTCACCATCAGGAATTTTTGGCATGCAGTGGTATCTTCCGGGGAACTAGATGAGGTACGTATTTCCTCAAATCCCTAACCCTGGTCTTTCTCCCAGCTACTGGACTGTGCTGAAGCAGTCTCGGTGCTCAACAAAACGTTTCCATGAAGCTGCTTCTTAGCCCAGCAACCGACCTTCGGCGAGTTTTGCCACGCCATATCACTGTGTCACCTGAATTCAAAGCGTGTTGAAGGAAACCGGTTGTACGCTGTAGGCCCGCCATTTCGTTTTCCAGTCGGTGCTTGTCTGGTGCCCGCTCCTTCCGGCCAATTTCATTCGTTATCCGTTATTTAGAGCGCCGCGCGCATTCTCCCTTCAGTCTTTTCCACCATTGCGTGTCTGACTGAGATGAATACAACTGCTTACCTCCGTAAAGGATAACTGTTGTTAGTTTACTTCAAAACATTCCAAGGACGGCTCTGGGAAGAAAAAACGGGCAATACGAATTCTCTCCATTAATTTGAAGATATTCGCAGCGAAGCTCCCAGTCGAAACCACAGATTTCAATGTCATCGACTCGGCGCTCTCGGCTGCCTTCGGGATGAGGAATTTTCGCTTCTTCGCTTGCATAGCTTTGCACAGCCAGTGCACAGCCGAACGGAATTCTCACCGATCTACCGTCGATCATCATCGTAACCGATCGCCTTCGATCGTCGGGAAGCACCACTGAAGCACCTCGGACACTGCCACGCACACCCATCGCCGCCGCTGTTTACTTTGCCCCAACAACCGCGGAAGAAAACACGAAAACAAAACATATTCAGAACAAATCTATCGTGTACACAGTAAGCAAGACAGCGAAGGGAATGCATCTAGCAACGACGAAAGCAATACGAAAAAACAGCAACTGAAAAATAGCCATATGGTGCGACGAATTTGAATGGAGAATAAGATTTTAGGCTTCGGAATCAAGCGTACGTTGCCGGCGCAGCCACACCTGCTGAGCTGAGGTGATTCCGACCGTCGGCGCCATGTTGAGATCGTTGGTTCGCCTCTCAATAATCAACTGTTCCAGGCTGAGTGAGAAGAACAAGAGAATGAAGCGCCAGTAGAGCATGCCTGAATTTTTTGCTTGAGAATTCCGATGTCCCAGGTACACTTCATGATGGAGAAACCGTAACGGAGTTCGCCCCCACCACCAGAGAGCAGGGTGTGTGCTCAAGCTCAGGTCCAGGGTCTTAATCACCAAATCCCTCCCACGGTCATCGATTCTTCAAGATGATCAGAGAATGGGGGAAATAAAAGCCAAGAGCAGCGTACGCAATAAATTCGTTCGGAACGCTCTCAGTCTCTAGCTGAGAGTTGAACATATGGGTATCGCGCGCTTTATCATGGAGTTTCTTCATGTCGTCGAATGCCTTGCTCATAGACGCAATCCGGGGACTAGGGAGTACGAAACGGAGGATGCAGAAGAGTGCGACGAGGATAGCCAACACGATGGCGGCCACCCGAGAAAGAGGATCGGGGAGAAGACCCGCCCAGAAGGCGGAGGGAGTAGGATCCGAGTCAGTGGGAGGCATGTCAGGTCTAGCTGCGTCTCGGGCTCCTTTGCCTTTATATACCTCCCAGAAACTGAGATGCCGGTACGGGGAGAGATTATTTTTACAACCCCAACAGAAGGCAATCTGAGATCATCGACTCGATCGTAATCATGTCAACAGACTCGGAAGCACCAATGGAATTCTCGCGCCTCATGCCCAACCTTTCAACTTTCTCTTTTTGAACTTTGCATCGTTGATGCCCGCAGACCAATGAAGACTTAGGAATCAGAATGTTTGGGCCCCCTGGCGGGGCGAGCACGATGCCGGATATTTTTGAAGAATCGGCATTTCCCTAGCCGTGGGACTATCGATTATCTCTCGGTATCAAGCACGAAGTATTAAACGCCAACGCGCCTCCGCTATTCCTTCTGCTTGCTTAATACTTATCTTCAACTTACCTTACCGAATCACTGAAGGTCGGTTACTTCAAGTTGAACAGTGAATTGATGTCATGCCTTAGCGACGGTTAACTCCGGATCCGATTTAGGCTCGAAGAAGCATTGCTTCGCGGCCCGCCTTGGCCCTACCCGTCACCGTCTATTTGGTAGATCTGCTTCCGCGGCCAAACGGCGTTCTGGGTTCCGTTAACTTGAACGGAATTCTACCGGCAAAAGCATCATACATTCCATTCTCTTCTTGTGGCCGGTGCGCAGTCAAGAATTATTGCGTGCTAGCCGCATGTCCAGGCCCGCAGAGCTGGGTTCCCCCGTTAAAAACTAGGTGAGCTCAGACAATGTGTGTTTCACTCAGAACAAGAGATCAGCCCGATATTCATGATCATGCAGCATGGCACATCAAAATAACAAATCTGCCATCAGAGTCAAACTGGAGCTAGTACGATCTCTCTTTTTCTGCAGCAAAGGAAACAGCAATTCTGGTGTTCTGCTGCGCTTGTCTTGTGCAAATTGCAAATTTCGGTACACGTCGCCCCGTCGGAGTCCTTCGACGGATCAGATTCCGCCTTCATCCACAGCACGTCGTTTATCATTATTAATGTACAAGCGACTACTTGGCCCCTTCGGCCCAGCATGTTCTTCTTTTGAACTCACTTTTGGGTGTGAACCAGGGCTTGAGCATATTTGAAGGATCACTGTCTTCGGAGCGGCCACTGCATAGTTGTCTGAAGTTCCGAGTGGAATGTATTATTTATTTGAGTACATATCCTTTATCCGGATCCATTTTCGTTGTCTTGAATTCTTCCGAGTTGTTTTGAGGCACTTGATGGACCGTCCAAGTCTCGGGCAAGTTCCGGAAAGCTGAGGTGATAGCGGGGATGGCTACAACATGCGAGGTACGAGCATTCTTTTGTGTAGCGTCTCTCTACGGGAGACTAGGGTACGGCGGAGTTTAAAGGCTTCAGACGACGTACTTTTATCAAGAGAGTGAAGTGATGTGATTCCTGCGATTCAATTGTTTTTGCAGACATTCAAAGTTAAAAATCAACATGGGTACGTCGTCGATGCGGGCAACATAAAATTCAACCAAGGTCAAAATTCAGCCTCCTATCAACCTCAACATGAGCATCACGCAAAAATCGTGGGTAAGTACATCAAGGTAGTAACTAGTTACTGTTTCACTTCGTTCGTTCGTCGTTCGTTCTCTTCATAAATAAAGTAGTTGGTGCCGCGAGCGTTTGCGTTCACACGTGTAGACGTGATCAATTCGCAACGAGGAATCTGATCCTCGACCCAACCCATTAGGCGGATCACAACGCATTCAAACAATTACAAGCTAAAATGAATGGTCAGCGAAATGCAACCGTGGAAAAATAATCAACTTACGCAGTAACGCCGACGGTCTCGATCGGGAGGCCGAGCATGGTGAGGCCTGTGAATACGAAGATGGCTGCGGAAGCCAAGACAGGTCTGCAGAAAGCATTAACGCATTGAACGGAACAAAACGGCGAGGGGGAAACCCACCCGTTTGGTGTTTTCCCTGCGTTGCTGTAGACCGCGATGACTGGAATCGAACACCGATTAGCCTTTGCTGTGAGTGAATAAATGTAGAGTACTGACTCGGAGCAAAGAGCCCGGTTATCCGGTTCGCGGCGGCGCAGAAGGCGTCACCTGTCCCCCGCCGAGGCGTCGGGAAAATCTCCGGTGCGTAGCCGTACAGTACCTGGCGAAAGCAAAACGAAATGGGTTAGTTGGGTTGAGTTGAAATTGTAATCTGGGATGTGTGGTTGTTGGAGTGGAATTGTGAACGTACCCCGTAGAAGGCGTTCTCCCAGAAACTCGCGATAGAGACCAGGGCGTTCACCTGCACCGATGTCTTCGCCTGAGTCAGCGCAAAGAGGAAGACGCCCGACATGATTGTGAACAGTCTGAACAAAGAAAAAAAGGACGATGAGCTTCTGCTTCAAGTTCACTATTATGAAAAAAAGGAGTGGGTACGCACGCCATGGAGAACTTCCGCCCGGTGCGGGACCACTGAACCATGACGGCGGCGAGGAGCGAGCCTCCAACACCGCATACTGCTTGATATGTGTACGCCGCTACGTTAATGATGAGAAATCGATGATGTACAGGTCAGGACCGAAGGCCCTACAATACGTCGCGTCAATTCCCGTGTTTCCTGTATCTGCTTCCCGGGACGATAGGTAGCTCCCCCTGAGGCAGAGGATAAGCGAACAAAGCTCTCATCCATCAGTTGTTGAACTCACAAGAACGCGTTGAAAAGAGGATACGCGAGGCCCAGAGCGCCATCTAGATGGCGTGGATGGTTTGTTAGTGATGTTACCCCGGAGTTGTTGTGAGAACAGAGCGCACTTACAAATAAAAATAATAAGACCGGACGAATACGCGAGGCGCGGAAGTCGCGAACAGCCCTTTGATGTTCTCGCCGCTGACTTCGTCCCTATCAAAAACTGCGGCATTAGAACGAGTTGAACCTGGCCTTGGCTTTGGTCTTGAGCTTGAACTTGAACCACACTTACAAGCTGTTCCTTATGAGCCCCCACGTGCTGAATTTCGTCTGCGTGATGTCCTGCTCTGGGTTCGCATTGGGGTCAGCGTACGGCGCGGCCGCGTCGCGCAGTGTCTGGATCGTCAGCGTGCAGTTCGCCCCGTTCTTCTTTGCGATGCGGTGGATGACGTCGACGGCCTCCTGGTCGCGTCCGATGCTGAGGAGGAACTTAGGCGACTCGTCCATGGGGAAGATGAAAATCCGAAGGATGCCCAGGAAGACCATCATCGAGCCGAGGGTGTAGTATGTGTCTATAAAAAACGCAACACAACCAAACATCAGTATCGCTATCCAAGTTGAACATGGAATTCAACTTACACCGCCACCCATTATTGTTCGAATTGTCGCACTGGTACAGGCTGCCGTCTTGCAGCACGAGTTTGCCCACCAGCGTCGTGTCGCACGAGTACCTAGTAGTTCACTTCATCAATAAACGTGTCCGAGTCGAGAGAGCGCCCGAGAGCCTGAGGAACAATTTGAACGCAAAAAAACACGCACTTGGCCAAGAACACCCAAGCAATGAGCGAACCCACGACCTGGCCGACGGCCCACCAGAGGGAGAGTAGCGTGAGAAGGTACTGGTGCTTCCCCGGGAGGAACTCGAGGAAGAGTGCGCCGTCGACGGGGAGGTTGCCGCCGACGCCGAAACCGATGCAAGCGAGCAAGGCTTCAAAACGAATGTTTAGTCTGGCTGAACCAAGCGAAGTTGAAATTGAAGGTGAAGCTGATACACACCGCACAGCGTGACAAAATTCGGCGCAGCGCCCGTACTAACGAGTTCCAACAAAATGTCAACACACCATTCACGGAAGCATAGATAAAACCAGAGAATGTAGTACGCACGCGATGCCAAAATGCCAGACAGGAACAGCGTCGCGTTCCACGCCAACCGACGCCCGATCACGTCGCATGTCATGCCCCAGAACGTCGCCTGCAATATAAGTATATTGTGTGTTCATGTGAGTAAAATGTACGGGAGAAGGAGAAGAGTTACGCACACCCGCTATCAGGCCGCAGTACAAGCCGAAGGTCGCCATGCGGATGTTGCTCGTGTAGTCGGGGAAGTTATGCTGCAAGCGGGGTTCAATTAATTAATTAAGTCGAGTGCCAGTTGGAAAAAAGAACGCACTTGGTTGGCGATGGCAGGCATCACGATTGCGATGGCTTGCAGCCATATATTATCTGCGAACCAGCTGAAAGTTGGGTTCGAATTAAAGCGTGTTCTCACAACAAAGAAAAAAAGGAAAGGAGACTGACCCAAAGCCTAGGAACAAGTTTTAGAAGGTGTACTAGCAAGAGTAATGGATGGTCAATACTTACCGGCGCTGAAGAACAGTTCCCACTATCAATCAAACGTTGGCGGTCAGCCACAGATCGTTTGCCGCCGCGGACGAGGATACACTGCATGTACGCACCTGGTATCTGTGTCGATGTTAGTCGTGAACTCGCAGGAGAAAGTCGAACACATACCGACCCAGCCCACACTCCGCGATAGCTTCGTTAAGAACCTTGACCCTGAAAAATGATTAGCATCCCCCAGGCTGTTCACCAACGTGCGCACGACGCACTTGGCCAGGAATATTGGCTTTATGCCCTCCAGCTCGGCTTTCTCGAGTAGCATTTGGTCGCTGCGGTTATCCGCGATTTTTTCCGTCTCGACGCCGGTGCCGTCGAGGACTTTTTCGTGGTCGATGGCGCTCATTTGTGTGCGGAGGTGGTAGAGGATAAGAGGTGGGAACTTCAAGAAGACGGCGGCTAAACGATCAGATTTCAAGTGAATGAATATCAATGCGGGTTGCCACGCTCTCGAAACGGGACATGCGACACGACTCGGAGGCGACAGGATTTTTTTTTGACGGAAAAACCAGGTGCACGTTCGCTCCACATTTGATGGCATAGGAAACGGAAATCACGCAAATCCCTTGGCCGTCGGATTGGGGGGTCTTATGCAGGCTTGTGGCTGCGAGGTTATTGAACGGGTTGTGATTGACTTCCCGATAAGAAAGATTGCAAGTGACCATCAGCTTTAACTTGAACTCCTGTAAGTTAAGGACCGCGAAACGGGGGAGCAGGCGAGAAATTGCCAAGACCGAGTCGCGCTCGCCCTGCGCTCCCGTTTCGCGTGGTGCATCGATGGTTGCGCCAATGTTTAATGGGGACCAGCATCGGCCGATCGGAAAGCGGCATGTTTGACCGTGTTTATGCACCGCTACAAGTAAGTGTTTCCATGTTCCTTCGTGTTCTGGCTTCCACATCCACTCTATTGACTCGGTTTCGCGGTATAAAATCTTTATTTTGTTCATATATGTTCAGCCCCACAGTAAAAATTGTAATTACAACGAAAATAAATAAATTAGCTGTCCACATCTTCCCAATCACGGCCATCTTCTTGAGAAAGTTGTTCATTGAGCTCGGAATAATATTTTTCTGCTCCGTGGTCCGCTGATCCTTCTCGGTGGATCATCCGCAGGAGTGTTTTCGGCGTCGTTCCTGGATGCAATATGTTTTCGGGCATTAGCGATAGATATCTCCTTTGCGGTTGGCTGAGGCATGGGAAAGCAAAGATATAGCCAGTATAACAATGCATGAAAGTGTTGTGGACAAAAGCAGTGTCAAAGTCGGGCTGGAAGGTTGCTGGAAGGTAAACGCGTCTTCTAAACATTGAATGTCACACTTGTCACTGAAGTGACCGTACGCATTTGATACGCCCACACAGAACGCCTAAGGCTTCTTCAAATCACTGTATATCGTCTTACTCCCGCTGTGAAAGCGGTAGGGTTTTAATCACCCTATCCCGCTATCAGGCCGGTTTTTTTTTGTTTTGGCCTTTGGGCTTCGGAAATATGCGAACTTCCGGCAAGTTCTGTCTCATTTTGGCTATCAGTTCAAAATAGAAAATCTGGCCTGACTACGGTACTCTATAGCCAATTTAATAATAACTTTCTCTCTGGTGCTAAGGGATTAAAGCAGCGGGTAAAAAGCCTTAGCCTATTCAAAAAGGGAACCGACCGCTCCAGCGAGCCAAACAGCGACAAAGCTGCTGGTCCCCAATTGATTCAATGACATTGTTTAGGCGGCATTTCCCAATTGGCTCATGATATCACCGGGTGCCTGTGACGTCACTCGGCCGAGGAGCGGCACATCGGCATAGACCGGCATGATACTTTCTCAAGTGCGAAAATGGTCTGATGGCCGACGCATTCGGTTGGCTGACACGGCTTGATTTAGACCCATTTCCATGGGCGTATGGTGTAGTGGTATCACACATGCTTTGCAATCGTGATCAGATGAGCTGATCATGTGACTTGTATGTAGTCCAGGGTTCAATCCCCTGTGCGTCCAACCTTTTGAATTTTTGACCTATCATTTTTGTCTGTCTCGCAAGACGTCAGAGACGGCGCGCTTATAAACCTACTATGCCTTCGTTGAGTGTTTTTTTTTCTATTCGTTTTCACACCCTTCCCGTCCTATATTGGGATGTCCCGGGTACCCGAAATCCGCCGAAGCCATCTTCCCCTTGATCATATAACTCACTGTACGGAACGAGTTGAATATATTCAAGGCACCAATCCCAAGCAGAAAGGGTCTACGTCGTTGCAGTGAATCCGCACTGGAGTGGTTCTATACACAAGGCCTTCCGCATTTGCCGGCCTGTCCCATTGATGCATATATTTAATAAGCAAAGTCTTGAGCAAAGTAAGCGCTAGCTCAGTTGGGGAAAGAACGACTCGATTGCTATCTACGGAAAAATAGTAAAAGATACGTACCTCAGTCGGGGAAAGAACGACTGAGGTACGATATCCTAGCTACGAGGTATATAAGGCAGCTAGACGATTGGTAGGTGTATGTGAAATAATATAATAGGATATGAAACGGGAATTGAGGGACTACGGTGCTAACGGGCGACACTCGCAAGAGTGCCGCCCCGACTATATGCCATCTGTTAGCAATATTCAGGTTAAAATGCGTACTTTATCAAATATTAATGTATGACTACGACAGGCGTTGATAATTTAAAAATCTAGCTCTAACTGGGACGCGGTGTATGCGGTGTTTCCTCTTCTCCCTCGAAAGCGAGGGAAGTATGAGCCACAACAGCGTCCTCCTCCTCCCCGCCACTCGAAGTCGTGGCATCGCCGGGACTATCATCCACAGGCTTCATCGCGTCCGCCTCGTTCACGCTCAGGTCGAAATTGCGCTCTATGTCGGGCACGTCCCCGAGCCATTCATGCGAGACCAGCTCGCCGGCGGTCATGCGCTGGTCGGGATCCAGCTGCAGCATGGGCAGCAGAAAATCGGCCATGGCGTCCGCGTCCGGTTGCGGGAACAAGTACTTGTCGTGCAGGACCGCCGGTAGGGGCCACGGCCGCAGGTTTGGGATGTGGAGGAGTTTGCCTTGGGGCGAGAAAAACTCGCCGCTCCATCGCCCCGACTTGCGCACATGGTCGGGGAGGTCTCCGAGCAGCTCGAGTATCTGCGCCATATGGTCGTCGTCCTTGGTGTATTTCGGCTTACCGCCAGCACCTCTGGGTGCGGGTGCGGGATCAAAGAGGTAATCGCCGCCGGTCAGGAGCTCGAATAACTGCACGAGAATGAGGCGAGTCACGCTCAAAGCAAAACCGGAATTTGACGCACCAGGCAAGCAATGCTCCATATATCCGCGCTCGTCCCCCACGTCGTGGACCCGAGGATTACTTCGGGACATCGATATTGTCGCGTCTGGATGTCGTTGGTGAAATGGTGGGTCGTCCAAGTCGCTGAGAAGAAGACGTTAGAGATATGGCTAGCTCGAAGTAGAGCTGCGAACCATTCCCCAGATCCGCGATTTTCACCGTGATAATCTCATAGTCCAGCTCCTCGTCCGTCACCTCTTCTACCCACTCTTCTTCACCTTCAACCTTCTCGCCACGACTTCCCTCCCACATCAAGAGTCAGCGGCTGGTAGGAACCGCTCGGAACGGGCACCGCAGCCGTCGTTGACGCCGGTGCAGATCTCGACACAGAGAGCGCAGACATGCCCAGATCATCATCGTCGCCCACCGCGCGCTCTTTCCCCTTCCCCTTCGTGTCGTCCGGGGAAATCTTGAGCATCCCAAGCCCCCATTTATCCCCCGGGAGCTTCGACCGCCCAGTGTTGCCGCCGCTGCCGCCGCTGCTCAACGACGAGAGGCTGACAAAACTCCCGCTCGGGCTGGTACTTGGCAGAGGCTGGCTGCCCGTGATATTCACGTTGACGTTAATATTGTGGTGCCGGGGTCCTGGCGTCAGGTTTCCTCCGCGGCCGGAAGACGGGGGAACACCCCTGAGTTTCTGCATCGTGGGATGATGCTGATGTGGCGCGGGAGGCGTATTGGCGGGCGAGGAGGACGGTAGTGCTAGTTCGGCCTGGATCACCGACTCAACGTCGGGGATATATATGAGGATGTTTTCTGGCTTGAGATCTACCGTGCGAGAGGTCAAGGGGAGCTAAAGACCCATTTCGGAGAGGCGCACCTGTGTGTATGACCCCGCAACATCGGTGCATGTAGTCAAGCCCCTGCAGGACCTGTTTGGCGATCTGTTTTACCAGCGGGATGGGGACGCCTTTATTCTACGGCGCGGGAGGTCGTATAAGTCCGACAACGGAGTCCATTTGGACGTACGTGGTTCCGCTTAATCAAACCCAGAAGATTCTCGCCCAAAACCTCGAACACCATGCACACATGCGTCCCATTGGGTCCCTTATGTCTGAAGTGGTCAAGAAAAGAGATGACATGAGATTTTCCTGGATGTGAGACCGGGGTGTTGGGATCCGAAGATGTCACTAGGCGCTGGAGAAGCTTTATCTCGTCCACCGCCGTCTCGGTGTATCGAGGCGCAGATTTAACGATTTTGAGCGCCACATGCCGCTGCAGCCTGCACATGTAAATCAAATGCGTCGGACAACTCAGGAGAGACACCCACTGGTTGTCGCGTGCCAGCCAGACAGTGGAAAAGTGCCCCCATCCGAGTTTACGGACGACAAGATAGCGATTATCAGAGAAAGAGTCCCCTATAGAGACAGGGTGGTAGCCGCCAAGTTTGTATTCCTGCCAGTCCTCCTCGTCAGCCATAGGGGTAGCGCTCAAGACCGAGGTAGAATGCAAGGTGTTATCTTCGAATACACCTTATCTCTTCTCCGCTTGTGCTGCCGATTCAACCATCAAATATACGGCTGATCTAATTTGCCCTTTCTCGTGAAACTTGGTGGACGAAAGAGAAGGGAAGATATGTGGTGCATACAGAGGAATAGTCTGCCACAGACAAACGGTCAAAGCGAAATTTAGGGTCCGCCTAGTATAATCGGCAGGAACGGCATCGAGTTCTTGGAATCAGACAGAAGGCGATCGGTGATCTGATCATAGCCTTAGCATTCAATCTGACGGAGGCAATTCCGACCAATCACGGAGACTCGGTTTGGGACACCCAAAAAGCTGCAAAAATAAATGGGCGAACGCATAAAGACGGGCCACTCACTTTCTGGCATCGAGCGACAAAACATACCTATAGATAGATATTTTCGGGGCTTTTTTTCCAGGGTCGGTTTCAACGATGAGAATCTGAGATCGAACCTACTTGGAAGGCGCGTTCAACATTGAACAATATAGAAACGAACCAAGGTTCCTCCAGTCAATGTCTGCACCCATTTGTTGCCAGATTACGATATGAAGGTTTTGACGCGCCAAGATCCGTAACTAAGTACGAAATTCCAAAGCGAACCCAGAATTTGTCGAAAGATCGTAGGCTCCTTTCAGCATAATCCCAAGGACAGTCATTCATTCCGAGTCCGAAATGATAAGAACTGAATTTCCTAAGACCGCTATGCTCACCTTAAGCTTGACTTCGAACTGCGGTTCATTGTTTGGGCATCAGGTTACATTCCCAGCGAGAACGAGAGCATCTGTGGATGCAACCAGAGGCTGCTTATGAGTAAGTAGCCGTAGGCGGAATCGTGGTCAACTTTGTAGACCTCACCCAACTTTCCGAACGCGTTTGTGTAGGTGGCACGTCCAGCTCGAAGGCGCGCTTTGGATCAACGAAATGTGAAAGGGAAATGAGCTGGAGAGGCAGAGAGTGCCTCGTTTTGCGTACCTAGCTGTACTGAAGAAAATGAGAAGACGATTGAGACGCGTTGAAAGCGCGTCCTCGAGTGATTCATTAACGCGGTTCAGGATGAGACTGTAGAAGGGAAAGCGTCCGCCTGGTGCTCAAGGGGCCGTTGTGGGTTAAAGACCTTGTCAATCACTGAAAAGTATATGTGCTCCCGAGATGAAGGAAGAAGAGGCAACTTTTAGCTAACTTTGCGCGATCATCATCAAGGCGATCATCGTGATCTGCCGTCTGGCGCGGTCACGGGTGATCGCCGCTGCAGACTTGGCATTCAGGTGTTCGCGGTACACTCGTAGAACTCTTAGAGTCTACGGTACATGGTTACATTTCAAAAACAGGCAATATACATTTATTCAGATTCGACCTGTTCCAAACCCATGAATGAATGGTCCGAATCAGACTGGATCATATGACCATGTGTGCACCCAGACAAGACTAACTCGTGATCTTGTTAAACCCGAATTCCCATCTCCCTCTCTTTCGATTCATCTTCAAGATTAGAGACTTTTTCCTCCTCTACAATCTCCGTGACGCTGTCCTCGACGCGAGAATCCGACGTGTGTCTGAATTTGTACCACGCTGCAAGCGTAACAACATTCGCGCCGACCATAAAAAATATTGCCGGCCACGGTAATTCTGCGGAGATGCGGACTAGTCCCATCAGTATGTGTGCGCTTAGAGCCTCTCAAACAACCACGAACTGTAGTGTACGTCGCGATATGGGAGCGCGATCCCCAGGCGGTCAAGCGTGCCTTGTATTGTCGCCGGGGGCAGCTCCACGCCCCCCTGGTGGACCGTGAGTGTACCGCTCTTAGTAAAGACGAACGCCGTGTGGAAGGCCCCAGACACGGTGAGGCATGGTAGTGCTGAATAGTAACGCTGCGGCCTGATACGGAAGGGTAACACTCGACAGCTTATCCGGAAGCCTGATGCGGCGCAGGACGAATGGCGGGGATGATCTTGAAAATATCGTGCAGCATGATAATGGCGATATGGGAAGCCGTGAACGTCACAAGATGGTTGGAGACGAACAGCAGAATGGAGGTCGTCCGCACATCTGCATTATCATTATCGTGACAATATCCGTGAAACAAAATCCTCGTGCACTGACCCTGATATCCTAGCGAGGCCGAGACACCAGGCGGAAGGTTTTCATTCAGATGCTTTTCCGAAGTGTGATGTCTATCCAGAGTACATCAAAACATTTAGCGGGCGAAGATACTTGTGGGTGCGCACTTGGTCCAGATCTTCAGACACAACCCGCCCGCGACAATCGAGAACACAAACGACAGAATCGCAAAGAGGATGCGCAGCGTGCCCAGCGGGAGGTCCGAGTGTACGAGCCTGCGGACCACATTACGAGCGTGGCCGTAGTACACGCTGGTGGAGTGCATGGTGCGATTCGGCCAGCGGCCGAGGCTGGGACATTAGAACTTATCTTATAGAAGCTCGTGTGTGTACGTGCATGGCGAGCTTGGCGTTTGCCGGAGGACAGTCCTGAGATACTGCTGCGCAGACCGTGGGGTGATATAGCCATAAGGGGGATTTGATCATCCGAGGGACAGCGGGAATGTTATTCACCAGGAGAAAGAAGAATGTCTGTACGTGGGGAACATGTCAGACGAAGCGTGAAGAATGCGGGTGTCGTTGTTGGGACGCATCATCAGATATTTGAGTCGACGCTGCTGCCTTCAAGTTTTAAAGCGCAGAACAACTCCCTCCCTTCTGCGGAGCTTAATATTACACCTTTAGCGCGTACATTTCTAGGTGGATACAGTATTATCGAGCCTATATAGTGTACTGTCAGATTCTCGTCAAGGAGCGATGTTTACAAACTCAAAGGCGACTCACAACTCCTCCCTCTCACTCCACACTCCACACTCTACCGGCTCCGGCTGCCTCCCACAACCGCAGAAAACCGATCCAGCCGATCCTCAAGCAATCAGTATCTCCTCCATCATCGCCGCATGTTTGTCCTCCAGCGCGTCGAACGTCGTGTCCTCCCACGTCGGGCTCGCCACCGCTGCCACCGCCATCGACACGGCCGACACCGACGGCTGCTCCGGCTCCGCGCTCCGCCTACTATGCATGCTGCGGAGACCAGGCACGCTCAGCGACGCGCCGCTCCCCGACGTGCCCCCTAGGCCACTGCGTGACGTGATTGTCATCGTCGGCGTCCCGCTCCGCCTCGACATCATCGACATCGCGCTCCCGGGGCGCGGGCTCGGGCTCGGCGGGCCCTCGCTCTCCGTCTCCGTCTCCCTCCCCTCCTCCCCCGACCCCGACCCCGACAACGCGCGCGCAGGACGCAGCCGCCCCTGCGACGACTCGCCATAACCCGGCACCACCACAGGGGGCAGCGAGCGGCGTCCGCCCATGCCCGCTCGTTGCTGCCGCTGGGCGAGCGCAGGCAGGGGCGGCGCCTGCCGCTGTGCGAGCGCGGGCAGCGGCGCGAGGGGCACGGTGATGAGCGCAGGCAAGACGCGCGGCTTCCGCCCGCTCGCCAGCACCTTCTTCCGCGCGCTCATCCCCACACAGTCCGCGAGCTGCTTCATCGCCTCGCGGTCCGAGACTAACCGCCTCTGCGCGGTGCCGGCCGTGCGCCGGACGGTGCTGCGCGGGAGCGCCTGGGCCGTGCCGGGGCGCGCGGGCGTGAGGAAGGGGTAGGAGTGGAACCCCGGCGCGAGGGCGGCGGGGGGTGCGGTGCGCGACACCGAAGCCTCGCGGGTTTGGGTTTGGGTTTGGAGTCGCGAAGGGGACACCCATGCGCGCGGGGCGCGGGGTGGCAAAATCCAGCTGCCGCGGGGGGCTGAACGACGAGGCGGAGGCAGACTCAGAGGGTTGCTCCCCGTCCCCGGGCGGGGCGTCAGGGAACGCATCGTCCGGCGGGCCCCACGAGAAGCCGATGAACGCATCGTCCCGCGGGGCGATACTGCTGCTACCACCACCATTACTACCGAGGCTCCCCCGGCGTGGTGTGGCTTGGTGCGGTAGCGACGCGCCGGAGGCCGCGCTCATGGGCGAGGACTGGAACAACGCGGAGAACGCAAAGGGCTGGGAGTGGGAGTGGGAGGAGGTATCTTCGTCCACAGCGGAGAGGACCACCGACGGCTCGGCGTAGGAGAACTGGGGGAGGTGTAGGGCAGTCGGCGCGGTCTCTGAGTGAAAGATAGTGGATAGTCAATATAGTAAAACAATAATAAGAAAAGGATGAGACAAACGCACCCGTAGCGAGCGTCGTCCAGTTGACTTCCACGAACGCGGGGTGGTTGTGGATCTTGTGGATGCCGCCGCGCCCGAGACGGCGGTCCGCGTGGGTCAAAAACCTTGGGGGTGTCAGCCTTCGCGGCATGGGAAAAAAAAGAGACCCACCGACGCAGCAAATCCTGAAACACAGCCGACACCTGCACGCCCGCGTCGAAGCGTAGGCTCTTCTGTATTCCGCATTACTGTCAGGAACAGAACACGGGTAGCAAGGTGGGGGAGGGACACACACCTCATGCTCTACAATGCGCAGATACGTCCCGCGTATGTCCGGCGCGAAGAACGGCGCGACGCCGTACACCATCTCGTACAACATCGCTCCTGCGCTCCACCAGTCCACCTCGAAGCCGTAGCCCGTACTCGTCTTCCCGTGCTTCCCTTGCCTCCCTTGCTCCTGCCTTACCCCGCCCATCATCGTCGCTCTCCGCCGCATCGCGATCGTCAGCAGAGAACTCCATCTCGAGGTCCACGAGCGCCTGCTCGTGCGCCTGCAAGATCTCCGGCGCGATGTAGTCGCACGTCCCACACGGCACCAGACAATTTCGCTTCGGCACCCGCCTTTCGGGTCCCACCAGCGGCGCGGCGGAGCCAAAATCAATAAGGAGCAGGTGCGCGTCGGGCGTGAGGACGAAGTTGTGCGGCTTGATGTCACGGTGCACGAACCCCTGCGCGTGGACCCAGCCCACCGCGCCGACGACTTGCGGTGCCCACCACGCCATGTCTTCCTCCGCCACGCGCCCCCCGAGCGGGCTCGACTCGAGGACATCCCACAGCGACCCGCCCTCCGCGTAGCGCATCACCAGACTCAGATGCGTAGGGGTCTGGAAGGCGGCGAGGAGGTGCGGCGCCCAGGGGGAGGCGGTGCGGCGCGCAAGGAGGAGGATGTCGCGCTCGAGTTGGGGGAGCATTGCTGCGGACGTGCGTTAGCGTCGAGGTGTGAATCGAAGGGAAAGGGAGACGCACCTCCCGCACGCGCATCACGAACCGCCGCTCGACGGACTTGCGGACGTACATCCGGCCATCGAGGTGGCATTTCACGACATCGATCTGCATTGCACGCCTCGCTTCAGCATACGTCCGCACCAAACTTCCTGGGCTCGGAAGTGGAGTTAGAACGCCACCAGACCAACTGGCCGCGCTCCAGCGCGCCCACGAGCTGGAGGTCCGCGTCCTGGAAGCGCAGCGTATCGATCTCGACCGTCTTGGCTGGATGGGCGGGCCATTAATTGGTTTTTAGATTGATTGACTTGAGCTGTAGACACCAACCACTCTTGCCGATGACCCTCTGGCCGTGGAGGATGCGGTCAAGCGCGCGGCCGGCCGTGTCCTCGTCGGCGGGGGTCTTGAGCAGCGCGCGCAGGCGAGCTTTCCGCTTGAGCCAAGGTGTAGACATGCATCAGGTCGCCAGAGGGGGAGAGATTCGAGTATATGTGTGATCTTTCGGAGAGAGTAAGAACGGGATGGTGCGGGTTACTGGAAGATGCGATTCTGTCCGCGATTGGAGTAGAATCGCAAGAAATCGCCTGAGGAATAGAAAGGGCTTGACGAGGTTCCAAGAGTGAGAATACGCGACAAGTACGGAGCCCAATACGACGCGCACGCAAAGAATATGGCACGAGAAGCGGATGGAGCGATATCGCGGTCAGGAATTGGAGGAGAAGATGGTTCGGGTGCTTACAAAGCACCCGCCCCGCCATGTCTTCTTCCCGATCCTCATCCACCTTCCGCCACAAATTCTTCCAGGCCTCCCTCTACGCCCCGAACAAGCCGCGCAAGCAGCTACCCTACCACCTCGCGGAGCCCATCGACGAGCAGATACACAGGGAGGCGCAAGCACTGGAACGGGCGGACCGCGTCGAGCGGCGGGTGGTTACGGCGCAGACGGGGATGTTGGCGAAGCGGCTGGTAGGGGAGGCGGAGCTGAAGGATGTGGGGAGGAGGGTGGAGGAGATGCGAGGGATGCTGAGGAATGCGCGGGTTAGGGCTGGGAGTCAGACCGAAGAAGAGGCGCAGACGCCGGTGACAGACACGATTCACGCATTTCGGAACGGGAATTCGAATAAAACCAAGTGGAGGGGGTCTGAAAACTCAAATGACACTTCAACGCGTTCGCGCGACGCGAAACAACCGCGGCCGTCTTCGCGGTCCTGAGCACGGTGAGCTCTACATGAGACGTAGACTTGCATGCCTAACAACTCTACCCAGCCAATTCTCATCCATGGGATGTCCTGTATGCGAACCAAATACGTGACGCCAAATCGGTGCATGAAACGCAGCAAGCCCTCCTTGCAGCCCAGCAACTACGGTAGTGACAGCTGGGCCGACGCCTCACGTAGAATCCCGCGGTGCTGCTTATATATCTCATCTCGCGCTCCCGTAGTAGGTGATCCTCGTTTGGAAACGCTCCCCGCATTGACACCCTATGCGTTCTATAGGCGTAGGACTCACTAATAAACTCGTGTCCAGTTCTGCATTGTATGTACCAGTCGTCCGAGCCGCAAACCTGTCTGTTGGGTACGTTTTCTCCCATTTTTGCGTCCACTCCGCCATCGCCTTCTCTTTTGCCGCGCACTTTGCATGCGTGTGGTCACCGGCCGCTACTATAGATTTTCCCCTCAAGATCCCTACCGACCAGTTTTAATTGCTATAGAAGGTCCCGCTAGAAGCTACAACTGTCAGTTATGAATGACATGCTGCTGTTAGCACTAAGCGCTAATAAAAGCAGTTACGACGGCCTGATTATCCAGATGGTTCAACTTCGGCAGTTGATCGCTCTATCCATAATTTGCTACTGGTCCACAAGCAATTTCCGTTTCGCAATCGTTCATGATCACTAGGTGCAGTGGGTCCTCGGTTTGCACTATGCACCAATTTCATATATATACGGTATACGCTCAGCGAAGAAGAAGACTCGCTTTCATACTTGGCCACGCCAAGTGCAATCCGTTTTTACAACCTTTGGTAAAGATCTCCAGACGTTTGTGATATCGACTCTTGCAATGTTGGCAACTATCCTATCTTATCCATCTCAAACTTTTTTTGGACGACTGCAGCAACTCAACTCACGCTTGCTATGTATAATCCACTTCAGCCTTTGGCCCGACGGCGAGTTACCAGTGCCCGTTTCTCGCCCATTGCAGTAAGTCCGTCCGAGCGGAAATATGAGCCTTACCCCGCAGGGCACGGCCCGAGTAAAAAACCCCGGTTCTGTTCAATGGCACTCGTGCCTACCCATATTTTCAGCCCGGAAAGGCACGGCTCCAAGCCTTCAAGTACCGGTACGACGTCCTGCTGCGGATGTTGGTGCCAGACAAGATTATACGAACCGCAATTGGGCACATCACATCAAGTTCCAAAATTAGACATCTTTGCAAATGCAATGATGTTCACAAGACCGCCCGACTGCAGCCTACTTGAGTCCACGTCACTTCGCACCCTCGTTTTCACTTTCACTTTCGTTCCCCCCACCATGACTCCACGCGCCTCAGTCGTCTTGCTGCTCCTGCCGGCACTCTGTGTCGGCGAGCCCGTCCACATGCCCCTCACTCGCCGATCTGGCGTTCGCACCGTCCAGGACCACTTCGCTGCTGCAGACCGCGCCCGGGCGCGCTACCGGCTTCCCCACCAGTAAAAATTCCTCAAAGAGTCGGAGGGACAGCACGGGCTTCGCGATTGTAAACCAGGTCGGTATCCAGGCCGTAACGGTAACACAAGCGTTCCATTAAAATTGCTGCTCAGGAAGGAGACTCGAGTTACTTCTCAACTGTCGAAATCGGCACACCGTCCGTATTTTCCCTCTGCTGGCCGAGTAATTCTAACCTCGTTGCAGTCCTCAAACCTTTTCCGTGATTCTCGATACCGGGTCTTCGGACCTGTTCGTCCTGGACTCCACCTGCTCCGGGTGCTCCGACGCCGCGCTCTTCGATTCTTCAAAGTCATCGACATTTTCCCAACAGACGAGCACCCGGCCTACTATCATTACTTACGGCTCAGGATCGGTCGAGGGATTCATCGGAACTGACACCGTCAGCATGGGGTCATTTTCCGTGCCTTCTCAGGCTTTCCGTAAGAAACCATTCCCCATTAAATTCCGTTCCCGCGCCAAGAAATAACATTCTTGACAGTCACGGTGGAAGCCATGGACCAGGGCCTGATAGACGGTTCAGTGTCCGGCCTTATTGGATTAGCCTTCCAGGGCCTTGCAGATACCAAAGCGACGCCCTTCTGGCAGACCCTCGCGTCCAACGGCAAGCTGAGTTCGCCTGAGATGGGTGTTCCAGCTGCTGCGCTCCACAACCAGGGACAACGAGCCCGGAGGCACGTTCACCCTGGGGGGCACCAACTCCTCGTTGTTTACGGGCGACGTCGAGTTTTCATGACCTCGTTGCCTCGACGCCGCCGACGTTTTGGCTGTTGTCCTTGTCTGGTAGGTTTTTAATTTGAACATTGTTTGGTTTCCGAACAATTGTGTTGATCCTTGAACAGCGGTCACGGTGCAAGGGAAATCCGTGAGCATCTCCACGGGGAATGCTGCCATTAGCGCAATCGACACAGGGACGACCGCTATCGGTGGGCCCACGGACGACGTTAGCGCTATCTACGCGGCAATCCCGAACGCCGGCCCGGTGACGGAGTCGGGTGGAGAGGGATTTTTCCAGTTCCGTGCGTCGCCATTCCATTCGTTGTTGGAATTTTCACCGACAATATCCATGCAGCTTGTTCAACCGACGTCAGCATAACCCTCTCCTTTGGAGGCAATGCATGGCCTATTAGCTCTGAAGACATGAATCTGGGCGCGGTAACAGAGGGCAGCTCGATGTGTGTCGGCGCCATTTTCGACCTCAGCCAAGGCACCAACGTTGGGTCGGCGGGACCCTCTTGGGTCATTGGTGACACGTTCCTGGCGCGTGGTCCAGTATCTATGGGCATCTGTGTATACTGAACATACCCCAGAAAAACGTGTACTCCGTGGTTCCGCCAGACTCCGCAGTCTGTTGGGTTTGCCCCAAACTGGCAGGCTCGGATTCGGGAAGCAGTGGCAGCAACGCTGGTGGGTCTACATCGGCACCCACGACCTCCGCTGCCCTCCCTGGCAAGCCCCTCCCCTCGACCTCGGCAACTGGCCTAAGTGCGTCCAAGTCTCTCTCCAAAAGTACCAGCACCAAGTTGACATCTGCTGGCCTTGGAGGATCGACCACAGGCTTGACCTTTCCCTCGACGAGCGGCACAGACTCTGCCGGAGACCCCTTCCCTACCTGTATGTTATTCTTGGATTTTTCACGCTCTTCGCTGAGACCCTTGACAGCGAACGGCGCGGGCTCGATGGTATCACCCATCCTACTGCTGATCGCGAGCCATGCGTCTATTCTCGTTACTGTTCTCTGAATACCCACGCTACCATACCAAAAGAACACGGAATGTTGGTCCTCGCGTGGGTTGAAACGAACCATCTATGTTTGAAGGAGACCATCTGCCTCACCTTCAACAGCCACAGTCCGGATCCCAACCGGATCCAGGATCGGGCGTTTCCCATGAGGAACTTCGAAATAGTGTCAGGCTTAATAAATTGAAACTATATTAGTCCGAGCGCTTCTTGGTGCTCGGACAAATTTTATGAGTAGGTTTATGAGTAGTGCGTACGATAATCCGGCGGCAGATGACTTTCAGAACCGTGGCTGTCCTCCCGGCGGTCGATACGTTGCGCAATGAGTTCGATTATCTGGTCAACATTCACGGAGCCTGTAGGCGACATGGTGCCGTCGTGTGATGTGAGAGGTGGAGATGGCGCTGGAGCCGGTTGGAGCCAGGGAGCGGCCCCTTTGCGTCTCGGGGGTATTCTGGTTTGGGTCATCTCGGAATCCGTATTAGGCCCTCCCTCGTTGGGAGATAAAACCAGGGGAGTAATTGGGGCGTGGTTCGCTCGGAATCGTCGAGACCGAAGCCAAAACACAGCGATCAACAAGCCAAGTACGAGGACGCCCAAGATGGGGCCTACAATTTTTCCAACCGTGGGGGCGTGCGAAGAGCTCGCTCTCGTTCTGAAAAAACGATTAACTCTTCTTTCGGGACGGAAGGTTCGTGCATTCTACTCACGTGGAGCCTGACCCGGTGGTTGAATTTGAAGGCTGGTCTACCTGATAGGTAACGACCGAGCTGAGTGTGAGCTTGGCTCCTGGGCTCATGTTGACCACGTTGACGGTGTACGTTCTTTTCGAATCGAGGCCAGATTGGAAGAAGACCACGGTATCCGTCACAAGCCAGAAGGTACTTGCGTTATAAATTTGAGGCATTCCATTATCGAGCGCCTAATAATCAATTCTCAGTTGAACATCAAATGCAGAAACCTGAATTAGCGTACAACGGAATAGAGCCCGTGTCCGAAATTCGTAGAACCATAGAGGGCGACGGCAACCGCGCTGGAGAAATTCATCTTGACACTGGCTCCCGCATCAAGCGTCTGATGAAATGGTGTAGTGACGGAGGAGTTGGGAATGCCCTGAACTGTACTGATTGTCCAATTGCCGGTATACAACAAAGCGCCGTCGGAATTATCGTAAAACACTAGGCTCGTGAAACCAGCCCGGCCCGGTGAAATTGATGCCATCGTAAACTCAGGCATTCACCGGGACAGGCTGGGCCCCCATGTCGCCTGTTTGGCAGATGGCAGATCTCTCCGCCATTTCAGACGCTTGACTTAGAAATAAAATGGAAACGACGCTTTTGCAACTCACGAACTACACAGCAGAGCCGGGGGGTGTCTGAGGCAAAGATGGATAACTTTTCATTCTCTATCCATTGATACCCCCTTCATTTTTTCTGCCGTCCAAAAACATGTTGGTATCAATGGATAGAGAATCCAAAGTTGTCCATCTTTGCCTAAGGTACTTTGAGACTATTTTGTAAGGTATTCGGCGCGTTTGTTCTAAGTCGAAGGTCTGAAATGGCGGGGCGGAAATCCATCACTGAAACAGGCGACATGCGGGCCCAGTCCGTCCACAAGGTTACCTGTTGTTTGACGTCCCATCATTATTTGCTCCGATGTTGTAGCTATTTGTTCTCTATCCTAATCCGTCGCCGTTCCCACCCGTTCTGTCTTGTAACCGAGTGGACGTCGACTGGCTTGCGAGTCTAGTAAAACACCTGCGTGGGTACCTGTTGCCTGGGTTGTCATAGTATCAGGGTAAAACAACCGGTCAGGGAGCGGGCTACTAACTGTGAACCGGATACAACTACACGGCTGACTCCAATCTGCTGAGTCGTATTCGAGGGTTTCGCCTTCAACGTCACTAAAAAAACCATGAGACTTCCTCAAGTACAGAAGAGATGTGACACACGTAGATGGTTTTCTTCGATCAATCCCTCATTCGAATACAGTAGGTCGGCTGCTCCAGAGAACGACTGGACATTGTCGTCGAGAGTTACTTCATATGAAGCATTTGCAGTGCCATGCAGATAAACTGCACTGCCTAGAAAGGTTGAATTTTACCGAACATTAAAGGGGAAGAACTCACCGTAAAATTGCAAGGATAGCTCAGCGCCAGGTAGGGATGTAAGGTGATACGAATCGCCTTTTGAGCTCTCTCCAGCCTGAGCATTGAAACCAGATACGGTGTACCATGTTTGCCAACCGTTTTGCAAACCAAAACCGTCCGCTGAAGCCAGGTTATTTCTTCTCCTGCCTACGAACAAGAGCTCGTACCGTAAGGGTCTGAAATATATCGGAGGAAGCCAAGGGTATGAGCTGCTGCACAGAAATGTTCAAAATTCTTGCAAAACTTACGATAGGAGAGCATCGGACTGGTGGCCGGGATGGTGAAGTTCCACAGCGCCATGGGACGTGAGATCGGCTCAATCGATTCAGACCGTCTCTTATGTTTGCGCAAATAACGTATTCCTGGACCCGAGCGCTCGGGCCTACCCTCATATCACCGCCTCAGCAAGTTCTCTTGAAGTGATCGATCTTTCATTTGATAGAATGCTGCACCCGCTCCGAGTCCAAAGACAACAATATCACAGCGGAATCCGAGGTGGTCGGAGAACAGTGGCCGAGATGGGCCCTTACTTGTCTGCATCTGCGAAGTTGTACGAACATCAATAGTGGCGGTCAGAGTAGAATTTAAATGGGCGATTCTGACAACGATTCTGGACACGATTCTGGAATTCTTTTATCGTGGGAGAATCGTCATGATGCAGAATCGCCCTCCAGAATCGTTGTAGAAGCGCCTCCCGAGGCGCTTCTACAACGATTCTGGACACGATTCTGGCTGTAATTTAATTAAAAGCCGATTCTGAGCGATTCTCACACGATGTTGATGGGAAAAAGAATTCCAGAATTGACGTCAGAATCGTTGTCAGAATCGAGGCGAGAATCGCCCAGAATCGTCTACTCTGACCGCCACTAATGATCCGGAAAAAAATCAAAGAGGATTGGAGTTGGGAAAGATGGAGCGCTGGCGGCTCAGCCTGTCACCCCAGGGGCGCTGGCAGTGCCTGGGTTCTCGACCTGTGCCTGTGCGCAGAAGGAAAGCGCCAATTGATCGCAACTTTTTAAAGAGTTCCTGAGCGCTATAAAAGCCTGGGTGGAGTGGTCCACAGACTGGCGACATGGATGCAGGCGATGAGATCAAAAACTGCCTGCAAGCGAAGCAGTTTACTGACCGCGTTTCAGAACGAGGTTGCGAGTGGGAAGTCGATGTAAGAGACTAGGACCGCGTTGCTTTTCTCTGGAGACCTCGCGGCCGTATTTCTCGCTCTTCAGATTGCATCCACCGACCAATGGTAGAGTGGGAATGTCCTTCTAATTCCGTACTTTACAGCTCAGATAAGTACTTAGACGCGGGCTTCTCTCCAAGAATCGACATTAGAATGGATGCCCGAATCGACCTCTGAATAGACGCTCCTGTGAGCTTGCTTCCAATCCACAGCAAGGGAATCTGGTATTGGATCGCGAAAGTCGCCGTCGTAACGCGACAAACAATCTGTCAGAGACTGAAGTGCACTTCGGTAGTCCTTTGCTTTAAGCGGCTCTAGGATTTCTTCAGGACCCGAGTAAACAGCGGACCTGGGTAGACCGCTCAAAGCCGCTCAAGCGCATGAAGATGGCTCAAAATGAGTGTTTTCTACCTCATGTCACTGTTGGCATCACGGAAGATCACCGTCGGCAGCCACCGGCAGCCAAATTTCAACCTGGAAAGTCAACCAAACTGTTGGGCCAGCGCAGCGCGCGAGGTACATAATTATTTCAATCATCATCTCCCAAGACATGCGTACTCAACCGCGAAATGCCGACGAACGTGTCCATCAATGCAGGACTCACGAACGGCGGCCTCCGTTCCATTGCGATCTCCCTGATAGACAGCTCGACGGCCCGCCGCCTCTCCAGCATCTTTTCCAGCTCGGTCCTGAGCATTTCCACCCGCACTTTGGCAACTATCAAGAGGTGAGCTCAGTGGTGCAACAAAATGAGGGACGGGGAGGATCTTACTGAAACCACTCTCGGGGGACGCAGGATCGGGCGAGGGATCCACGAGCTCGGAGACATCAACATCGAGGTTCTTGAGCGCCAGCAAGATGGCCTGCTCTTTTATCAGGTCTGCTTCAATTTCTTTGCGGACTCCCTGCAATGCCATTGATAGCTGCATTATTGCCGAGCTGTCGCTTTCTTTGGGAACGTGCTGAACGTCCAACATAAAAGCCCTTTCCGTGTTGGGGTCTTGGACCATCTTCGATTATTATTATTTCCGAAACAATCTTTAACAACCAAGATTACTCGTACCGGAAGAGCTGCGAGTCCAGGGATCGGGGATAGGTCGGGGGACGGGGACTGAGTTCATGTCAATGTCAAGGTTAGGTTGAATGGATTGAGCACCTACGATCACCATACTCATACTTCCAGGGGATGAAACGCGCGAAAAGTTGCCAACATCCAGGACGCTCATCTCTTCGACAACATCCTATCCGCATAATTAAATAAAAAATTACAAGTTGGGTTCGCATACCGGAGCTACGCTCTCCAAAGGTTCGTGGTGCGAGGACTGAATTGACGATGCGATCGAGCTGGCCCGCAAAGTCTCCGCCTGCGAAAACATAGACACGTACATATTTATTTATCTTGCAATCAGAAATGACAAGCACTGACCGGCACCGCACCCGACAACACACGTTTTTCCAACGCCTCGAAAGGACACAATTTCAGTGCATCCAAAAACTCCTGCGCCTGATCGCGCATTTCGATTTCGTCCTCCTCGGCAACGGCGGGGAAGGCGTTCGTGTTAAGATCGTTTCTTTGAGAGGCAGTGGGCAGGACGAGTGGTGGCTGGATGCTGATACGAGGGTCGCCGGGAAGAGGCGCTCCGAGTGCAGGTGCAGGCCTCACGCTCATCTCAATGTCCTCGCTGCAAGATAAGTCGCCGGTGGTCACCAAACCAGCAAATGTCGTCCACAGATGATCCATTTGACCAAAGAAGAAACGAAACGCACATAAAATGGGTCCACATGGCGGCTTTAGTCCGATTCTGAAATGCCTTTATCATATTTTTGTGATGTGGCTAGACGAGACGAGCAGCCTCCCAGATTAGCCTATTTCAAAACGCTCTCTTCTGAAAGCTCGGAGCTACTCACCGAATCCTTCTCCGTGACCCAAAAAAAGTGCGTGCCCTCCCCAGGAACGAAAAACACATTGTCGGGCTTCGGATGCTGCATCTTCAGCGCGCTCAGCTGCGGCTTCAGACGCTTGTTGATCTCGGCGCTGCTGAGCTGTGCATAGGCCGGGGTTTTCTCTGGCGTATATTTGATGAGAAAGTCCAGGACTATCTGCATGTGAGCTTGAGCTTAAGCGCTTAAGCTTGAAGTGGGTTCGTGAAGAAATCGAAATCGAAGCTGCCTCCAGTTGATCGGATGCGCGAAGCGTTTTGGAATATGTACTTGATCCGGGTCCTGGGCCTCAACTTGCTCGATTTCGGCGCTTCAGCTCCATGCCGTCAGCAGACAGCAAGTTGGCGGAGAACTCGACAGGGCCACCAAATCCACTCAAAATACATTGTACACACAGGAATTAGCCTGTTTATTCCTCCTCCAGCGCCCCATTGGTCAGTTTCGAGATCTCAATGAACGCGTCCAGGAGTGCCGGAACCACAAATGGCTCCCGCCGCTCCCTGCGGATATCCTCGATGATATCCTCGAGTCTCCGTCTCTTTTCCCGCTCCGCCTGCAGCTCAGTCTCGAACTGCTCGATCCGCGCTTTCGTCACTGCGGATTCGGTCAGCACAGGAACCCACCAATACAGATTGATTATGGAACGAAAGGGAAATGTTCCCTACTGAAGTCGATTTCCGAAGCGTCGGATTCCACCTCCACCCCAAGGTCGCGGAGATTTTCGACAATCTCGCGCTCCTCCGCAATGCCGGTGCTCAGCTGCCGCCGCACATCTTGCAGCTGGCGCCGCAGGTCCTGCACCTCAGACGACTCGTGCGGCTTGAAGCTGGAGTCGGAAGTCGATTGCTGCTGGTGGTAGCGATTCCGATTGAGGGGAACCCGCGGTGCGTATCCGTGCCCGGATTGGGGCGGGGTGTCGAGTTCCTGGTGCGTAAGGGGGTCCCGCGAAGCGTACCCGTACCAGGATGGCGGCGGGGAATCGATTTGCTGGGGTTGTTGAAAAACGGTTAGATGAATAACTATTTATTGATGTCGGGAATGAAGAGAAAAAAATCTGGCTGACCATTTCGTCTTCTCGGGCATGGTTCGTTCGGTGAGGCTAGACAAAGATATTCCTCTGAGATCGCCGAGGGTAAGTAGAAAAATATATTACCGGTGGAGGAGCAGGCGGGATCGTGTCCGGCGCTGGCTCAGCCTTGACCCTAATTGGGCCCTGTGGTTTTTAAAACTTAGAGGTTTCATAGCAGGAATCTAGACAATAGACAAACCGGATTATAATTCCGTTCCGAAGATGAAGCGAGCTTGGGTCGGGACGGCAACGAGTCGTTATAGAATGTCTGAGCGCATTCAGCGTGCATTGTTATGATTTCGAAGTTGATAGTAATAATAAGACTGACGTCGCGGTCATAAGACGATGATGAAGCAAAGCCACCACCAGGCGCATTTGATGTGCGATTTTGATTCCAGTCAGGGCGACTCCCGCCCATCGGTATCGCGTACGGGGCGGGATCAGGGTTTGACCTCCAAGCGGCTTGTACTCTGGTTCGTATTCGGGAATGAATGCCTGAACAATTGCAAGGAGAAAATCAATTACGCCTCAGGTTTCGCTGGGGATTCCTTCAGAGTTATCGACCGACTGCGGGCAGCCGTGAGCAATTGTCTGGAAGCGAATAAAACAAGAGTACATTGAGAGCCGATCGAGAATGGCGCGGTGCTCCTCGACTTGATCGTGCTTTGGTCGGATTCCAATAATCAGACTCTTTCGGATTACCTTTGGGGCTTTGAATGAGGACCCCAGGCTCCAGGTAGTAAGCTGAGCATCCCACGCACGGCATGCGGCAAGGCGATCCAGAAGAAGCGGACTGTGCCCGGGTAAACGACGCTGACGTTGCTGCGTTTCGGGTGGGGGATTCCGAGAGCGGTGAGATCTGCGTATTGCATTAATGAATCAATTTTTTTTGGCGGGCGAACGGGTTTGCCTTCCCGGATGACGGAGTAGCCTCCTCCGCTGTCGTGATGCGAGCCTTGGCGCCTTCATATGTGATGGTCACGGCGAGCTCTACCTCACCCATAATGATTCGTCTTGCCAAGTGAGCGTTTTTCGCAGAGAAAGTCTTCGCGCGCAAGGTTCTGAAGAAAGCAATGCGAGTGGGAAGGAACCAAAAGGGTTCAGTAACGTGACCGAACGGATTTGTAAGCAGGGCGGGAGCGGCGGCGCTGTGGGTCCCGTCGATCCGCACAATATTCTCAAAGACAATGAATGTAAAATGCGCCACGAGTTCAACAACTTCAGAGCCATGATAAGATACAGATATTCTTTGCTACTTCGGATACCACATTTCTCGCTCTAATATTTGAGGTCGATCAGGTAGTCTGCCAAAGACTGGACCACTTTCGCAGCTTCCTGGGCCTGAGTGGGCGCAGCGTATTCCGCGACTATGATCGCCTGAACCGTCTTGACAATTACATACCCATCGCCCTGTAAGTACAGGCGGTCAGCGGGCACAAGAGCAAAATAATCTAAGGAGTCACGTACCCCCTTCTTTCCGTTTATGGTCCGCTCGTCTGTTGTCGTGGTGAAGAACTTGACACCGGCGAGGCGCAGCCCCGAGGCCTGCACGCTTGTCAAGTCCTTGAACGCGCCGACGATGGCATTCTGCTCTTCTGTGGACAGCTGGGATCGTGGTGAGTGGTGAAATCGGTAAGGAGTGCATCCGAGACGCACGTTATAGCCTGGGCTGGCCGCCCATACACCGCCCTGCTGTCCAAGGATGGCGGCCTTCGAGATCGCGCCGGTGCCTACCAAGTTGGTGTCGACGTATGCTGTGGGCGAGAGATGGACGCCGAGGCTTCAGGAGAAGGACCAGATACCTACCTTGCCAGGACATGGTTCAAGAGAAGAAAAGGGATGAAAGAAACGAGTCGATGAAGAGTGATAGTACAAGTCAAGCGCAGTGTGGCGACTTGGGCGGTGCGGCGATACCCGAAGATAACCCAAATATGGGATTTCCGATCACTATTCGTCAGCGTCCGCTTCGAACTCAACCACGAAACGTTGCTTCGGTATTCTACGCGTCGAGGAGACTCGATTCAGCGGGACCACTGGTTTCCTTGACCAAATTCTGAGGGTGTGGTCTGGGTGGTGACTGCCGAAATTTAGAGGTGCTAGCGCGCTTATGACCCATAATCTCAGCAAGTTGATAAAACCAACTGTAGGATGTCGGAAAAAAATACCTTCCCTGCCAGGAATCGCTTACACCTGGCAGAGAAATTGCATCGTGGGATGGATCACTGAGGAATTCTGCGCGTCCGGCGTGTGTTATACCGAACGTACTATCCAGTCCAGGGCTTGCGAGCCGGAGTTTGCTTGACGTTTTCCAAGCCTGAGCCCTTTAAAGCCCGCTCAAGCCCGACGCTTGCGGGATTGAGGCCAGGCCATGGGTATCACTAGCTCTGGTTAGCTTTACCGTTGCATAATCACCACATTGCAGATCTTTGCCGCGGCAAGAAAATACTTCCCGCCGCATTTACACTGCAGAATCCCGAGCAAAAGGAATAAAGTCACAAGTGAGTCTGCATCGATTATACAGTTTCCCTCCGCAGCATAGTGACCGAAGATAAAATGTCTCCGACGGGTGAGTAACAATCGCTCCGAAGTATACGGTGGCTTCAGTAACACCCTACAGCTTGTTAACTACATGGAGGATGAACATCGCCTCGAACAACCGAAAAGAAAAGTGAGTCAATCTCTTTGCTGGGAGTATTATATCTACTAATTTATTTGATAATTGTCAATGGGGGTCTGAGTCATGGAGAAATCTCGTTGGAATGCATTTTTCAATCCGGTGTCTCCTTCGATATGGCACCGTCTGCATACTACATACAAGTGTCGGTGGTTCCCTGATGGCCGAGGAGGTCGGACTCACCCCTGCCGTTATATTTCAACCAGCGAGGTGTAGCGCGAGGTGTAAGGCCGTCTCACACCTCGCTCCACCTCGCTGTTTCGATTTTAGGTCGACGCGTGCTGCTCCAGAGGTATTACAGAACAGGTGCGTGACTATCTTGCTAATCCGAAATGTATTATCTACCTCATTGGCGCCCGGCAGCCACGGTCTCGTTCAATAATTCAAGAGCCGGGGCATGAGCTATGCAAAATTCGCAGTTTCAGTAACCGCAGGGAGCACAGCAAGGTACGTCTCTGGGCACTATAAAATGCAGTGTCTCATCCACTCGAAGAACAGACACAAATGCCCTCTCTCAAGTTTCTACTCCTCCTCGCGACGGTCTGCATCACAGATGCTGCCTCGGTACACACGGACGTCGACGACCACAGCTGGATTGCCCCTGGCGCCACAGATGTGCGCTCCCCGTGCCCTGGTCTCAATACGTAGGTTTCCTGTAAATTTACCGCGACTATACTTACGTGAAATCTTTCAGTCTGGCAAATCATGGTTACCTTCCACGCAGTGGCAAAGATATCTCCATTCCAATGATTCTCGATGCTGCGAAGGGTTTGTCGAACCCACTCAATGACCCAGCTCCCCACTGATATGTTCTTGTAGAAGGATTCAACTTCGCGCCCGACACCGTCCTTTTGGCCGCGAAACTCGGTTTATTTTCTAGTTCCACCGCCGCTACGACGCTGAACCTCGATGCGCTCAAGTTGTCAGTAGTTCAACATTCAAGTCTCATGCGTAATATTAATCAAATCCTAACTTCCATCGACGCAGGCACGGTCTGATCGAGAGCGACGCCTCGATATCGCGTGGCGACTTTGCCCTCGGCGACAACCTCCACTTCAACGAAACCATTTTCAGCACCCTCGCGAATGCCAACCCGGGTGTGGATTATTACAACACTACCTCCGCGGGCCAGGTCATACACGAGCGCCTGGCCATCTCTCTCGCGACCAATCCCAATGTCACGAACACACCCAAGGAAATCGCATTGCGAAGCGGCGCGTCCGCGTTCTATCTTATGCTCATGGGAAATCCCTTTACCGGTGTCGCGCCGAAGAAGTGTGTTAACTAGCATCGTTAATTCACGAGTATTACTGACGCCCTCGGCCAGACTCGTGCAGATTTTCTTCAGAGAGGAGCGGCTTCCGATTGCTGAGGGGTGGAAGAGATCGAACGTGACTGTCAATGGAACGACGATGGGGGTGCTCAGCGCTGCTATTCAGGCGGCCTCCAATTGGACGGCCACCCAGGATTGCGAGACCCTCGTTCTTGGTCCGCCAGCTTGACGAGTAAACCAAGATTGCGGAACTTTCAACCATGTTCGACAAGTTGCAACAGCCCGACACAATGCTCGAACTCGGCTTTGGACGCTTTATACTTGTTCGATAATAGATCTAATTAATTAAAATTTATTGGGGCTTCTGCTCCTTCGCTTTGACTGTGGCCATATTTTTCACTCAACGCACAGCCGGTTGGTTAAATTGGTTGGTCTAAGTAGAAAACTTTTGATGCCTCCTCGGATAATCTGCACTGTGCTCTTCACCCATCAAAGCACACTGACGAACCTATTCCCGCAGAAAAGACACCAACAAGTATGGCTGCCTTGGAGATCTTGTCACTGCTACCAAGGTGGTGTCCACTGTCGTGTGCAACGATGCCCGAACTTGGATAACCCAAATATGGGGATTCCGATCGCTATCTGTCGGCAATCAAACCCAACCTCAGAACCTGCATTGTAGTCCTTCGATATTTCTATGCGTCTAGGACGAGAGTTGGCGAACATCTAAAACCAATTCATTAATCTTCAAGTCTTGCTCTCGAATCCGAGCCTGCCGAGCCGAAGTCTCGACTCTTCAAGCTCAAGTTCAGAGTTCAGACGTCTCGGATCCGGACCTGGCCACAACCTGGCCACTTCCACATCTCAAGAACCAGACTCGTAGGAAAGGTGTACTCCAAAGAGCCTTTAAGCTCCCGATTTCCCCAGGAACTCCATGATTTATTCCTTACGGAGTTGCATTGGTCTCACATCCGTCCCGAAGTTCAACTATGAAATCCCGGGCTTAGGTCGGGCCAGAACGGGCCTGAGGTCAAAAAACTTCTGAGCCCGACCTGACTGCTTTGGTTGGGCCCGGGTCGGGACGGGCTTGACTGCGGTATGTCTTCCTTTGGCGAATTATTCATTAAAAGCAATCTCAGGAATATTTCCAGTTCCAGAAACCGAGCTCTCGATGTTTCAGGTTACATTCCGAAGTCGTTGGCCAGATTATACTCAATCCTCATCTCCATCAGCAAAAGCTTCGTTCAAAATGTTAGACCTGGCTCCTGAAATATATTTCTGCGACGATTCCATGGCACATTTTCAGCGCAAATATTCAAGCATGTACCTCGATCCGGGCTCAAGCCCCGACCGCGGGTCCCTGAGCCCGACCCTGAGCTCGTGCGACCGGTACAACAGGAATCGTCAACGGAAAGACAATACTCTCCACAGCCTGACGCTGCTTTTATGCCGTGCCGCAGAACCCCAAACAAATGGAATAAAGTCACAAGTGAGTCTGCGTTGATTATACAGCTTCGCTCTCCGCATCATAGCGACCGGAAGGGATGGAAGGATGGAAATGTATTGATTGCCGCGGGTCGATTGCTCCGAAATATACGTCAGCTTCAGTTACGCTCTACAGCTTGTTGACCACAAGGGGCATGAGCTGGCATGAGCATCGCCTCAAACTTGAAAGGAAAGTGAGTTGAGTATCTTATTGCTGGAAATATTGTATCTACTAACTTTGATAATTGAGGTCTGAGTCATGGGTAAGTCTCGCTGAAATACTTCAATGCTATGTATCTCACTCTGTGCACTTTCAACCCGGTGTCGCCTCGATATGTCTCCATCTGCGTACTACGAGTGTCGGTGGCCCGATGTCGGTGGTTCGATGACCGAGGAAGTCGGATTCACCCTGCCGTTATAATTCAACCAGCGAGATGTAGCGAGATGTAGCGAGGTGTAGGTCGATTTTGAGTCGACGCGTGCTGCTCCAGAGGTATTACAGAGCAGGTGCGTGACTATCTTGCTAATCCGAAATGTATTATCTACCTCATTAACGCCCGGCAGCCACGGTCTCGTCCAATAATCGGGGCGCGCCGAAGCATGATCTATGCAAAATTTGCAGTTTCAAAGCATCGGTAGCCGCAAGGAGCACTGAGAGGGGTGTCCCTGCTAGTCTTTGGGCATATAAAATGCAGCTTCTCATCCGCTCAAAAAACAGACACAAATGCCCTCTCTTAAGTTTCTACTCCTCCTCATTGCGGTCTGCATCACAGATGCCGCCTCGGTACACACGGACGACCACCGCTGGATTGCACCCGGCGCCACCGACGAGCGCTCCCCGTGCCCTGGTCTCAATACGTGGGTTTGTTTCAGATATTTACTGTGACTATACGTGAAACCTGCCAGTCTGGCGAATCATGGTTACCTTCCCCGGAATGGCAAAGATATCTCTATTCCGATGATTATTGACGCTGCGAAGGGTTTGTCGAACCCGCTCAGTGATCCAGTTCTTCCACTGATATATGTATTTTCTTAGAAGGATTCAATCTCGCGCCCGACACAGTCGTTCTGGCCGCAAAGCTCGGTTTGCTCTCTAATAGCACCGCCGCTACGACGCTGGGTCTCGATGCGCTCAAGTTGTCAGTAGTTCAACATTCGATTCTCATGCGTAATATTAATCAAATCCTAACTTCCATCGACGCAGGCACGGTCTGATCGAGAGCGACGCCTCGCTGTCGCGTGGCGACTTCGCCCTCGGCGACAACCTCCACTTCAACGAAACCATTTTCAGCACCCTCGCGAATGCCAACCCGGGTGTGGATTATTACAACATCACCTCCGCGGGCCAGGTCATGCACGAGCGCTTGGCCATCTCTCTCGCGACCAATCCCAATGTCACGAACACACCCAAGGAGATCTTTTTACGAAGCGGCACGTCCGCGTTCTATCTTATGCTCATGGGAGATGCCTTCACTGGTGTCGCGCCGAAGAAGTGTGTTGGTCCCTGGCAACGCCAGTTTATTGATCCAGTAGTGGTACTAACGCGCTTGGCTCTCCAGATTCGTGCAGATTTTCTTCAGAGAGGAACGCCTTCCGATTGCTGAGGGGTGGAAGAGATCCAACGTGAGCCTCAATGGAACGACGATGGACGCGCTCCGCGTTGCCATCCAGGCGGCTTCCAATTCGACGGCCACCCAGGAGTGCGAGACTCTGGTCCTTGCCCCGACGGTTTAACGAGCAAACCAGGATTGCCGAACTTTTAACCATTTCGGCAAGTTGCAACGGTCTGACACATTTTCAACAATGTTCGAAACTCGGCTTGGACGCCTGATACTTGTTCAATGATATATCTAGTTACATTTTATTGAAACCTCGTCTCCTTTGCTTTGATTTTGGCTATATTTTCACTCAACGCACAGCCGGTGTGGCCTAGAAAAGTTCGGGAACAATCCTACACTTACACTTTAGTTCTCTTCACCCATTAAAGTACACTAACGAAACTATTCCCGCAGAACAGACACCGATTCACCGCTTCAAGCAACTCTTCAACCACCCACCCCCGGCCCGCCTCGGGCAGCCAGTTCGCCGTTGTGGCCGGGTCGCGCCTCGACAGCGGCAGGAACGCCTTGCGGCTGCAGCCCACGCACGTCCGCACGCGGGGCGTCGCGAGGATGAACGTCGTGATCGAGCAGCGGACTACAAACAAACACGAACGAACCAACTCTCGTTAGTTCCCAGCCAAGCCAAAGAAAGTACAGGGAAGGGAAGGAAGGAGACGCACGCCAGGTATGGCCGCGGGGGCAGACGGCGGCCGTGATATCCTGCAGGGGCACCTCGGCCTTGCACGCGGGGCAAGCCTCGTTGAGGCCCATGAAGACTTCCGAGTCGGCGGGGACGACGGTCTGGAGGACGCTGGAGAGGTGCTCGCCTTCGGAGGTGAGGTCGCTCGGCGAGCCGGGTAGGAGGGACTGCACCACCAGCCGGAGGACGAAGGGGACGTCGTTCGCTGAGAAGTTTTTTTATGGTTGAATATCGTCTGTGAGACTAGGTGAGGGTGAAGGACGTACACTTGAGGCAATGCATCGTAGCGGCGAGGTGCCGCATTATGGTGCGCAGACGCGGTGCGAGATGATGTTGAGGAGCGTTTGCGCGATGGCACCGCACATGTCGCGCTTTTCTGCGTCCTCGGACGCTTTCTGCCAACAAGTCGTCAATATTTTGGTTTCAACATGGAGCACGAAGGTGTAGGCCCTACCCAAGCAAAATCCGCTAACGCCAGCCGCATGCGGAGCGACAACATCACGTCCCACCCATACAGATGTCTTGCGAGGCTTTCCCTAAACTCCCTCCGCATCTCGGGAATCAGCTCCCCCGTCCACGGCGCGATGCTGATGCTCGCTGTGTGGTCCGAGTCGAAGTTCGGTCTGAGGATATCCAGGACGCGGGAGTGCAGCTCGTTCAGTTTCCGTGGGTGCAGGTGGAAGAAGATGGAGCGGAGGAGATGTGGAGGCGAGAGTCCCTGAGGCTGTGGAATGTGTCAGCAATGTAAAAAGATACAGAATTACCGAACGCACAGAAGCGGGAGTACTGCAATACGTTTGTCAGGTCCTGCAAGAGCGCCTCGTCGTCCGTGTCGTCCCACATGCGTGCGACGAGGAAAGATGCTGGTATGCTTCGCATCGTGCTTATAGCTGAAGTCGGCGGGTCTGCACGCTCTGCGAAATTGAACGTCAGCAAAACTTGGCGCGCAAAAAGCAAATCAACACAACACTCACTCGTGCACCCAAGTAACCGTCGCGGATCCATCGTAAGACGTCATTGCACTGATTCTATTCTCCAGCTCCGCGTCTACAGCGCCCGGTTCAACCCGCGTGAATATCGACCGCGCCGTGGCAGAGAGCTTCTGCGTCGAAATCGCGTCGTCGGGATCCGAGGGCGTCCACGACGGGTCGGACGAAACGTTGTGCACGAGGTGGAACGAGCCGTCGAACAGACAGATCATCAGTGCGTCTCGTCGCCGGATGTAGTGTATACCGGACAAGGGATGGAAGGGCGACGTTCCTGCGGCCGTCCGTTGGCGCACGATGGGGAGGGTGCGCAGACCGGACCAGCCGTCGGTTGAATGAGGGGGAGCGCCAGAGGTGCACGACGCCGACTTTATGGTAGACCAGGATTAGCTAGAGTTCCGTCTCAATTAAATCGTTCAGGCAATAAATTGGAGAAATGCTACTCACGCTTCCTGGTACCTCGACCCACTCAAGCGCACTGCACGGACGCTGGTCGGGAGGACATATCTCATACGGAAAGCCTTCGACTGTCACCTTGATGGAGAGGTTGAGGCCGAAGGGAGAGGTGGCTGGGGTCGTTTCTAGCGTTTGTCTGATTTTTATCACGCCGACGACTACCGTCGTCGGTCGCGTATGCAATGTAGGCGTCGCCTGCGGGGTTTTGAACATCAGCGGTAGGCTTGGCGGGTGACAATGGAAGGGGATGCGACATTTTCCGGGCCCAACAACAGCCCATGAAGAGATTCCGATACAGACAACCCATTGTTTCGAGACGGATACTGTCTCGATAAGTTCAACGCTTGAATCGCGATAGCTCACCAAACCAACAGACGTTAGCAAAAGGCCCAAGCGACCGGAATGAGCACCAACCGGAGGAGCAGAAGCGCGCCAGCTCTGGTGCCGGCGACAAGAAGCGACCCGTTATTAAGGGGTGTCGGAGTAAGGCCAAAGTCGGCCTGCTGGGACCATTTTATACCTCGTTGGGTTTGAACGTTGAGTGGAGATGAATATATTGTCAACACGTACTTATTACTTGAGACTTGAGCGCCCGAACAGTATTGATTTCCTCCGAAAAATGTTCCTAGTAGCAGGGGAGTGACGTCGCAGATCTAGGGAAGTTGACACAACTTGCGTGAAAGAATACAAGAGAGCCTTGCCTTTATCCACTCGCCCTTAATTCCATTCCGACCGGCCCGTCCACAGAGTCAAATCCATGCTGGAGCTGAGCGCCGCTACTATGCAGCTTTGATGAAGTCATGGTCAACGTAAGATTTGTTTCAGAACAGCCAACGCACCCAGCACGGGGAGAAATATTACTGGGGGACATTGCTACAGCCCATAATGCAATGTCCACCGATCCGAGAGCGATTGCGCTCCAGTCTACACCGGGATCAGGAGAATGAATTGATAAACAATATGTGGCCACCTTGAGCTTGTTCCGGCCAGAGGTACTCGACAGCTCTGTCGAACTGGATCAACGTCCGATACCATCCGAGAGGTTGTACACCAGCTTCCTTCTCTCTGTCGGGGACCGCTTTTATGGAAGTGGAGGCCTCAAAATTCAGGCCATGCTCGGGGGTCTGAGGAAAGAACAGTTGGTCGGCTCCGTTTCGGGTCAAGAAGTCCTTCAAGTTACCATGATATAAAGCGCGGTCTTCGTCAAAAAACAAGCCTGACCATCCGCAGACCATTGAAAAGCGGTACTTGAGGGAAAGGACGCGACCACAGGCACGTTGAGACTGGCGTAAATTGGGGACGACATAATTTACATATACTTGAGGAGGGAGGGGCAAAGAGAGAGCCGAGGAGAGCGTTTGAAGTCCGAGCGAATCAATCTATGCCAGAATGCGCGTAGTCGTCGCGTTACAAGAGCAGCACGCGACGCGGCGTGAAGAGAAAAAAGAAGCGGAGGTGCACGTGAATTCCATGTGACTAGAAAGCGTGCCCCATATCTCCCGCTTTGACCAGGACCTCGTCCCAGCTCAGCTTGCTCTTGGTCTCATCGCATCGGAGGAGCTTCATATATCTTGGGCCAGGACCTGCTCGACATTTATACTGGTCGGTGAAACTTAGACGTAGCCATGGCTAAAGCTGGGAAGAAACGAAAACAGCCGGGCGACCAATCCTTGCAAGCTTCGGCGGTGAAAAAACTCAAAAAGGACGTCGCAACACCCACTGAGATCCTCCCTGCGTCTGACAGCACCGCTGAAATCGGGAATCTCATTTTTGCGGACGAGCTTGAGACCACAACCGATACTCTCTGCACCCTTGCGAAGCACCCAGAGCTTATATCCTTAAAACCGCTGAAGGGGTTCCGAACCTGCCGTGCATGATTACTGGCGTGTCGCCACGGAAGTGTCACATACAGGTGCGCCTCCCTTGCCCGTCTATCGGACTAGTAATGCTAATTCTTCGTGACAGGTACCTCCCTGACATCTCGGATATCCTCCGCTCTTGTGGATCAGCGGCATGTCGATGCCCTGGTACTGCTCTCGGAAATGGAGATACGCGGGTATTTACCAAAACTCGGCGCATTACAACGGTGGGTTCGCGAATGCGACGCCGTTCTAGTGCCAACCATGTCGCAGGAGGAGGAGAACCGCGTATGGCAGGTTCTCAATGCCATCCTTCGCACAACGCAGCCGGACTTTATTGCGTCGCGTTCTGGAGACGGTGGAACTTTGAAGCCGGGCAGCCGACTGCGGTGGTTTCCTCCATTCACACAAGCACCCGCGGAGGCGCCGCCGTCTGTCCACTCTGTGGAAGGCAGCGCTGCGACCGCGGTGACGGTCCTCAAACCCCTTCATACCACCCTTGGACCGGATCGTCGACCCCCGAACAAGCATCCGGCGGTGGTGTATTACTCCCCTCCAAACACGTTCCCCCTTCTACCTCCTGCAGACCGCACGCGCCAGCCCCAGCGCTTCGATGTCACTGGCGTTCCAGGTAATCCTTTTCGATCCTTCTCCAGTCTTGCATTCAAGTCTAATCTGCTCCAGGTGCATTCATCATCAACGACGTCTTCGAGCCCTTCGAATGCCAGGCGCTCATCGACGCCGCCGAGGCCGTCGGAATGCATCCCGACGAACCCACCGCCGGTTCCGCAACCCAGCTCGCCTCTGTCCTGGCACACAACTTCATCTGGCTTGCAGACGCAGATTTTATCGCTGCGATGTACGCCCGCGTCGTCGCCCTTCTACCGCAAACCGTCCACGGCGGCGCAGTCAAGGGCATCAACCGCCGCTTCCGACTCTACCGCTACCGCCCGGGCGCTCTGTACCGTCCACACGTACGTTTCGTCTTCCTCTCTCCTCCTGTCCCTTCGTGGTCTGGGTATCAATTAATCAATGACGCTAAATTTTTGCGGACAGATCGACGGCGCCTGGCCTGCGTCGGCGCTGGACGAGGCGGAGTCGACGGGGCCGTCCTACGTTACGACTCGGACCCCACCGTCTACTCGCGCCTCACGTTCCTCATCTATCTCAACGATGGCTTCGACGGCGGGTGCACAACCTTCTTCCTCCCGTCCGCGGAGCACGGGATCCTCGAGGCGCGCCCGGTGAAGCCGCGCACTGGGACGGTGTGTGTTTTCCCGCACGGCGCCGCGAGGGGGAGCTTGCTGCATGAGGTGCGTTTATCCATCTGCGACTGTACGATTCAAGTTCTGATGGTGTGCTGTAGGGAAGCGGGGTTACGGAGGGCGTGAAGTATGTGATTAGGACGGAGGTCTTGTACGAGGTGGACAAGTCGGAGCGGGTGGAGAGCTAACCTCGAGCTGTAATAAATTCGCTGGCCTGGCGTAAATTTCCTTATGTGACCACGGCTCTATTCGGCCGATGGATTTTTTTGCAGTCGCATTGCTTCTCATCTTAATTTTTTGCCCTGCTGGGTTTAACACGAAGATTTAATTGAGCATACCATCTGCACTCATCGCCGGTTGAGTGTCAAAAATCCCAGAATCCTGATTTTATACGTGGTCCCTTTCGGACGGAGCTTACCGATGGAATTCATTTCTTGTCTCTTACCTCCTTGAAGTCCTCCACGATGCTTGCGAAACGTGTATAAGAAATGGATTCCATTCCATTTCGCAGGAAATCCACCTGGTACGGCGGCCGGGGTCTCTTCGCCGTCCAAGACATCCCGAAAGGCACTCTACTGCACACCTGTCCCGCTCCCTACGCGTCCGTAATCTACCGCATCTTTCGCAAGGAGGTCTGCGGTCTGTGCTTCGCCTACGCCTTCGATGCCCGCCGTAACGCGTGGAACGTCAAGCTCGAAGCGGGGAGCGGCATCTGGTTCTGCAGCGAAACGTGTCGGGACGATTGGATCCAGGACGAGAACATCGGGCAGCTGGTGGGAGTGATGAACGCGGCCATCGACGGCCTGGCGAAGAGGACGGAGAAACGCTCCGCAGGGCAGGCGGTGGTGCTTCCCATCCCTCCCGCGAAACCCATAACGCAGGAGACCATCGACCTCGCATGGGCTGCAGCAGAGAACGCCGTCGTGCGGACAGACATGCAGCCCGGATTCGACCCGGTTCTCGACGAGATGGAACTCGACACTGTGCGATTCGTCATGTCCGCGATTGTGAGGCGGCACATCCAGGACTCGGCCCAGAATGCCCCGCTGCTCAACTCGTGGACCGATCTTCTGGAGCTGCAGAACAACGAGCTGCAGTTCTACCGCGGACGGCCCTTGGCGCTTGCTTCGCACTTGAACATCTACACCTTCGTCCGGCGCGTCGTTCTATCGTCCCTTCCTGCTCTCGCGCCGTACCTCGCCACCTCCGAGATGGTGCGCGCGATCCTCGGCCGTGATCCCGGGAACGTGTTTGGGATGTACGAAATGAACGAGAAGGGGGATAGCGAGATGCTGGGATGGTGCATGTATGTTTCAGGTTGGTTTTCATGCTCGCCTGGTTCTCCCTCGTCGCTCATCGTGCGTCTCTTATCCTAGCCTCATATTTCAATCATGGTAAGTTTCATTCATTTCATGTTTTTATCGTGTCGCTTATCAAAAAAAAAAAATAGACTGCACACCCAACATCCGTAAAGAAAGGGCAGGGCGCAAATTACACTTTTATACGACTAGAGATGTCGCCTTGGGCGAAGAGCTTTGCATCAGCTACATAGACATCAAGGACAGCGTCAAGGAGAGAAAGCACCAGCTGTCCGCCAACTGGTACTTTGATTGCGTCTGCGATAGATGCAAAGAGGAGCTCGAAGCGCAGCAGAAGTAGAGTAGACTGCTTCGTAGATTCGTATGTAGACTTAGACTCGACATAGACTTGGTTGTTTTTAGGATGGCGATGGGGTTGCAATTAGAATAAACTCTACAATTATGTGGAATGCGTAGGAGAAGGGCTCCGCAGCCAGGCAGAACATGGATGCCTTCAGCCTTTCTATAGTTTCGCAACTCGGTCGGTGTCAATTTGATACGACAATGGTGTGCCTGAAGGAAGGGTTGAAAACTCAGAATCGGCTGATTCAAACCCGAAATTTCAAAGACCTTCTGAAAAGCTGAAGACAAAGTCGGAGACACTGAGCAAGAACATGAGAAGGGTCCCTGCCAAACTCAAACGAAGGCCGAAAAGACTTACAGTTGGTGGTGCGCGTGCAGAACATACTCCCTAGGCGAAAACGATGATCAGAACAACGGTGATTGGGAACGCGATTGAAGACACTGCACTTGAACGATTTCAGGTCCTCGAATTCGACGCTGACGGCTGTGTGAATAGTAAGAGATTGGCCATACTCCAAAAGCTGGTGGTGCTATACCAAATTCGTAGCCTCTTGTGCCTTTTTTGTCTATAGGGGGACCGACTTTGAAGCCTCGAATTCCAGGTAAAAGCAGAGCAGCGGAAAGGAGCAGAAACACGGTTTTGTACGCGTCTTCTTTCTCCTGGACAGTCATGCAGGGACGGAATTTCGCGAACGCTTCATTCAGAAAACAAGTCAAACCCGCGCACCAGAAAAACCACTGGGCCACAGGAACTCACTGAAGTGCTGGACGGCCATGGAGGTCGGAGACAAGTTACATACGCGAGCTGGAGGGCGACGCGCAAATCGGACTGGGTCAGCCCGGAGGATTCGAAAACCCTGCAATTAAGAATGGACGTGTGTTCGATTCGCTGTCAGTGTCAATTACTATTCTCTAGAATTATAGTGTTCAGCCGAATACCGAGCACAGGAAACTTTGAAAATCCGAGCTTAACTTGGCGCGCCTGAGCTTAACCGAGGTTTCTGTCGGAATACGGGTACCGGGTGGCTGAGCGAGCGTCGGAGCTTGGCCAACCGTGAGATCAGGAAGCAACAGTCGCCGACAAATGAGCACTTCGGAATGAAAAGCGATTGGAATAATTATGACGTTTATAACCCTTTGTAACCAGCGGAGGCCAAAGGCCCAGGCGGGGGTGTACCAGGATGTGCTTCGAATTTCTACAGCTGGCGGACTACAGTTTCTTGTTGGTTCGAGTCGATATATGCGTCGAGTGGTGCACTTGATCGACGAAGCACGAAGCTGGTAGAGTTAAGACAGTAATAATGTATTCTTATGACCTTGCCAGAATCAAATGTACAGTAGTTCAAAGAATAGCGATAGTGGGTGATAACATATATTAGACCAAACCATTTAAAGAGCGTTGAGACCCGAAATTTTGAAACTGGCGACGGACAAGCTGGCATGCAGACATCTCGCCATATTTGTTGGACCTGGGATATCAATCTCGTGTCAGCCGAAATGAAGGGCAAGAAAGATAACGCGACGTACAGTGTGGGGAAAGTTAGTCTACTATGCGGGAACGTCGTCGGCGACAGGTGCGGGGGTTCGCGCATTCTGAAGTCAAGCGGAGGTGAACACGCGCCGGAGACGGTTCGAGGAAAGACGCACCAGGGTATCCCGCTTCCAGCCAGGAGCATCCTGTATGATTGTTAGAGCCAGAATTAAAAGATACTGCTTCCTACGAACAGGTACTCTCTTCCAGGCTGGGGCCTGAGCGTCTCTCTTCCAGCCCGGGGCCTGAGCGTCTCTCTTCCAGGCTGGGGCTTGAGCGTCTCTCTTCCAGGCTGGGGCTTGAGCGTCTCTCTTCCAGGCTGGGGCCTGAGCATCTCTCTTCCAGCCTGGGGCATCAGCCGCGGGTACCCTCTTCCAGCCTGGGGCGTCGGCCGCGGGTACCCTCTTCAATCCAGGCGCATCGGCGGTCTAAATCGCGAATAAGTGAGCAGAGATAGATGATTTAAATTGCTGAAGACGCACAGGATCACGCTACACGGGGAGGGATTTCAGTATGCAGTTCGTGAGCAAGAGGAGACGGACGAACCTGGACGTGCGCAGAGGCAGCGACCACAGCAGCAAAGGCAACAAACAGAGATTGGAAACGCATTTGGGGGGATGTCGATAACGATGAAGCGGGGGACCTTATATATGCCGAGATTCAGGAACCAGGGGAGCGGGCGCAGTGTCGATAATGTTACTTTGTCAAATTGATGCAATTCTGAATTCGAAGCGAGATCCTCACACCCAAGCCTCTCTTTACGAATCGCGAATCAAGCCCGTCTGCCATTTATTCGGCTAGTCAGTATTCCCGTCCTGATAGCCAGCCATAGCTGATGATAGAGATTGGACCTACGGCGCGTTCTCAAAAATCTGAGGGATGCAAAATCGCAGGTGGGTGAAAATTGCAGGTGGGTGGAATGTGCCCCATATGGGTGGTTTTGATATTATTGATGGTGCGTTGATCGGCGTCCATGCGAACCACCGTCGTCATGCGAGGCTGAATTAGGCAAATAATAGCCAGGGTCGAGTGGGAGGATTCATGAATAGAGCTTTCCTGCAGAACACGGAGATTTGACAGGGCTAAGCGCAAAAAAAACGTGCACCGCGGGCTGGTCCGCTTGCTCCCCAGGAACTGGCTGGCTGGTGATGGTTCGCCGCCGCTCAGCGTTGGCTCAGCGGTGGCGTCGTCAGAAAACTTGACGGCTTGGAAAGTTGTCGCGGACGCCGGAAAAAAAATCAACAGTACTCTTAGCCCGAGAAGTTTCATACAAGTCAAGTCGATTCGTCTGAATTCGAAAGCCAGGATGGTCTGTTTCGATCCCCCGAGGTCCATGTGCACTATTCAACCAGGAGAATATTCCTGTTCGAGGCACGGATGTGCGTGATTGCATGCGCTCTTGTCAGCGCCACTGATTCAGATTCGCGGGCCGTGCTAGCCTTTTGGAGAGATGATCGACCAAGCCAAGACGCCGAGCAGTCCTGAGTTCGAGCGTGAATAGGCGTAAATGCGCATATAAGCGCTGACGTCGACGTATGTACCAGGACCTGAGAATGACGTGACATGTGAACAGGCGGCGACAAAAACCAACTCACTGGTCGGCCGTCGTGTCCAAATTGTGGCGGAGACCGGTTTTACAGAGACCTGATGGACCAGAAGAAATCAGAACGAGAAACGGGTAAACGAGCGTGTAGCTAGCTAATGTTTGGCAGTAAATAGCTGCTCGCCTTCCGTGATTTAAATTCGTTCAGCGCAACTCTGGACCTGAGGAATTTGGCATCGAGTACGGTGGACCAAACGACTGGACAGCCTATCTTCGCGGAACACCGTGTCTCCGTGGAGAATCTGTGCAAACGAGGACGGTATCCTGGTACTTAGATAGATGCTCGCCTTTGAGCTTCCGTGATTTTCGTGAGTCATCTGGATTCTGGAATTCTAGGGAATTTTGGACCTGAATATTTGACGTCGAGTATGATGGCCAAACGACTTCAGGCCTTCGTGGGACGCCGCGCAGGGTATTTAAGTAGAAGCCGTCGGATTCTTCATGGAGAAGCCGTCGGACGGTTGTGGAGGCCAATATCAATATTTGAACGGGTAAAACAAAATATGGCCTCGGCTGGGACGTGAGGGCTGGGACAGCGGTCTCTTTGGCCCGTTCTAACTCCCGTCCCGCTGTAGTGTATTTGGTTATTGTGGAAAGCCTCGGACATTCTGGTGGATTTCCTACGATTTCCGCAGCGTATCGGCACACGTCTTTATAAGGAGAAATTGTTTTTCAATTTTCTCGAAGGAAGTTTCCGCCAAGTTTCTGGCTGGGTATAGCAGAGTACAAGGGTACAAGTCGCGATATGGTCTCGTAGTCCAAATGTACTGGACCGTACAAAAAGTTTAGATCGCCTTCGAGACATTTGGATGCAGGACCTTGTTTGACGATAAAACCGAAAAGGTGGTAGGCATCGTGGCTTGCTTGGCTACCGCAAGGTTGGTCGTTATCTTCGCCTTCGCTTGCCTCGCTTGGTAGGTACATATATTCGGGCGCGATCCCCAGTCGGGCGACTGATCAAACGTCCTAGAGAATTGCGAGGCATAAAACAACTTGGTCGTTTGGCTTGTGTCAGAGGCAAGTAGACTGGACCACTGGCGCCGTAACGGATTGTGCGGCAAGGTTCCTTCCACAAGCCTTGGTGTAAAAGAATCTGAGGTTGGACCATCTGACTTTCGATGATCGCTGGACGTACGTTAGCGTACGTTGGACCGCAGCTCAACAGTAGTCCGGTGGACAAAGCGGAAGTCCGGTGGTCTATCTTCTCCCGTTGCTTGTGGAGAGTAAGTACAATGAACCACACAAACGCTCTGAAGTCGGCAAAAACCGGCGCAAGCAAGACAAAGACGACAAAGGGATCAAGGTCGATGGCGGGCACGTTGTGGGTGCATGGGCAAACTTCAAAGGCTGGGAGCGCATGGCCACAGCCCACCTGCCTCTTCGCTCCTGCTACCATTCTCTGACCCTCGATGGGCCTCCCCATATTATCCGCCGCGTATATGTCCCGGATCGAGAAACCCAAACTTTCGAGCGATGAGTCGAATTCCGATGCCGGCCAGAAACCCCGCAAAGCGCGAAAAGACCGCCGGATGAACCGCACAAAACATGGCAAGTCATAAATTGCAGATCTTGGGCTACTTCTCAGTGACAGTTGTGCACCTGCGCAGAAGCTGAAAGTTCGGAGATGGACGCGGTGGTGATGGCAACATCAACAAGGCCATGTGACGCCGAATCTCACTCTTGCATCGAACCACCATCTCAGTCCTCGATGCCCGTCAAAACATACACCTGGGTGTCCCTCTGGTTCCTGCTCACCGCCCCCGTAAGTCCTTGTTCTTCGTTATTTTTTCTGGAGTTCTCAATATTGCAGATTATCGCGTGGGATGTGGGGTACTGCTTTATGAGGTGCGTATTTCTCAGGAGTACGAACACCATGCTAACCGTCGTGCGTGCATTGTAGGCCTCGGTCTATGGAGGTATTTTTTAAAATCTCATTCCTAGTCTATGAATTCTAAACTGTGAAAAGGGAGGAGACTTGCATTGGATCTGGGCGCCGTACAGCATATACCAAAACGTATGTGCGAAGTTTGGACTTTGCCTTCTTCCGACTGACCTCTTCTCTTTACAGGTTGACCTTGTGCGTTGGGTTCAACATCCGCATGTACGTGACTGTGACTGAACCAAGCTTCCATAGGTCTACGGCGTCGCTGCCCTCGAGCACGGGGATGGATTCACCAACGCGCAATGTGCGTTCACTCGATGTTCCTCTTTCTAAAACTGACGGTCCGCCAGCGCTCCTGAACGTCTTCGAGACGCTCCTGAACCTTGCGTACCTTTATGCCGCGCACATCAACGCCTGGGCCCCCGCGCCCCTCATCGGCTTCACCGCCGCATCCCTGACGCTCGCCAAAACCGTCCTCTACTGGGCGCAGGAGTACTACTGCAACTACTGCGCCGTGGGGCACAACTCCCTGCGGGACCTTATTCAGTACTGGATCATCCCGAACGGGTGCGTTTGCATTGCTCGCGTGTCCAGGCGACACTCAAAATGTACATACTCACGATGGTTGTTCGCAGCTTCTGGCTCGTCGTCCCGAGCTTCATTGTGTGGCGGCTGGGCAAGGATCTCGTGGCGGATCTGAATCTGGCCCATGCCGCGTCCGTGAAGGCTGCGTCTGGCAAAAGCAAGTAAGCTTGCAAGGCCGCTGCTGCTCGGGGCTTAACGACCACCCCTCCTGGAAGACGATATGGTGTTTGTACTAAACAGATTTCTGTTGTAGAACCCTGCTATTTTGAATGCTATTTATCTGCTTCATTTACCAAAGTCGATCATGATGAACGCGATCGCTGCGGGGTAAAAGCGGGTTTAGTCGCTTTTCCGAGTTTTCGTGGCTTGTCGTTATCTATCCCCCGTTCCTGGAGTCCTGCTCGCTCGGCGGAAGAAGACCATCGGTGATTCGTATCGGGTTGCTCGCATTTGAATCCGTGCGAGCTTGCCAGTATCTAAGATGGATTTTCTTGGGCAAATTTTTGCCTCCTGTACTGTCTTGTGTACTGTGAGAAGAACCTCTTAACTTCCAGCAAGCATCAGAAACACCAACCAAATCCGGATGGACTTGAGGATAGCTCCACGTAGCTCGTGGACCACCAATGGCCACATCTTCGAGCTGGGATGCAGATATTCCCTGAGAGAAGCACGATTTTTTTCCGCTCAAGAAACGTTGATATTTTCCAGATATTTTCGGTGATGTGCTAGCATCACGCGCGTTGATATGTACAATTAATTATTGATTTCAAAATATCCCAACTAAGCTTCCAGTTAAGTCCCATCGATCCACTTCCTCCTCCTCTACATACCTTCCTTGTCTCTTACCACCATGCCTCGTCAATTCTTCGTCGGCGGAAACTTCAAGATGAACCCCTGCTCTGTGGCGGAGAAAAAGGCTCTCACCCAACTCTTAAACCAGGCCCATCTCGATTCATCTGTCGGCAGGTGGCGCGCCTCCCTCGACGCGTCCTGAGCTGATTCCTGGGTTTTTAATTTCGCATCTGCGTCCAACAGAAGTGGTCGTGTCACCGCCGTCCTTGTACCTCATCCCGTTGAAGGAGGTCCTGCGCAAGGAGATCCAGATCGCCGCGCAGAACTGCTACTTCAAGGACTCGGGCGCGTTCACCGGTGAAATCAGGTTCATATCTGTCTTATGCTCTTCGCGCATCGGTGTGAACTGAACCGTGTACCAGCCCCGCCCAGCTGAAAGATGCGGGCATCCCGTATGTGATCCTTGGTGAGATTTATTTTCCGCGGTATCAAGATGCGATGCGGCGGCGTTAACGCTGACGGACGAAAGGCCACTCGGAGCGACGGACCCTGTTCCACGAGACCAGCGAGATCGTCGCGCAGAAGACCAAGGCGGCACTGGCCGCGTCGCTCTCCGTCATCCTCTGCGTCGGCGAGACGCTCGAGCAACGCGAGGCCGGTGAGACCACGAAGGTGGTCTCCGAGCAGCTGCAGGCGGCCGTTTCCGTCCTCAAGGAGGCAGACTGGAGGTACGCTCCGTCCCTCTCTATCCATCCTTTGCGCATGGCTAAGGTAACATATGCAGTAAAATCGTGATTGCGTACGAGCCCGTGTGGGCGATCGGCACCGGCAAAGTCGCGACCTCCCAGCAGGCGCAGGACACGCACGCCGACATCCGCGGGTTCCTGTCGAGCGCGGTGTCGCCCGCCGTCGCGGAGGCGACGCGGATTATCTACGGCGGCAGCGTCAACAAGGGGAACTGCAAGGAGCTCTGTGAGTTCCCCAAATATCATCATGGAGCAGGCCATTCATCTAATCGCGCATTACGTAGCCGTGCAACCCGACGTCGACGGCTTCCTCGTCGGCGGCGCCTCGCTCAAGCCCGAGTTTGTCGACATCATCAACTCGACGCAGAAGTGATCGATATGGACGGTGTCTGGAAGAAACCTCGAAGAAGAAAGAAGTTGTTGAAATATAGACGTGTAATATGACTCGGAACTGCAATGAAGAAGGATTCTGCGATGTATCTGCCGGAGTGAGCGACCAGAAGCAAGCATTCTATCCTTTTTCTCTTTATTTTTCCCCGACCTCTTGACCATAATGATTCTTGTCCAGGGCGATCTTCCGATGCTGTATGTGTGTCGTTTGCCTCACATCTCTCGGTTCTAAGGCGCCCTCTACTCTGAGCCTCCGGACCCTCCCTCTATCTCGCGGATATCTCCCTTGTCTCCAAAGAAAGAAGATATGCACACGAAAGGTTCGCGTACCCCGCCTTCCGCCTCCTACTTTTTTCGTCGTTTCTGACTCGCACCTCCAGTGCACCCTGGGCGTTCGTTCAATGGGCAGTGCAGCGGGCATTGGCCCGCTCCCGCTCTCGAAGTCTTCCAGCCCAACGTCGACGATGACCGGGCCCAGATATGTCACGAAGATGAAGATTCTTCCCTCTCGCGGCATCTTCATGGAGATGTCGCGCTACCCCCGCCCTTGCCCACCTCCCTCATCTCCCCATCTCGTCTTTCTCCGCCATACCCTTCCCTTGGATCTCCGCCGATCTTCTTCCTTCCGCGCCAAGGACTTGCTACCTTGCTACCTTCACTATAGCATCATCCGACCGGGCCTCGCGTCGTCCACAGCACCTCCTCTATGACCCGCCCACCATGCCCTTGTACCGCCTCTTCATTCCCTGCCGTGCCTCTGTGGCAGTGCTCGCGCTTCTCCGGCTCGTCGGCGTGCCGCCCGCCCGCCCCTCGGATTCTCTACAAAGAAGCACATGCTTGCATCCCTTCTGCTTAATGAGGTGGAAATTCTGTTCATATATCCAACTGATTTTCCGGAAGGCTGGAGTCGACCTTGGCCTGGGCCTCATGCATGCTCCTCGGCCTTGACCTCACCTGTACCAGGTGGAGGGACCACGACATTTCTGATTGGAACGTCCACCTGATATTACTGGACCCAACATCCCGGAAAACCCTGGACATCTGTCAACGGCATTGAGAATTACCATTGGAATAGCTCCCAGAATCCGGTATAAGGAGCTTGGACGCACATTACGGCTCTCCGGTTCACCGTCGGGTTGCCCCGCAATCCGTCGCGGCGTCTTCGTGTTTAACCGCGCATCATATCGGTGTCTTCCCTGCTCCATTGATTCCCTCACCCAAATTGGCCCGTCACGCCCGTGCGTTGGACTTGGATTTGGCCCATCTTGATGTATCAGAAGCTGGCCACACAAGAGAGTGTTTAGACTGCACCACACACATAACCCGCCACACTTGTCCGCCAGGCCCATGTCCAATTGCGACTCGCTGTACGCATTCATGTTCGTGGGCGGTGAGTCCCTTGATCAGCTGTGGTCCATCGACGACTTACCGCGGGAAGGAGGCGACAGCGCGTACTGACGCTCTGGCCCGGGGTCTGAGCCCTGCTGTATGACGTTCACTTTGCACATTAATTAAGGGTGCTCAATTCTAACTCGCTGGCAACTTTCCCAGCTGTAAATAAATTAGCGAATTATTGCAATTTCCATAAATAATGGCAATCGCCGAAAAAAAAAAGTTTCGTTTGAGCTTAGGGGATCATGACGTCGACGTGATCGTAACGTGTGACACTTCGCGTCTTCGACTTCCCCGTCGCATTTCTTGCTTCGTTCTTGGCCTCTCTGCTCCCCAATGGGCAATCGGCGTATCAGCAATGATGCAAAGTGTATCGGCCTGCGGCTTCTCGCTCGGAAACGCGACACTCGGAAGGAAATTGCTGAAATCTGTGGATTTTCGGAACGTACTCTTTATCGTGCGAGGAAACGGTTCCGTGACACCGGCAGCGTGGCCAAGGCTCGTGTTATAAACCCAGGACGCCCACGCCTCCTCCAGACAGCGGATGCTAACTTCCTGCTCCACCTCGCGAAACATAAACCTACACTTTTTCTTGACAAATATTCGCGTTATCTTGAATCTTGATAAACATCGTCATCTCCCGGTCTCCATGTCCACCATCCATCGAACATTTGAGCGAGCCGGCTTGAATGTCAAACGTGTCCAAAAGATGGCAGCGGAGCGCGACCCCCTTCAAGCTGGAATCTTCCTTCACCGTGTCGCCCAATACCCAGCTCATTATCTCGTCTCCATTGATGAAATGTCGAAGGATGATCGCACGTATTCAAGGCTGTGGGGAAGGGCGCCTTGAGGCGAGCGGGCTGAAGAAAACATTCCCTTTGTCCGCAAGCGCAGATTCTCGGGCATCTGTGCCATGGCATTGGACAAAGGCATCATCGTGTCGCGGGTTGTTGAAGGATCGTTTGATCGTGATACATTCATCGACTATCTACACAATGACCTCGTAGGTACCCACACATTCCGACAACTGCTCTAATATAACCTCCAGCTCCCTATCATGAACCCGTTTCCTGGTCCGCAAAGTGTCCTCCTGCTTGACAATGCCCGTATCCACCACTCCGAGGAGATCCGGGAGTTAGTAGAATCTTTTGGTAAGCATCCACCTCTTCTCGCCTGTCTTTATAGACATCTGACTTCGTGGGTAGGCTGCAAGATTGAGTACTTACCGCCGTACTCACCCAATTTCCAGCCCATCGAACAGGCTTTTTCCGCAATCAAGTCGTACCTTCGCCGAATTGGGATCGGCGCGTATCCCACATCTACCGCGTGCTACGAGCTGTACCGCGCCTTTCAGATCATTACACCCTCCATGACATGGGGATTTTGGCGGCACTGTGGACTCATTTAGCACAGTATCAATCTTTGTTTCTTTACTGGGTAACATTGTAACAAACGTGCAATTTGTAGTTATTGGGAACATGCGAGAAATAAGTACAAGGGACGACAAGAAAGTGGTGAGAGTGAGTCCATGCTAGCGAATCAACCCTTTCCTCCACTGAGATTCAGCATACCGCAAATCCGCCCTTTGTCCGACTGGCAGATACTGATCCAGAATCTGATTCTCAATGTACTCTAGCAGATGAGGACCGCGAATTTCGAGGACAGCGAGCTTCGTCGAAATGTTCTCGGGGAGACCAGCAGCTCGGCAAAAGTCCTCAAACGACATTGATGCGGGTTTGGTCGGTGACGGCTGGCGAGGGGGAGGAAGCTGGGGACCGGGCTGCGGGTTGTTGATGGTCTGCAGCAGATGTGCGAGACCTTGATAATCGGACACCTTCGACCTTTGCAAGCTGAAAAATAACGAGTATCTGGACGCACAGACAGAAGAAGATCATACGATAGCAGCTGCCCATGTGCTTAGATGCATAAGGGTGAGGCGTGTGTGTTCGGCAGTAGGGTTACCGAGATAGCAGATGGGTGAACGGCATTGTTTGTCGGAGCAGTTATACATGGCTTTGAGCTGCGCGATGGTCTCGGCAATAGCCTCTTCTTCCTCGGTAAGCTGTGAAAACATCAGTTGAGGCAGGATAAGGAAGGGGGCCAACTCACCTTGCGCTTTTTCGGCTTGGTGATAGCTAGTTCATCGTCACTGGCATCATCATCATTGACTCTGTTATCGGTGGACTAAATGAAAGTCAGAAGAGATTTGCTTGAGGGCAATATGAATTAGTACCTTGATGCTACACTCCGCCATGTCCAGTCTCACAGCTGGCTTTGCCTTCTCGATGGCCTCATCAACCATCTCGTCATAGTCGCCGGTCGTGGTGAGTTTCATTTTTTTGAAGTCCGTGCGATTGATTGACCAGGTAACGGAGAAGTTGTCGGCACAGAGGTCACTTGCCACGATCTTGAACTTCAGGACTCCATTGTATCCCACTCCGGTGATTGCAGCATCGAGTAACTCGGCAAAACTGTCATCCTCATGGGCATGTATTGTCTTCGAGATAACATCCACTTTCGCGTTCTTGCGTCGCTTCTCACCATTCTTGACTGGGGGAGAGAGTGGCTGGAGAGCGACTATGTATTTGATCCCCTTGCCGTCATTGTGTTTAGATTCTTTCCTTGCACGATCAGCCCCGAGCCGGATTTAGATGGAAAACTTTGTACCCGGGTTATCGTTGCGGTTCTGGGTGTAAGCTTCAAGCTGGTCATTGAGTTCCTGGTCCGACATAACACAGAAGAGAGCTGAAAAGAGAGCGGATGGTGGCGGATGGACGCGCGTCGAGTCGAAGACACGAAGTGTCACACGTTACGATCACATCGACGTCATGGTCCCCTAAGCTCAAACGAAACTTTTTTTTTTTCAGTGATTAGAGCATATTAGCAGTTTTTTGCCGAGATTTTGCTGAGCTTCTGATTGGTCAAGAGGTGTGGAGCAGCCAATCAGATTTGAGCAAAATCTCGGCTAAAATTCTGCTAATATGCTCTATTGCCATTATTTATGAAAATTGCAATAAGCGAGCGTAAGCGACTGTAAGCGACAGCAAGCGAAGCTCGAGCGGAAAATTTTGCGGGCACTTCCTCACCGGCCTCGCTCTTTGTGCCTTCATCCTCGACCACCAGACCTTTCCTCAAGGTCCCGTCGCCGTTCATTCAAGACTCACAAACATGGTGCCGGGCTTCGGCAACGTCCGTTGGCCGTGATTGATATGACGTTGACAGGACGACTCGCTCAACCTTCTTGCGACGCTGGCCAGCGCCGCCCCCAGCATGCAAGTCGACACCGCGCTGGCCCCCCAACACGGGTCCCTCTTCCTCCCCCAAAATCAGGCCTCCATTCCCACATACGGCCACATTAACGACTACAATATTTCCCAGTACTCCGAATTTCCCAATGGACCCATCCACCCTGACTTCACTCAGTACGACATGGGCTACATGTCCCTCTACGATGTGAACTCGACCCCAGACTACCCTTCGAGCTCCCCGTCCAGACCAACCGGCTACAAACGCCCTTCGTCACCGACACCGCTTATCGGCACCTCCCCAAAACGCGCTCACCTCTCCACGCGCTACGACAACGTCAACTGGGATTCACCCTCCCCTCCCGCCTTGGCCACGGCGATGGCTCCGCCCTTCACACCCGCGAAACCTGTCTACAAGCCTGTAAAACTCCCTCGGACTCCCGTGCCGATATCAATGATCCTGGGCAAGCTGACGATCACGTCACTCAACGGGTTGCCTCTGCCGGTCGAATCCAAGGCGGACATTGGGATGAATAAGGGCCCCTGGGATGTGGATGAGCTGAGCACGTTCTACGAGTTCTGTTTGGGGCAAGACGCGGACAGCATTTTCCAGAAGATTATGCTGTCGTCCAACAAGTGATGGGAGCAGGTGCGTGTCTGCTCATTCTTCCCTCCCCCTTGCATACACTGACACCTTCGTTACAGATTCAGAGTAAGGTCGGTGTCGCCCGCAGCGCGACACAGATGAAAAACCAGTGGGAGACGTCTTTATCTATCTACAAAAAGCTTGTCCCTTTGCTTAAATTTACTGGTGGGGGTGCTGATGCAGACAAGGAGCTGGACTGGGAGGACAAGGAGGCCATCGAGATGTTTCTCAAGTCCCGCAAGACTGGCGGACACGACATTGAAGGATTGTCGGCAAAGAAAGTAAAGCAATGGCAGACGAACGGTTGGTTTGGCTTGTGGAATGGTCGGTGAGTGCCTCCTTTGCCTTTTTCCTTTCAAAACACACACACTTACTGGACACCAGCTATGGCGAGAATCTGAAAGCTGTTTGGGAGGTACCCCGCTCGTCTGCAGACACGCTTTTGGACATTGAGGGGGGATCACGTGCGGACGACGATAACGACAACGATTCGGACATTAAAACTATTGAGCAGCCCACCGCGACCCCCGCACCTGCTGCTGCCGCTAAAGTGGAGAAGGGACTCGTGAGTGATCCCCGTGTGGTCAAGCCATCGACATGGGACCGCTCGAAGCCTGCCTCGCGTGTGCCTTCAACCAAGGTGAAGAAAGAAGACCGACTCCAAGGACTTAACAACTACCTGGAGGGGTGTGTGCGGGTGGACGAGCAGGCCATGAAGTTAGCGAAGGCAGAAGCGGAGTTCAAGAGGTTGAAGGCGACTGAGGCAACGGCAAAGGAGATAGTGATGGATAATACAGGGTTGTACGGGGAAGAGACGAAACAGAAAGCCCGTCGTGTCCTTGACAAGCTGATGGATGCAGCGCTTGACTTCTAATTTAATCTGTTCATCTCTACCATACTTAAGTACCCAATTCTTTTTAATTGAAGTTTTCTACCGGGCACACCAAGTCCAATAACCTTTGACATAGCTCCATTCCCTGCTCCTTCAGCCATGCCCCAGTTTCAATAGCTGGAACTTCTGGGGGTTGAAACACAAAAAAATCATGTGGGTCTAGCTCAACTCGCTCCTCGCCAGCTCTATCATTACCCAAATCTTCTCAATACTCCTCCAGGTGCTTTGGATGATTGCCATAGTGGAGACACATATTGTGCAGGATGAGAAGGGCATCAACTGCACGCCATACATCCTCCACATCCTTGTGGCCGCCCATTATTCGAGTAGATTGGAACCTCAACTTGAAACAGCCAAATGTGTGCTCGACCCTAATACGTTCTGATGAAAGGGTGAAATTGAAGTCCTTCATTCGTTTCTTGTCTCTTTCGGATGTGTTTGCGAGCTCAGGCTCACTAAACGGGCAAACTGTGTATGGTGTGGATGGATATCCTTTGTCGACCAGGATGTATCGACCATGTTCAAGATATTGGTGCCAATGACACCAAAAATGCGAGTTCTTGAAAACTCTCAGTGACGCTTCCAGGCCATCCAAGATCCCATGCGCCGAACCGCAAGTCACTGTCGACAATGGCAAATAGTGAATACTGTGGGAAATGAGACAAGTGCATTCGGTATTGGAGTTCACACTTACTGCAAAAAACCCTTTGCGACTGAGATATGCTGGGCCCATCCAGCTTGGCTGCTCGGATGTCTGAATTAATGAGCCGTCACCACTACCGACACAGTCGGGAAAGCCAATTTTGTCTTTGATGCTGGCACTGGTTTGGAGCTGATGCTCTTAGGTGAACCAGGATGCATACTGCTTTTTCAGCTCCCTAATAGCACGTGTAACCCGTTGACAGTAGAGTATGATGGTGCCGAATCCAATGCCCAACTTGAAGCTAGTGTCTTGGGCAGGAGAGCCAAGCTGCCCATAGCGAATCAGAAAGGCACCTAGCTGCCACGCAACATGGCGCTGTGGCTTGCGCCCGTGTGAGGTGAAGATCTGATTCTGGGCCAGTATATCACAGAGTAGGTCAAATGTTCCATGGCCAATCCTAGTTAAATACATGAACAAGACTTTAAGAAGGTTTCACTCCAGACACACCGGAATAACGGCCAAAATTCACGATCAGGCATGTTTAATGCACAGGTGAACCAATCCTTAGACTTTTCAACCTGAAAATAATGTCCACGAGTGCTGTCGCTCTCCAAACTCTGAGCATCTTCGACAGCTAGTGCTCCGCATATTCACAACACAGCTGCAACATCAGAATCACCCTGAGCAAGTGTTTGTGCCACCTCCTCCGGGTTATCATTGTCATCTGGGTCCAAATTGATGGGATCCATGACGTCTGCGAGGGCAAATAGAACACTAGCTTCCTCATAGAAAACTTCTTGAAGTGCGCTGAGGGTTTGCTTGGGCATAGCTGCAGAGGAGTGGTCGTATCTTGTCGTATCTTGAAAGACCCCTATCCGGATCATCCATCTCCGCTTAAGCCTCGCTTGCTGTCGCTTATTGTCGCTTATGCTCGCTTAATTCGCTAATTTATTTACAGCTGGGAAAGTTGCCAGCAAGTTAGAATTGAGCACCCTTATTATGGCACCACACTTTTCGATGTGCGCAACACTTTTTTTTGGCAGCGCAACACTTTTCGGGCTCGCCTATTCTGGTAGCCGTCGGGTAAGGCCTCAGACGGTCGGGCCAGGTTACCGATCTCATTGAAGGACCCAATTGAACTCGGCCCAGAACCGAATGTGGATAAACTCGCCATTGTATCATCTGGTGAGAGGTGAATAGTCAAACGGGATATCACAAGTTAGCAGAGCCAATTGCATGACTTTTGCGAGCCTGTGTCCTGTTCTTTCTCTCACCCCACTACTTCACGTGATGGCGTCGAATATTTGTCGGTCAATGAACTTTGAAGTCTCAGAAAACCGATGCACTCAAGTATAAAAGTGTGTTTCTGGCGATCAGCGACTTCACTGAACCGGACAAAATACAGAATAAGTACAGCAGCGAACTTTGGGAGCTAGCAAATGCACTGAATGGTGCAGGCAAACAAACCCACTTGCTCGGCAGGCTCGGCTGCCAAACGGTAACACCGAAAAAGTGTTGCGCACATGAAAGGTGTGATGCAATAATAAATGTGCAAAGTGAACATCATACTGCTGAGCCCTGTTCTTGGGTTGGACACTCTCCTGAACCTTTACCACCCCACTGCTCCTGTTGACCTGGGAATCCGTGACGTGGTAACCGTAATTTCGCCAAACTGCTTAGACTTCGGTGTTTTGGGCTGCACATAAGCTTGCCTGTACGGTCAACTGCGTCCATCAGCGGCAGAAGTAGTGTGGATGAGATGACGTGCACTTAGTACCACGGGCCGTAACATTTTTTATTGCTACTTGCAAAATAGTTGGTGGTCACACATTTTGATCGAACAAACACCACTCAAACATCCCAGCTCGTGCGGGCCATAACTCAACGAATACTGCTTAGAACCCTATGATTGTATAGGCAAATCTCCGACACTCCAGAGGGCGTATCGCAGCCGCAGATTGGGACCAAGGGCATATCAACGATGGAGGAGTTGATTCGAGTTGGAGATAAAGATAAGCCAATCCTCAATCAGGGTTCGAGCACTGTTGCACTTGTTTGTTTCACTAGTGGAAGCGCGGTTTTACCCCAAGGTGCGTGTTCTCATCTTCTCCCTTGCAGAGGTTTATTTGATGCTCAGGCGGTCATCGTTCCACATTCTGCAGTCATTGCCAACATCACGCAGCTCAAACACGCCTCCCGGGTTGCTTCATCGCCACGGTGGTGTTCAAATTGACAGCCCCATTTGACGTGCTACTCGACACAATTATTCACCAGCACATTGGGCACCTGTTTCTCGTTCCTTTCCTGGTAAACACGTTCATCTCAGATCTTCCCTTGTCCCTAGTCTCTCCTAACCAGACATTCTAACATTGAAGCTCGTACCTCGCTTTTTAGATCCTCAATCGGGCATCTGAGTCTATGAACTAGGTACATTATGGCGCATGGCCACGGAACATCTTCCACAGGAATCCCTGTTCAAGAGATCAGCTGTCGTCGTATACGGAAACCTGTGACCTTGCGCATCCATAGCTGCTATCCCCCAGTCCAAGATTGAACTCCTTGCGCCTGAAGCATCTCCTCTTTTTTCCTCCAGTTCCCTGGCCAACGCAATGGTCATTCTTTGAGAACTTCAACTTGTGGTGCGTTCAAATCAAGTTTGTTGGGTTGGTATTCTCCACTTTGTTCAACAACTTGATACATGCAAGTGACAGGGGTCAAGAAGGCGGCACATGTGTAATCAACAATCCGTGGTAGCATCAACTGAGCTTGGTGGTGTTGAGTCCTGTCGACTCCATTTTTAGGGTGTATCTTTCGCAGCCAAATACAAGTTGACGGTGACATTCGTGTACTGCCCTTCATGCGCGCGTCAAGCCTTGAATTCCAACCGCTGTTCCATCGGCTGGTATATTTCGGCTACTCTGATTGGATGGATCCGGGGAATAAGGCTGCGCCAGATGCCGTATGTATGCGGGCTCGTGACCATGTTTCTCTTCCGAAGCCTTCAAGACATGATGGTAAGAAGCCGGCGAGCGGCAGGTCACAAACAGGAAAACTGGGAGACATCTGGATTTCAGACATGCCGAGAGCTCAATGTTCGCTCGGTCGGCACTTGCATGCCGACCAGCTCACATTGAGGGTTGTGTACCTTAGGGCTGGAAGACTAAATAGACGCCATCAGATGTGTTCCCGAAATGGGAATAAATGCAAGTCATGTGACGAAGAGGCGGACATTCTCGGTCCTCCCCCCTCAGACTCCCCCCAAATATAGGTTCGGAACAAGCCGCCTTCTGATCACATGATATCCACGTGCTTCGCAGGGGAATTCAGAAGGGGCTTGTGCCAAGATGACGAAAAAGGACAATGTGTTCAAACTGGTCTCCTACTTCAGGAAGTGCCCCGTTCCCTTTGACCCAAGTTGCTAGTTTGTACATTGGAAGTGCGAAAATGATCTGGCCTACTCAGAATGTTCATATGTGTGCTCAGAGTCCTGGAGGATCCGCTGCTATCAAGGCTTGATGTCAAAAATTGAGAAGCTGAATTGCTTCTACCAAACCCACCTCGGGGTGAATTTAAAAAATCTGAGTAGACAGTCCACTTCATTTCATTTCATTGACCTGGAAACTATGTTCACCCAAGGCAGATAGTGGGTATTATTATGCTGTAGGCCAGGAACATGAGGGAGGGGATATTTACACTGATATCACATTCATACTCAAGATCTTCATTTCACTTAAAAATATTCCCAGGGACCAGTAGAATCTATCCCTGTTCCAAAATCACTCACCGGCCATTTTATTCCGGCTTAGCTCTCCAGTCGAGGCAAGACAAGGTGGATGTCACACCTGTCACGCAGTGTCACACACATCACCAATGGACATAAATATATTTCCTGCGTGAAGAAAGAAGTTTTGGATATAAAGCTTGGTGGGAGACCTTCTGTAAATTGTTCTCCGAGTCCATCGAGCCCATAAAATCAAGAGAATTCCAAATGAACTTGTTTTGCCTGATGAAAATTGGAAGTGCATTCTCCCATGCAAAGATCAGATTCATTCCAACAGTGATGGGTCATTGGCTCAATTTGAGTTGCCAGGTCTCTTCTAGGACATCTAATAAACATTTTCTCAGGCATGACTATGAGGATCCGAGTTGAAATGGTGGAGAAAACCCAGTTTGAACACATCACCCTTTTTTGGCAGTTTGTACCAAGCCTCTCTCCGAGAATCACCGGCTCGCCGGTGCGGAGAGAGGGTTGCTCCGAACCTACCCCAAATAGGCACATACAGGATAAATCCTGTTTGTGAATTACGACCCGACAGGTCGGAGCATCCAGCCTTGATCCAGTCTTGTTCTCTCCCTGAACTACTTATGCTCAGAAACAGCCTTCCACGCACTCTGAGGTATGCGCGATCTTTCCAATTCTCAGCGCCGGCAAGGAAAGTTGTTGCAACAAATCCAGTCAGGGCAGAAGGGGTCAAAGTGATTGCCCACTCACTTCACCTGGATCGCCCTGATTCTCTCCATCCCCGGTCATGGGCTTCAGGAAAGTACCTTCTGATTGAGCACGAATACCGTATTCTTCGAGGCTTCACCATCTGTTTCGTTCTTACGGCTGATAGCGGTGCCGGTGGAACTGGCTTGCGAGCTGCGTTTGGATTAGCGGAAGCTGGTCTCAACACTGCTTGTATCACGAAACTTTTCCCTACCAGAAGCCATACTGTTGCGGCTCAGGTACCGTGCGCACCTCGTTCGCATTACAGGCCGCTGAATCGTGATTAGGGCGGTATCAACGCTGCTCTTGGGGCGAGTTTGCGTCTCTCGCATGGTCCTGCGCGCTGACAGTGTCCCTTCTTAGAATATGACCGAGGACGATTGGCGGTGGCACATGTACGATACGGTATGTTCCGACGTACTACCCATCTACCCTGTTTATGTCAATATCTACAGGTCAAAGGTTCTCACTGGCTTGGCGACCAAGACGCCATTCATTACATGTGTCGTGAGGCTCCGCGTACCGTAATCGAGGTTCTTTCACCTGCTTTGACTAATTTTTAGTGCAACGCTGATCTTCGCTACATAGCTCGAGCACTTTGGAGTTCCTTTTTCACGTACGAAGGAAGGCAAGATATACCAACGGGCGATTGGAGGCCATTCTTTGAAGTACGGGAAGGGCGGGCAAGCGTATCGATGTGCTGCTGCTGCGGATCGTACTGGCCATGCCCTTTTGCTCACCCTCCACGGTCAATCTCTCCGTCACAACACCAACTTTTTCGTCGAATATTTTGCTCTGGATCTCATCATGCAGGATGGCGAATGTCTGGGCGTCATTGCCCTCAACATGGAAGACGGAAAACTTCACAGATTCAGAGCACACAAGATGGTGCTGGCGACAGGAGGGTATGGGCGGGCATACTTCAGTTGCACGAGTGCGCACACCTGCTCTGGAGATGGCAATGCGATGGTTGTCCGCGCTGGACTTCCTTTGCAAGATATGGAATTCGTGCAGTTCCATCCCCCCGGGATTTATGGTTCTGGATGTCTGATCACCGAAGGTTGGATTCGGTTTCATTCAACTAACGAATCTAACAGGTGCTGTGCATAGGTTTGGAGAAGGAGGATATCTTCTCAACTCTGAGGGTGAAACGGTTCATGGAGCGTTATGCGCCTACAGCGAAAGATTTGCTTCCCGTGACGTCGTGTCGCGCAGTATGATGATTGAAATTCGGGAAGGCCGCGGGGTCGGACCAAACAAAGATCATATCTACATCCAGCTCAGCCATCTGCCTGCCGAGGTGATCCACGAGAGGTTGCCCGGTATCTCAGAGACAGCGTCTATTTTCTCTGGGGTCGATGTCACGAAGGAGCCCATCCCAGTTTTACCGACGGTTCACTATAACAGTATGTTTGAACTCGTTCATTAATTCCGTAATTATGATCTTACCTCGATTTTCAGTGGGAGGAATTCCCACGAAGTATACCGGCGAGGTCCTCTCAGTCGACGCGCAAGGCAAAGATAAGGTCGTCCCAGGTTTATATGCTGCGGGAGAAGCTGCTTGCGTCTCCGTCCACGGCGCCAATCGTCTTGGCGCAAACTCTCTTTTGGACATCGTCGTATTTGGCCGTGCATGTGCGCACCATATCAAGGAGACTCTCGCCCCTGGAGCACCCCACAAGGCTATTCCTGAGGATGCTGGCATCGAGAGCATCGAATTTATGGACAACATAAGGTAACCAGCACGATCAATATTCCGGCACCATGCTGACCTTGGATAGAAAGTCAAATGGGCCGGAATCTACTGCTAAAATCAGGCTTGACATGCAGAGAGTCATGCAGTCCGGTGCTGCTGTGTTCCGGTTGGTTTTTGGCTCCATTTTTACCGAGTTCTGAAACGAAAAAACGACATAGGACTCAATCCAGTCTGGATGAAGGTGTCCAGAAACTTCGAGCCATCTACAAGCGTTTTGACGATGTCGGTATCAAGGACAGGAGCATGATCTGGAATATGTAGGTTTATTTTTTGGTTCCCTCCTTTGTCTTTGACAACGGAAATTCAAGGGACCTTGTGGAAACTCTGGAACTTCGAAACCTCTTGCAATGCGCAATTCAAACCGTTACTGCAGCAGCTGCTCGCAAAGAATCGCGTGGTGCCCACGCTCGGGAAGATTTTCCTGACGTCAGTCTTACTTTCTTTTTTCCGTTGCCCTGCTGAACTATTTATCTGCTCAGCGCGACGACGAGAATGGATGAAGCACACTTTGAGTTTCCAACACAATCCTTCAAAACCGGACGTGAAGCTGCAATACCGTGGTATAATTGGTACTACTCTCGACGAAGAGGAGTGCAAGGCTGTTGCACCCATCAAGCGTGTGTACTAGAAGCTTGTTATAGCCGACGCTTGCATCTCCGATGAATTTATGGAAGAGCTGATGATTACATGTGCGCGTTGTATATAGCCATGAATACAACGTTGGTAACATTCTTTACCCACCCAAATTACAATTCCGGCTGGAAAAGATCAAGGTCACTTCGAATAGATCCATTGTTTCTCCTTCTATGTCAGGCACCTCTCTTCGCCAGCCACTTGGCGCGCAACACCTGCGCTTAATTAGTACCGGTGACCACGAACTAACTGGTCCGGAGCACATCTCTACATTCCAAAGATGTACCTGAGCACGACGTTGACGGCTCTGTGCGGGAAAATCGAGATCCTCTATGCTAGCGTGCGAACGGTAGTTGCTGCGATATGTGTCGATTCTTTTCGGTCCAGAGTATTCAGCAGGTCCAAGTGATCCAAATATTCCATTCCAGTGAGTAGTATAGAGGACATGGTAGGCCAGAAGAGAACACTGTACGTCAGTAAATAAACATCGTAAGTTAGTACTGTAAATGACCATAGATGGAATTAGTAAAAAAAGGCGGGGGTATAAACCTGTCATGGGTAAATATTGACTGGGATAAGTGGTGGGTAGATCGGTGGAAAAATTGAGTATCGGAGGAAACATGGAACATGGAAGAGAAAAAAAATGCCGGTAAGGTGATAGGAGGTAACAGGATATGGGTCGTCAGGTGCGTTCCTCGAAGATACGCTTGAGAAGACCCCAAATGGAATTTCTTCTCTTTCGGACTGGAGGACGACCCCATCGCCGCTTCGCATCACCGCCGATAAGACCCCATATTTCGGTACGCGGGAGGCGGATGAAGACGAGCCGGGCCTTGACATCTGCGGGGACGTCTGCGGGCACATCCTCCGCACCGAAAGCCGCCGTCGACTCGACCGTCTCCAGCTGCGGACATGCCGTCGTCAAGAACGCGACAAAGTCGGCGTTTGCGTCCCGCACGACCAACCTTCGCACCCCATCGAAGCGGCACTGCGGTGGTAGATCACGAGGGGACGGCGGGGGAAAGAACGTGCCGCGAGGGGCGTCCAAAAGAAGCACGGAGGGCGGGGATGTATAGGCGAAGGTGACGTGCAGCTCGGTGAGCGAGAGCGGGTACTCTCGAGTGGTTATATATGGCATCGGGAGCGTGTCCCACCCGCTAAAAGTCGCAGGGCAGTCGACAAGGACAAAGTGGAGGGAGGTGATATCGGGTGTGTAGTTGTGGACGACGCTGACGATGCTCTGGCATGGGATAGCGTATTCATAGCGACTGATCTTGGAGAGGAGCCTCTCGCGGGACGAATCGGTGGTGGCATACTCAATGAGTTCCCTGCATTGGGAGGCGTATTGGTCCTCAAAGGTGGTGTACACAGAGATAGTGAGAGAACGGCAGGTTTCGGCGAGGTGCAGATGGACGTTCGTGATACCAACGAGTTCACAGACGAAGGATGTATTATAGCAGCAGATGTCGGTAATATAATCGATGTGGGCGTAGGAGGTGATCCAGAGGTCGCGGAAAACGACAGAGAGTACAATTTTGAGCCAGTCACGGCTGACAAGCATCCACTGTGTCATGGAGTGACCATGTCGGTGACTGCTGGTTGAAAGACAGCTCCAGGCACAGTAGATAATGAGCTCGACCAGCTCAGGGGGCAACATGGAGGAGGAGGAGTCTGGCGGGCTGAGGCAACTTTGCAGTGCCAAGGATGGCCGAATTATGTAACCATCAAGCGAACAAACGCGATCCCGTGCCTTGTCGGTTATCCTCCTCCCACCCTCACTCCGATGTCTGAGGTATCGTTTGACTGGCTCGCGTAGTAATTTATGCCCGGAACTTATATCGTCCAACTAGGCCTATCTCGCCCGTTCTCGTTCCGTCCTCCAGCAGGGACGACGGTCGGACGATCCACCCCCCGGAATGTGGAACACTCGCTTCCAAGCTTGCTGAAGCAATTCAGTCGCAAGATAATAGTTCTCTCATTGCCTCGGTCATCAAAGTAAGTCGAGTTCAAATCCTCCATTGAAGTTCGACGTACTAACCAGCGCCGTATTCGAATTCACAGGATACGCCAACCCTGCTTCGCAAGCTCGGCGAGGTAATCTGGGAATCCTTGCCCATAGTTGACCAGCTCCTTGAGCAGGCAACGGTAAATGAGGTGAGTCAAGTAGCGAGACTCGCCCGTTCTCGCCTTCCAATACTAACAGTGAGTCGATTGGCAGGCGAATACGGCCGAGAGCGAGCGCCTCCGGCTCCTCATCGCCGACGCAGAGAGGGCGATAAATGAAGTCCAACTTTCCGGTTTTGGCCACGGATGGACGAACCTGCTTGCGGACCTCGATAAGTGCGCATGTTTCTCGTGGACTTGTTATATTCTGACATCCACTGCAGGGAGGTGGATGAAAGCGGGTCTCCAAGCCTTGGACACGAGTGGCTGGGGAGCATATTCCACCCAGGAGTTCCTTTCTTCAGTGCGCCACGGAATTGGGGGCTTTATGTCCGTTATACAGGTACTTGTGTGCCGTTGGACACCGTCTAGTTGCCGGTAACTAACGTCTCTGTCCCGAATCGCAGACGCTTTCATTGGTGTACGCCATTATAGGTCCCGCTCCAGTGCGCCTACGTCAGAACCTTGAGCCAGGCGATAACTACGACGAAATTGGATCCACGGTTCGCAAAATACAGACGAGCCTGAAGGCCACAGCAACAGAATCCCCTACCACAGTTCTAGCGCGCAGAGTGTTCAGTGCATACCAAGCGGCCATTAAAGTATGAAATCTCTCTTTGAATGAAAAACGGGCGGCCGACTCCAAAATGGGCAGAGCGAGATGGGTCACCACTTGGCGGCTCTCAAACCACTTGTTGAGCTCGCTTTGGGGGCTCACCTAAAACCTGTCCTGGTCGGAGCAACCATTACGAGTGAGTACTTACAAGATGCGAGCAAGCTCAAGGTGATTTGGTACTGTGATATGCGAGTGCAACTCATGACGTCCAGCAGTCGCTACGGACGGCCCTCTCCCTCCGAAAGAAACTTCTTCGGCACGTCGAGGAAATCCTTGGGGAGTATGAGCCGAACCATGCATTGGTGAGCACGTTAAAGGAGTAGGTCTCACGATGTTATGCGACCCATCGTTTGATACCATCGTTTTAGGGAGGCAGAGAACTTTCGTCAGGACTTGGAACAGTTGAAATCCGGTCTTACCTATGCCAGCGTCAAATCATCGCTTATAGAGTTTCAGAATCTCAAGCAGAATTACAAGGACAAGGCGAACGGATTACTCGTCTGTTTGTGTCTTTGAATGCCCTCCCAATACTGAAATTGGTTAAACAGCTATCCGAACTACTTGGTTTACACCGCCACTCCCAGAGCAAAACGAACAGCATAGCGAACGCTCTCTGGACATTCGTCCGAAACGTCTTCTCGAAATAAGCGCGGCTCAGCCTATAGTGGTGTATTAACAATTAGATTAGATTAGAATTTGCATCTTCCGAATAGGCAATCCGATCTTGGGAAACTTGGTGTGGCTTGGCCGATCGATGGAGCCGAGCCGATATTAAGCCGAGCCTAGACGGGCGAAAGGCCACTCGGAGCGACGGACCCTGTTCCACGAGACCAGCGAGATCGTCGCGCAGAAGACCAAGGCGGCACTGGCCGCGTCGCTCTCCGTCATCCTCTGCATCGGCGAGACGCTCGAGGAGCGCGAGACCGGCAAGACCATGAAGGTGGTCTCCGAGTAGCTGCAGGCGGCCGTTGCCGTCCTCACGGAGGCAGACTGGAGGTACACCCCGTCCCTCTCTATCCATCCGTTGCGCATGGCTAACGTAACGTCTGCAGTAAAATCGTGATTGCGTACGAGCCCGTGTGGGCGATCGGCACCGGCAAAGTCGCGACCTCCCAGCAGGCGCAGGACACGCACGCCGACATCCGCGGGTTCCTGTCGAGCGCGGTGTCGCCCGCCGTCGCGGAGGCGACGCGGATTATCTACGGCGGCAGCGTCAACAAGGGGAATTGCAAGGAGCTCTGTGAGTGCCCCAAACATCGTCATTGAGCTAACAATTCATCTAATTGTGCATCACGTAGCCGTGCAACCCGACGTCGACGGCTTCCTCGCCGGCGGCGCCTCGCTCAAGCCCGAGTTTGTCGACATCATCAACTCGACGCAGAAGTGATCGATATGGACGGTGTCTGGAAGAAACCTCGAAGAAAGAAGTTGTTGAAATATAGACGTGTAATATGACTCGGAACTGCAATGAGGAAGGATTCTGCAATGTATTTGCCGGAGTGAGCGACCAGAAGCAAACATTCTATCCTTTTTCTCTTTATTTTTCTCCGACCTCTTGACCATAATGACTCTTGTCCAGGGCGATTTTTCGATGCTGTATGTGTGTCGTTTGCCTCACATCTCTCGGTTCTAAGGCGCCCTCTACTCTGAGCCTCCGGACCCTCCCTCCATCTCGCGGATATCCCCTTGTCTCCAAAGAAAGAAGATATGCACACGAAAGGTTCGCGTACCCCGCCTTCCGCCTCCTACCTTTTTCGTTGTTTCTGACTCGCACCTCCAGTGCACCCCTGGGCGTTCGTTCAATGGGCAGTGCAGCAGGCATTGGCCCGCTCCCGCTCTCGAAGTCTTCCAGCGCAACGTCGACGATGACCGGGCCCAGATATGTCACGAAGATGAAGATCCTTCCCTCTCGCGGAGATGTCGGGCTACCCCCGCCCTTGCCCACCTCCCTCATCTCCCCATCTCGTCTTTCTCCGCCATACCCTTCCCTTGGATCTCCGCCGATCTTCTTCCTTCCGCGCCAAGGACTTGCTACCTTGCTACCTTCACTATAGCATCATCCGACTGGGCCTCGCGTTGTCCACGACAGCACCTCCTCTGTGACCCGCCCACCATGCCCTTGTACCGCCTCTTCATTCCCTGCCGTGCCTCTGTGGCAGTGCTCGCGCTTCTCCGGCTCGTCGGCGTGCCGCCCGCTCGCCCTCCGGATTCTCTTCTTCCTTTTCACAGACTCCCTTGGAGCCAGACGGACACAGCACGCCGCGCATGCGAATGTACCAGCGCGAGATCCGATTATGGAACGGACCTCGACTTATCCCGTGGGCAAGGGGCTTCGGATTGCAGAATTTTTTACCTCACCTCAAAATCTGGAAGAGATTGTGATTTTGAGACACAATCCACTTTCCTTAAGGTGCCTGGTGTAGTGGTTGTTGAAGTAGAAGAGGATACATTATTCCCATATCGGGGAATTGATGAGGGATTGATCGGCCGGAGGTCTTCCCAATATAGCAAATGAGCATGTGGGCTCGGCAACAATACGGCAGCGGGACCCCATCACTGAACATCTTTTCACTCAGAACTGTTCAAACAATCCTGAGATGACTAGCACAACTGATATTTTGTCAATTTAGTGTATATATAAGGTCCCAGACATCAAACCAAGCTCCACCAGCCTCCAGAAGGCGATTCATCACTTCCCAAAAAGGAATTTCCTCTTTTGGGAGGGGGGGAGGGGTCGCCGATTTTGCTGAAAAAAAAACTTCGAGGTATGGTGCAAATTTCGCAGATTTGTACCCCCTTGCCCGTGGGGACCGTTACACGTGCAACAGGCAGGTGTTACTTTGAAGCTCCATCGTGAGACTATATTTACGGGTATTGCAGTCGGTCGCTACCCGGATGCCTCGCCGTGTCGAATCGTCTGCGAGAGGGTGGAAGATTCGATTATGGTACATAGATTTTCCGCTCCTTCAGCCTGCCTCTTTAATATTTGCTTCGAATTAGACCTCCAAAGAGTTTCTTGGGCGGATCCGCTCCAAGCACCGGTTCCAGCTCTGGCTCGCACTTTTCATCGCTCTCTGGTACGCCTCGCGCGCACCGACGCGCTGCAAATACTTGACCACGCTCGCGTACTCCCCGAGCGAATACGGATAGAAGTATCGCATCGTCGTCAGCGTGAAGACGATCATCACGTCCGCCACCGTAAATTCTTCGCCGGCCAGCCACTGATTCCTCTCCAACCGTTTGTCGAGCACAACCAGCGCCCTGCGCACTCGATCCTTCAGTGCCACCTTACGCGGGTTGTCATCTTCGAGCCCTTGGCCTGCCATCGAAGCCGACATCGTGGGCTGAAAGGTGCCGTTGGACCAGTGCCACCAGTACAGAAAGTGGGGGTAGTCCGCGTGTGTAGGTGGGAGGAACAGCGCGCCACCGGCATGGCGGTGGGAGATGTACTCGACGCAGGCGCCCGACTCGGCGAGCGTAAGGTCGCCGTCTTGGATGACGGGGGCGCTTCCCGAAGCGTGAAGGGCTTTGTATTCGGGCGGGGCCAAGATGGGCGCGCGCTTTGTATGTCTTGAGCTCGTAGGGGATGGCAAGCTCCTCACACAGCCAGGGAATGCGCTCGGACTGTGAGACGTGGAGGTGGTGGACTATAAGTGTGGGCATGGTGGGTGGGAGTGGGAGCTCTGCAATCCTAGCCGCGGTATAAATACCATCCACCGGCGCACGTTGACGCGTTTGACGCTGACGCAAACACGTACTTTTGCAATGCCGATTCCGACTGCAGGCCGAAACAATCGTCCAACAAATACATTAAGTCTATCTCTCCCCGAAAGGATACTCGGGTTTGTTTCCTTGAAGCGGAAGGAGAGTGAGATTCATTGAAAAATCAGGCATCACGGTCACCTGACCCCAAAACTTGCCAAGCGTCAATCAATGGTTCGCGCCGCGTGTCTTTCAAACCCAGGCACCTCTCCTTGCGACACTGCAGTGGGCGACGTGAGAGCAAGAGAGTGTTCTTTCGGGAGTGTTGGCGGCACCATGGGTTCCCCCGGATGCGCGGAAGCAGTGAAGAAATTAAAACCGCCGATTTTCGGGACACCGTACGCTACTACTCGCCATTTTCTACTTGTCATGTGTATGCTCCTCCGGACGCAGCATTACATTATCACCTGCGTGAAGACTATATCTAGTCATCTTTCGCGCTCTTACAAGCGGGTCGCGACCAGCTGAGAGATCTACGGAGACGTGCGAATCAGAGCTCGAGTGCTTTTGCGGTTGCGATAGACATCATTAAGCAAACATCTGGTTCGTATAGAACTTCCCTCGCGAGAATTAGGTACATTATGTCGTCTACAGCTCATTAAAATTGCCGCGATCCGGTGAGAGATTGAGATTGATATCCCTACTGTGTTCCTGCAGCGGTCAACGATCCCTTCAAGTACCGCAAGAAGACTGGGCTCAGATGCTTGGATACGATCCTAAGCTTTCCGCCTGGCATACCGGGATGAGGTATCTCGATGATGCGCTCCTTGCCGGCGTCGGTGGAAATCTCGCCATCAAGAGCGCGAGGATCGTTCACGTTCACCTCAACAGCAGGACTGTTGTCGGCGGAAGTTACTGCTTCGGCGGTGTTCTTTGAACCCGGCTTGCAGATCTGTTTGTGAACGGGCCAGTCCTGACCAGCAGTTCAGAGCGTGCAACAAATGTTTAGATGAAAAAGTCTCCACCTTTTTCTGACAATCTTTGGAGCAGTAGGATGGCTTGGAACCAGACGGGCAGGTCCCTGCGCAGCGTAGCAACGCCGTCTTGCTCGTGCCCTCTACGCCACATCCTTTGGCGGCACATTTGTACGCGTTAGGGGCCTTCGCAACCTTGGCGGATCTTTTATTGTCCTCCGCATCCATCTCCGCTTCACGGTTGTCCATCGCGCGCCAGAGATTGTGGAAGACTCGGTAGCGGGGAGAATTGCGCACGTCGATGTTGTACTGCGTACCCGAACGGGTCAGTAACGATGTAACCCATAAAGCGGTCGAGGTCGTGAGACCGCGGGAGATTGCAGCATCGGCATAGATCGCAGCGGCGTAAAGGTGGTCGTTCGCGACACGAATGTTGCGGCGTTTGAACGCATTCTGGTACAGTTCGCTATGGGCAAACGCCACGCACGACAAAGCCTTCGCCAGGAGCTCGTCTGAAACATCATCACTGGGATCTTCGTGGTCTGGGTCGATGATTGTGTCCAGCGCAGATAGAGCAAGCTCAGTACTTTTTCTAAAACCTGCGCATCCGCTGAGACGTCTATTGGTTTATTTCACGCGGTTATTACGCAGTTGTAAGTTGCAAAATGAAAACGGAACCTTATCGCAATCTCGAGTCTCTTCTCTCCGTCACCATCTGCCGCACCGGGGGTAATACTGGCACCCGGATTTGCTGCAAGATACTTTGACCACTTTATATATGTGCCGCGCATGTCACGCGAAGCATCGTGGTAGTCAACGAGGGCGTTTTGGACTCGAACATAGTCGGTCTGGTTTTCGTAATGTGGAATATTGTCCGGGAGCTTGAAAAAAAAATCTTCGATAATTTGCGGCCGCATTTTCGAGGGTGCCACTTTGAGATGATGGTTGGTGGAAGAGAATTTTTGTGATGTGATATGTATTTGTCGTTTCCGGCGTGCATGCCGCTTCGGCTCCTCCAAGTTTGTCTGAACTTGGTCTGAACCGAACCCAGACTCACTGTGCAGATTGTTTTGGCACCTACCAATTTATAATGGACGCTGTTACTGCAAGGGATTTGTTCTTTTGACGTTTCAGCAGCGATACATTCTTTGCGTCCGTTCATAGTTATCTCAAATATCCACTGTACCCTCCATGACTTGGACCGCCGCACCTTCCAGCTCGATTCTCTCAATTCACCTTCACCGACACCCACGATAACCTTGATATCGCTCCGCCGCCCCATCTCAATCCCTTGCTCGAGCTCGATCGTGTGTATCCCCGGCCCGCGCCGCAAGGCGAGCCACCCACCTAGCGTGGATGCTGCCGAGCCCGTCGCCGGATCCTCTATCGTTCCATCAAACATACGGACACGCACACTCCCGTCGGGGCGCTCGTGGAATAAGTAGACGCCTGCAAATCCAACACCCCAGGCACCGAGCGTGGTCTGCATATCGGGAATGATGAGGCGCGTGGGGTAGGGCTGGAGCCGCGCAAGAGCGTCCTCGGACGCGATGGCGACGAGCAGGAACGTCATACCCTTGACGACCGACGCGCAGGCCTCCGCGCCGTCGAGTCCGTTCACATAGTCTGCGTCGTTGAGCTGCGGCTGCAACTGCTTGACCGAGGGGATGGATAGTGGATCGTGGACTTTGAAATCTATCGGGACCTGTAGGCGAACCCCGCCTGCGCCACGAACCACGGGGATGTCGCCTGCCTTTGTGCGCAGCTTGATGGTTTGCAGCTGGGGCGCGCGTGAAAGAAGGTAGAAGCCAGAGCCGACGGTCGGGTGCCCGGCAAAGGGCAACTCCTCCGTCGGCGTGAAGATGTCGATTACAACGGGGGACGTAGCGCTAACGCTAACTGCATCCTGCACATGATGAAAGACAGTTTCCGAGAGGTTGAATTCGCGCGCGATGAGCTGCTTTTCGGTCTGAGACAGTTCCACAGTTTTCGGTACATGGACGATAGCCAGTGGATTTCCTACGAACGGGGTCGAGGTAAACACGTCGAGCTTGGTGAATCTGAGCTGCCGAGTCATGGTGGTACCGGACGAAAAGCCTGAGATGGCCGACGGTAAGAATCAATTTGATCAGATTTATAAGAACACGGCGCTGATCGGTCCGGATATCATAGAGGCAATTTGCAACATTCGCTTGAAAGTTGAACAAGAAATAATACATGGACGAACAAGATCGCAGCTTCACTCATCTTCATCGTACATCTCCGCCAGCTTGAGCAACTCAGGAACAACGATCGGATTCTCGCATTCCCTCAGCACATCCTCGAGAAGCTTTGCCGCCGCCTCTAATTTGGTGCGTTCGTTTACGAGTGTCAGCCCCAGCGGACCTATTTGTTCAGAAAAATTAAAGTCTGACGGAAAATTATTAGTGTATGCGTTCTTTGGAAATAAGTACTTGTTATTGAGTTCTTACCCGGAGAACTCTTGATATCGGCCGCAAGAGTCGACAACTGATTCTCGATAGACATCCCCCGGGCGGCGGCATTCGAGAGGTTACGACGTGTGTCCCAATATTCGCGGGTAAGACGTGCGACTACGAGTGTCTTCGCCACGACTGCTGCTTTTTGGTACCGTGCAGGGTTAAATTCAGATCCGCAATCGGAGACTTGATCATCGCGGTTCTCGTCGAGTTTGGGTTTACCTAGTGTTGAATTAGCATGCCGCTTCTAAGTCGTAAGCGAGTCAACGTACTTTTGAGGAACCGTTTTTTATCCACCTGTCAGACGAACCTTGCCCATTATATCGCCCAAGTGGCCTTCGGCGCCAGTTATTGACGGACGGGGTGGGACTTTGCGCGGGACGATAGCTCTTCACGAGCACGGGTGGAGACAGACTGCGTGGACGAGGTTTGACCTCTCGGAGGGCTAATACATTCTTCCTCCATCGTCATGTGTTTTCTGGGAGAGCCGTCTTAAATCATGTCCCAGAATACGGAAGGATACTCACATAGCACATTCTGTCTTCAAGCTGTCCATGTGTTGCGTATTCCGCATCACAAACTCGCGTCTGACAGCCAGATATCGGATTTCGAAGGTTCTCGTCACGTCCGAGAAAAGCTGCTGCGAATGAGATATTGAATGAGTGAGGGAAGACAATGAGGCTCTGAGCATCTCACCGATTTATCGTGGGTATTATAGGAAAACTCAATACCAGTCTTCGTTGGCGGTTGGATGCTCGCTATCTGTGGGTGCGGAAGCTTGAAGCGGTCTAAGTCGGCTCGTAACATAGGTCCTATTTTCGCTCTCTCCACGGTAAGGAACTCTTCTGCTTTCCAATTTGCATACTCAATGCGGACTGTGAGCTTGAGGAGCATCGCGGCACTTAAAGAGTAAGTAGCGGAGAGAAAATTGCTTGTACACGTAACCGTGATCAAAGCATCCATTTCCCGGACCTTCCAATATTCTCAAACCAAAACAGCAGATAGGAATGAAAGAAAAAGCGGCCAACTAAGCTTCTGAAGCCAGGAGGCAAGGTTAACATACACTCCTGGTTCGGAGATTTTAGGGGTGGGAATCTCCTTCTCTATATGGAAGGAAGAGTTAGAGAATAGACTTTTCGACCAGCTGGACCACCCACGAGCCGTAAAACGAAGCAGATGATCGCATCCCGAATGTGAGTTCTATTCACATCGGACACGAACAGCTGCCAGCGCATCCAACCTTTCTGAGACTGCTGGTCTGGCCGCTTGACTCGGGAATCTTGCGGGAATCTATCGCCTTGGCAGAGCAAATTGAACTTTACAAAGCCGACATACTGCCGACATCTACCGGATCCTGAGCTGCGATTTTAACCAGGCTCTAAATGGGCAGCCAGGGATTTCTGTTGGGGTTTGTTGATGGGTTGAGAAAATAAAAATGGACTGAAAAACACCGTAAAGTGGGAGAATCAATCCCAATTCGTCCCCCGCGACCTCCTGCTGTGCTAACACGCGTCGCGACATTCGTCCCACTCCCTGAAAAACATCTATTCAAGCCTTGTTCAACCCGAGTTCCGCGGCCACGTGCAATCCAAAAATGGTCAAGTGGTCTTTCGGTAAATCTTCGGCGAAACGCCATTGCCTATATACAAACGCCCAACCGTTCGCTCGCACTTTATCCCCACATCTTCAAGGCGATATCTCGAGGGAAGCTCTCAGTACCATCTCATTCTCCCAATCCTCCATGGCTCCGTCTGATTTCGCCCATGCCAACGTTCCAGAGATCGTGGACCAGTTAACGACAGATGAATCCATTCAGCTTATCGCAGGAGTCGGTTTCTGGAAGACGCACGCGGTAGAAAGACTGGGTATACCTGCTATCAAGGTATTTTCCCGGTTTCTCGGAATACGCGTGAACTCATGATGTTTGCAGGTCTCAGACGGTCCGAACGGCGTCAGAGGAAAGTCGTGGTGGCTGCATCCATAACGTTACACTAAACCCTAGCACCAGGGAATCACTTCGTTATGGGAACCCCAGCGAAATGTTTACCGTCTGCAACGGCTCTCGGTGCTACTTGGGATCCCAAACTTATTTACGAAGTGGGAAACAAGCTCCTAGCACCTGAAGCAAAGCTCCGTGCCGCTTCCGTGATCCTCGCCCCAACCTGTAATATTCAACGAGTGCGCCCTACCTAGATTGTATACATCATGACCATACTGATCCGTTTATATCCAGAACCCTCTTGGTGGCCGAGTAAAACTTCCAAGTGAATTTAAGGACCCGCTAACATTTTTCAGAGCTTCGAAAGTTTTTCTGAAGATCCCTATCTTTCGGGTTTGATCGCTGCATCCTACGTGAATGGGGTGCAAGACGGCGGAATTGGCGCGACCATCAAGCATTTCGTGTAAGTTAATTTTACGTCGATTTGCTCCCCATAAACTGACATTCGACAGGGGAAATGACAAGGAGAACGACCGCATGGCGTACGATAGCATAATGAGTGAGCGCGCACTGCGGGAAGTCTACCTGATGCCGTTCATGCTCGCCCAGAGGCTCGCCCAGCCGTGGTCGTACATGACTGCGTAAGTTGAACACGAGCTCTTTCATCCACGTTTGACTTTTGGTTCAGATACAACCGTGTGAACGGCACGCATCTCTCGGAGAATTACGAAATTCTGCAAAAGATCCTGCGTGATGAATGGAAGTTTGAAGGCCTGGTACGTTCTCTTCGTCTTATTTACCCTAAGGAAATCATTACTAATTACCTGACCAGGTCATGAGCGACTGGTAATTTAATCTCTCATTTTTTCCCGACGGCTGTTTATTTTGCGATCCAGGTTTGGAGTCTACAGCGTAGATCTCAGCATTAAGGCTGGGCTTGACTTGGAAATGCCGGGAACAAACAAGTGGCGCTCCCTTGATCTCGTCAACCGCTCAATCCAATCGCGCAAAGTGACTCAACGCGTAATCAAGCAGCGTGCTACCAAGGTTCTGGAACTCGTCCAGAAATGCGCGAAAGGCTCCCCCGAGGTTGGTGTTTCAAAATTGAACGTCAAGTTTATGAGTGAATATAATCCAGGTTCTCGATGGCGACGGTGAAGAACGTACTCTGGAGAGCGACGCGGACAAGGATCTCATGCGCCGGGTTGCCGCACAATCAATTGTCCTGCTAAAGAATGAAGGTGGTTTACTCCCGCTTCAACCGCAGACGCAGAACCTCAAGAAGATCGCAATCATTGGCGGAAATGCCAAAGCGATGGTGTTGAGTGGTGGTGGATCTGCTGCCCTCAAGGCTTCATATTTTGTGTCTCCGTATCAAGGCATTGTAGATGCTCTCGCGTCAAATCCCGACGTAGAAGTCACCTACTCGGAAGGCGCCAGAGGTACCTTTAATGCTATACTGAAAATGTTGTTGTTCACGACACTCCAGCGTATCTGACTTCGCCATCCCTCGACTACGAATTGGTCACGGAGGACGGGAAGCGTGGATGGACTGGCTCATGGTATAGTCACACCGACGATGAGAGTATGACGCCATTAGATGAGCCCGTGAAGGTCGACCATCTTGACGAGACCCGGATCTTCATCAGCACATCCGCTCCCTCCGCGCTGACCAAGCGCTGGACCCTCAAACTCCGCGGAAAGCTCCTTGCTCGCCCCAAAGATACGCCATTTGAGTTCGGGCTTATATCGGCGGGTCGTGCCAAGGTAGGTGTCGAACTCTATCTGTACCAGCAAATTGATTCTCACGTTGACGGCAAAGCTTTATGTCGACGGAGAGCTCCTGATCGATAACTGGACTCGGCAAAGACGCGGTGATGCTTTCTTTGGATCCGGTTCGGAGGAAGAACATGGGGTGTTCAACCTTAAATCCGGCGTTCAGCACGATATCTATGTCGAATTCTGCAACGTACGTGGACCCGCGGACGGCGACGAGGACGAGACAGTCATGGATAGGTGCGAAACGCGAACGTAATAAAGACTGGATCTAATGACATGTTCTCAGCAATCCTGGTGTGCGCCTGGGAGGCGCTGAGGTGGTCGACCCCGACGACCTCCTCGCGGAAGCTGTTGCACTGGCAAAGGAGGCCGATGCTGTGATCGCAATAGTGGGGTTGAACAGCGACTGGGAGACGGAAGGGAACGACCGTACGACCTTGACATTGCCCGGGCGCACCGACGAGCTCGTAGAAAAGCTCGCCGCAGCAAATCCGAAGACGGTGGTCGTCACTGAATCGGTCGGTGCATTCCAATACTCATTGTCTTCGCTCTCACGCCATTGCAGGGATCGTCGATTCTCATGCCGTGGGCAGACAAAGTTCCTTCCCTTGTGCACGCGTGGTATCTCGGGAACGCGACGGGTGAAGCCATCGCGGATGTACTCTTCGGGCAGCAGAATCCGGGTGGGAAACTCTCCCTCACATTCCCCAGCGCGGAGGAAGATGTACCATCCTTCGGGCATTTCCATTCCGAGAATGGCAAGGTAGGTTCAAAGTTAAACTTTGATCGCCGGAGTCTGAAAAATGTATTTATTTACAGGTTCGCTATGCAGAGGATTTATATGTTGTAAGAAAAATCTCTATTCAACCCGGTACCATTCGTGTTGATAGCGCTTCTCAGGGCTACAAGCACTTCCAACATCGGAAAATCAAACCTCTCTTTGCATTCGGGTGAGTCAAGACCCAGACTCAAGTGATGCCGAGTTCGCTCAACCTCTCGGCAACAGCCACGGCCTATCGTACACCACCTTCGACTTCTCTGATCTCAAGCTCTCGGAGCCAATCGTATCAGCAAACGGGTTCAGCCCTGACTGTCTCGCTTAAGATCACAAACACCGGCACTGTCGCTGGCTCTGAAGTCGCCCAGGTCTACGTCACGCTTCCGACTACCTCTGAACTCAGTCACCCACCACTACAACTCAAAGGGTTTGCGAAGGTTAATATTGAACCTGGAAGCAGCGAGGTCGTGGAGATTGAGCTCGACAAGTATGCGGTCTCGTACTGGGACGATCGCTTCTCCACTTGGGCGGTAGAGAAAGGAGAGTACTTAATCCGTGCAGGACCGAGCAGCGACCGGTTATCGTTGGAAAAGGTTTTTGTGATTGAGAAAGGATTCGAATGGCGGGGGATCTAAATACATTGTAAGGTGTTTGTGGTTGAGAAAGGATTTGAATGGCGGGGGATCTAGATACATTGTACTTATATTGCGGCGAATCAATTTCTATGTAGGGTCCGAATAAAGTCTACGCGCAAAATTAAGTTCATTTATTCAATGGGAAAATCATGGGAACACAGCCACAATAAATGTAGGTCAAGATCTAACAGTAGCTATGTAAGCGCGAGTATGGAAAAAGGAACCAAAAGCACACCATATACGTTTTATGGTGGTATTACTTCGAGTCTCCAGAGATGACGCGATACGCCAGGTAGAACATTGACAGCGCCAACCCGAGTCCGCAATAGCCAACCAGGATATCGGACAACCAGCAAATGAATGGTGCGGCACAAATAATTGCGGCCATGACCCAGCGAAAATTGCTCCCAAGGACAATGGGGAGTGTCCGGCGTCCGGCGATCCTGTCCCCGTCTAAATCTCGCATATCTTGCACGCTGGCCGGGATACCGAGCACGCCACTCAGCAGAGCAGCCCACCGGGACTGCCGTGCGGTAATTGGCAAAACCAGCCCCCACGCCGACTGCAGCAGACACAGCGAGCCAACAAACATGAAGATCAGGTTTTTGGTGACCCAGTGCTTGTCGCCGCCATAGAAGCTAGTGTAGATGGTGATGAACACCCACAGTGCGGTCCACGGCAGCACGCCCCACACTGTTCCGGTGATGAGGTGCGCTGCTGTAGTGGCGTACCACAGACTGTAAACGCCTTGGAGTGAAACGCGGCCCGAGCAGAGTGGGCGGTCGGGCTTGTTGATACGATCCTCGTCCAATCCATTGATTTGATTGGCGATATCGAAGGCGTAGATGTAGAGAAGGAAATAGGCGAGGCAGCGCATGAGCGACTGGATCACAAGTTCCTTTGGGGCCGAATCAAGAGACCGAAGGGCCGCTATAGTGTACATCGTTCCAGGAACGAGGCTCGCCGACCAGTCCCGCCAAGTGAAGTCCCAAAACACGTGGATTTCGCACTCAACCGCGTCGACAATGAAGCCAATAGTGTGTCGAAAATCCTTTGGGGACTGAAAGTCTTCCCAAATTGCCAGCGTACATCAGACCGGGACGCTGAAGGGCGTACTACGACCAGTCAATATCATTCTGGACTGTAAAGGAGAAAATGAAGCTGGGCGAGCGCTAGCGCTTGGGTTGAACTGCTGCTTCAACTGCAGGTAATGTAAAAGAGCCGCGGTTAGGGGTGAATCTGTCGTACACCCCCCAGGACAGTGTCGATCAAAAATCAATAATTCTTGGAAATGGAGCTAAGAAAATAAATCTGGACTCCAGCAATAGTAGATGGCTATTGCTTGCTGAAGCTTTGCATAATGGCCCGTTTTCCGGGCCCCAATTCGTGGATTTCTTTGTGGCAAAAAAAAAAAAAAAATCGAGCCAGGGACAGTGCATCTCGCTCCTCCCAAAAATTCAACCACTTAGGATTTTTCAACCACCGCATGATCCGATATGATCCGAACTGATCCGAGGTTGGTTCACTTCCTGAAATCTTCGCGCAAAAGCGGAAGACTTTTACAGCCCAATGTCCCTATATACTACATGTCTCCCAGAATTATAGAATTATTGACTGCACTCGTTCCATATATCCCACCATCCACAGGGTGAGGCGGCTTTGTTGTATTCCGCCAGACAATCCGCAAATCGTGCTCTCATTTTGTCATAGTCAGGTACCTCCGCATACGCCAAAGCCTTCACGTCCCTCCAAAACTCGTGGAAACACTCGTCCATATCACGAAAGAGCACCGCGGCCGGTGTTGCGATTTTCAGGCGCCACACATGCTGTTGCTGCGGCGGTGAACGCGATCTCGACACACCATTCTGCTTGATTGGGCCGTCCCACGGCAGCTGCGAGTGGAAAAGGTAGGAGAGAAGGTACGCGAGGGACTCGAGGTCGTCGCGCTGGGATTGGCCTCACATCGAGTCAGGCTGGAATGAGCGGGAGCAAGAGGTACGGCCCCCGACTCACTGATACCATGATGCGCAAAGACACTCATGAAGCGCCGGTTCCCGACAGCGTCAATCCGGTGGGCACTCGGCAACGGCGAGTTTGTGTCTAATGCGAAAGAGAACCCAAAGTCGATGGCGTAGAGCATCGACGGCGCATCGGCACTACCACGCGGTGCGATGCATATATTCCCCGGCTTGATTCCACTGTGGATAAGCCCGCACGCATGAATATCTCGATAGCGCTCAATCTACCGGTCTGAATCGTAAGAATTATGTACGGTGCCGGAGAAGGGCTAGGTACTCGCCATCTCTATTGCGACCACGAGAACCATACGGGCATCGAAACGGTTGTTGGGAAGCAGGGCGCGCAGATCTTCGAGCGTAGGACCCAGCTTTGGGAGGACGAGTGCATGCACGTCACACACCGCGTCATAGGCCGCAGCCGCGACTCGAGGAACGGGGACACCGGGGCATGGGTTGGCACCTCCCAGTGCACGGTATGCCGCAACCTCACGCTGGCATTCAAAGTCTGAGGCGACCGCCCAAGTTTTGATGATGACCTGCGCTGGATTGGCGCACCCCTGCGCGCCGCCAATATCATACGCCAAGTAAACTCCCCGGCTTCCTAGTGACATGTCAGGATTGTGCAGAGGATGTCAACGGCGCCATGTACCGTCCTCCGAGGCGATGGTTCGAAAAACACGGTAGCGCGAAAGCAGTACGGCTTTCCGCACACGCGTGTTGATGTGCCATGTGTGCGGGTAGTATCCATCCTCAACGCGGGAGAAGAAAACCTCGCGGATGGAATCTTGAAAGTTCTTGACAGCAGCATTCCAGGTTGAGTCGACTAACCGCAGGCAAAACATGGGAGCAAGCAGGGCTTGGGCCCCTACGCAGGGCATCGCAGGAGAACAGAAGTGTTGATCGCAGCCAGAGCTGTACGTGTTGAATTGAGACAAGCAGGACAAGTAGACCTGATAGACGATCCATTCCACAGTTTTCAGAGGCAAGGTCGAGGGAGACATGACTGAGAAAGAAAGACAGACGTTGCTGGGAAGAAGCATGAGAAGTACGAAACCAGACTTTTGCGACGCGCCGGTTGTTTAACTAAGAAAAAGCAATGAATCATGATGCATCACTGTTCGGCAATTGTGACAAGCAACCGTGGCAGGCTTATTAGTTAGCGTCGGTAACAAGATCCGTCCCGAAATTTATAAGGTTAATGGGGCAATGGTGAGAAGCAACTCTAATAAGCTACCAGAATAGAACTAGTCTTGAGTCAGTCCGATATTCGCTTAGCTTTTGAACAAGCTGCCGCCGCAGAAATTGTGAACGGATGTCCCGCAGACCATCACCCAGAATTGACTCGTTACGAGCCACTTGGAGTTGACTTGGAGCCAGTTGGCCGTTCGCATAAGGCCCAGGTATCCCAAGATACTTAGCAAAACAATGGCGATCTTTGCTTTAACCCGGTTATGGTTATCATCGTCTACCTCGGTCGAGCCAGGGATGGAAAGAGAACAATCCGGGTTCTAGGCATGCTTTCCAGATTTCACAGTCGTGATCGGGATGTTGAGTTTGTTCGGGGATGTCGGGTATCGAGATCTGGCATACACGGGAGTTTTTCGAAGGTTGGTTCTTGGATCAAGACGTGAGTTGCTTGGGATGATTCAACTCAGACAGATGTTTATAGTAATCGCTGAGTCGATTTAAGATGAATCCAAACTCAAACCCTCGGTTTCTATGGCTTGCTCAGTGCCAATGCGAACAATCGCAGTGCGGCCTCTCGCCAGTGATGCCTACATGAATGTCCAGGTCGTGCATCACTTGCGGGAGAAACTGCAAATGAAATGCGCCGCGAAGAAGATATTGTTTATTTCTATGCGCCATAGATTTGACATTCTGTGCGCAAAATGTACAAGAGATATCGAGACACTCGAGCCGCAATTTCGCACACACTAGGAAAAAAGATGCTCATTTTTTGACCGGCGGCAGCGGGATCGACGTATCTAGGCTGAGGAGAGTTCAGAGCAGTGAGTGGTCAGACAAGGTCAGACGACGACGACTCACACTCCGTTGTGTAACAAAGTGAAATCCACGTCTCCTTGCAAAATCCACTTCGTGAGGGCCCCCATCATGTCTCTTCCCAGCTCGTTTCGGCCTTCGGGAGTCGGAAGGGTGTACAGGACGATCTCGAATGGCCCTCCCAAGTCGCTGTCAATGCGCGAAGCGATAAAATTACGAAAGACATCGTCCGTGAATCGCAGCAAGGAAGTCAAATGCAGGGAAAAGAGCCTTGGAACGAGGGGTGGCACGTCGGGCTTCCGGGTAAGAGCTTGTAACAAGCTGTCCGTGACCAGAGGTAAAACGGGCTGGCGAACATCGCGAATAGACAAGTTCTTCAGAACGGGGAGCGCGGAAAGACATCGGAGGAAGTCGCTTTCTGTCAAGCAGGCACTGATGTCGAGGTGCTGGAGATGGGTGTAAAACGAAGAGCGTTGCGCGAGCGCCAAGAAGTTGTCGACAGGGAAAATGATGGTCGCCATATTGCTGTAATGCCCGAGGGTAAACGACTCTAGACGAGGCAACGTCAGAGATTCGATGAGCTGCCGAATGAGGTCTGATATAGTCGTGATATTGCCCGTGCGGCTGACCACCACGCGCAAGGCCAGCGATCGCACCTGGGAGGACAGCGATGGCCACGCTATGCCGGACGACATTTTGGTAAAGTTGATGCTAAAAGAACAGGTGGCGGGGTAAGAAACCTTTCCCAGGAGCGCTACACTCGTATGCGAGCCGCCGACGTAGCGGTATTTCTGAATTTGTGCCCAAGGAAGTTCCGGTAGGCGGGTGAGGTCGGCATACAATGTAATCTCTTTTAATCGGGGAGCGACTCGGAAAATCTCGGGACCCTCCCAGTGACCCTTGAGACGGAGTCTTTCGAGTTGGCCAAGGGCCCCCACGGCGGCAACCAGTGGTTTGGCCAGCTCGAAATTGGACCGGAAGAAAACATCCCGCCACCTCGGAGCATGTTGGCTAACAAGTTCCAACGCATCCTCCCCGCAAGGATCATCCGAGGAACCAGCCATGACCATGGTTAGGGGATGATTCCCGCTTCGGCGCAGCGCTGAATCGAGGAGTGAAAGAAACCTGTCCGGTACCCTTTCCCACATGAATGTGTCAAAGCTGATAGTGGACCATAACTTGGCGGTTCCCATAACAATTCTGTGCCAAAGAGAGGATACCTACAAGGAAAATTCAAACACAGAACGCGATAAGCAACGGTAGGGCAGTGATGATGTTATTGTTCACCTGGGACAGTTGAAGGAGATATCGTTTGGAGAGACGATCCATTTCGCCAGAATGGGATTCCTTGTAGTCTGCAGATGGCTCACACATGTCGAAAATCTCGGCCAATAATTCGGTAGGAAGGCGTCGAATCGGGGCGAGTGCACTTCGACAACTGTCTGCGTAGGACGCAAGAGAATCCCGATCAGCCGTGAGAAGCGCCAAAGTATTTCGAAGCCTTTCGATCTCCCCGTCGTATCGCAGGAGTTCCGCCGGTGCTGCCGAAATCGTCCTCTGGAAACTCGACGTTTCGATCGGCAAGGTGTTAGAGCGCAACATATTCTGCAGGTCTGCAATGTCGCTGGGTCCTGGCAGAAAAGGCGATCCGAAACGGGTACCACAGACGTTGCAGGAACTGTTCGCGTTCATGGCAAGTTTATGATTCCAAAATTGCGCTGTTGCCAAGCATGGCCAAATCTCGGCTGAATTCGCCGCGGGCGGTTTCCGCATCCAACCACAAATGTAGAGATTTATTTGCCAGAATATGGCCGAAGGAAAGACAACCGAGCTCCAACTTGAAGTTGTGTGGTTGAAGTGTTGAAACGTCTGTGTAGGCCCGGAGAACCCTCCCTGCTTGGAACACATGTACAGTTAGGACACACAAAACCGGGTGACCGGTAGACTCTCGTATACTCTTTGAACTCGTAGGTGAGCAGTACGTCTGGTTCCCCCAATCAAGTATCCAGAACCGGCGATGTTAAATTTGTTCGGCGATGTCGGGCATCTGTTATTTCTCTCAAGATCTGAAATACATCGTAGGTTCGTCCTTGAGCATCAAATAGTACGCAATCTAGAAACAAAGAGACGAGCTGAATCGAAAGAATAAGCAGCACTTCAACCAAGTTCAATGCCACAATTGACGCCTGCCTCTACAGAAGCTTTGGGCACGAGGAAAAGCCGAACAAACTCGTCGGGGGTCCTCTTGTCACCTTTTCGCCATCGATTTCCGCACCGATGGAAAACTCCTCGAACCATGTGAGGTCGACGCTCCATATGGAATACCCTGCCGCGGCGTCCGTCTGGACGGGCGGCGTCAGGTCCAGCTCTACAATAGTCGTTCGGTCGACACTATCCCGAACCTCCTGCTCGAGGTACACGCGCGTTGGATTCAGGCCGTCGCGCACCTACGTATATAAAAACCGGGCGCTCAGCGGGAGGCAGATCGACATCACAGAACGGGACGCCACACACCGCAACATCTACGCGCCCCGAAACCTGGCCGTTAATATTGTTGGAGCACGACGACACGGAGAACATAAGATCGTCCTTTGCCGTGAACCCGACGTCGCCCTGGTCCTCCAGCCTTCCGCCCAGAGCAAAACGCATGGCGGTGATCCCCGCAGCGGCATCGAGCGCCAGGAAAGCGCTGCCGAGCGGTACGAGTACCAGGTCGCCGTGTGCCGCCCGCCCGCGGAGGATACGGCTCCCGACAACTGAAGCGTGACATTGTGCGTGCCCCCGACGTGGTCGTCCCACAAGAGCCGCACCGTGCGATCTGCGTCCTCGGGCAAGTCCCAGAACTGAGTAACTCGGATCAGGCCAGGTAGTAGGGAGAGACGAGCTGGACAGTGTACTTACCCGCACTTCGCCAGAAAATTGATTCGTATTTCCGTCGAGGATGAGGCTCAGGACTGGCTTGACAGAGAGTGGTGTGATAACGTCGGTGAGGTGCACGCTTGCTGGGACGGTATTGAGCATCCGGGCGAACAAATTCGCACACGTCGCCGCGAAGAGCTCCGGCGAGTCGGAGAATCTGCAGGGCAGTCAACACGGTGCCTTATGCATGAAAGGCGGCCGCACGAGAGCATGGTAACATTGTTATCGCTACCGAAAATCCGCCCGTCTGAATTCGTCGTGTCATTCAAACCCACCACTAGCGGATTTTGTGTTGTGCCTGCTATGTACTCGGTCGCGCTGAAGTGAGCTGCTATCAATACCGATAGTCATACTTGTTACAACCACCCACACGTTATTGTCAAAATGGACGGGCGTGGAATCGAAGTGGACGACGGATTCGGTGTCGCTCGGATCGTTCAGCTCGGGCACGATATCGGGGAAGGGGGCATGTTGAACGCCGCCAAAGGAGTGTCTAGGAAGGAAGGAGTTAGATCATGCAGCGGGCGTTTATTTTGGGAGCGTGCGGCACACATACCCGCAGGCAACGAGGCCAATCATCTCAGTCTGCGTAAATCCCTGGCGAGAAAATGCCGCAATGTGCGAGTCGAGGTCTTGCTGTGGCTCAGGCACTCCAGGCAGATTGGGCTCTCCGGCGTCCACGCGTCCGCCACGAAAATTTATTTCAGGGCCCCCGCTGCAGCAGCGTGAGATGGTGCGAGAAGGCGGTTGGAGGTATTTACAAACCAATTCTCGATGGCGATGATTGTTGCAGCAGCAAGGACGTCGGCGACTGCGGCAGTGACCTCCAGAGGTCATTCAGAATTATCGAAGGCTCGGACGTACTCAAGACATAGCGATTGGATTGGAACAGCGGCGCGCCCAATGTGTTTGTAAATCCGTCCCCGGCGTTCTGTATCAGGATTAGTGCGTGCATGCAAATTCAGAACACACGTAGGGTACCTCGGGTCGCGCCTGCTCTTCGAGCAAACGAATTGAAGCGTCCAAGCCGCCTGTTCCGCTCGTAACGTTGTGCGTCGCCATGTCGTGATAAGCCTTCCTCACATGAATGAACTCCAGTACACACAAGAGCAAGTTCCAGCGCCTCACCGTACGTATCCAGTCCGCAACGTTCGATCTCTCCGATTGTTTGTTATCGAGAAAAAAGGAATCGCAGGACTGGATGAACAGTGCGATCCCGCTGCTGTCGAAGCGCATAGCATCCAGTGCGTCGAGCTGGGGCGAGGGCCAGATCCATGCGGCGGCGGGCGTCGCAAATGCAATCCAGGGAAGCAGCGCGAGCGCGAGCATCGTCGTCGAATCGGACTTTCTACTTGCAGAACATCGAGTGGTCAGACTTTATACAGAGCGATGGGCCCTGTGGCGCCGCTTATTAGGGCAACTACGGTCTCGATGTCGGTCGATTTTTGCCGCGATTTTGTGTATTGAATTAGCGGCGAGCCCACCCCAAGCCCACCCTGTCCACCCTTTGGACTAGCATTGGCATGATTCGCGACTTGAAACTATGGGCAGTGTGTTTGACAGGCGGAATCATGAAACTACTTGGGTTATACGGTCTGGGCGAAGGATGCCCGTGTCGCCGCAAAACGAGTAGATGGTGAAACGAAAGAGGTGGTGTGGCTGCACATTGATGCGTTGATACGTTGATGCGTTGATGCGCCGCGCGCCACCTCCAGCGAGCGCTCCTGCGTATGCTTGCAGAGCGCGGGTCGACTTGACATGCAACTGATTCCTTGATACACTAGGAGGTCCGGCATTGGCCTTTACGTAGGGGTCCTCTTTTAAATGTCTTCGTTATCATCCAGTCTGGTCTATGAAAGTGTGAAACCATTTTCGTCTATGCACGAAGACTCTAGATCATGTAGTATGCCTCCCCCCGCGCTCATCCTCATACCCCATACACCGCGCGCGCATTCTCCCTCGCAACACTCATCACGCGCGCCGCATCCCACCCTCCCTCCTCGTTCCCGCCTTTCGGCAGCAAGTCCGCGACGAACTCCGCCGTCCAGGGGACCATCCCCGAGTGGCACAGCGGCAGCCTCTTCCCCTTCGCATCAGCTGCGGCAAAGCCCGGCGCAGTGTATATCGGCGTGGGGACCATGTACGGCGCGTCGGTTTCGAGGACGATTCGCAGGCGCGGTGCGGGGGAAGGAGATGGAGAAGGAAACATGTTGCGCACGGTGGTGGACGTGTCTGTGTTGGAGGAGTAGGTTATCACGCCTGAAGAGGGTGAGGATTTTGGTTTTAGGGACGGTGAAGACAGGCGTACCAGTAATCCCGATGTAGAGATTCGGGAACCAGTCGAGGAGACGCTGGGCGAATTCGGGCGAGTCGGTGAAGCAGTGGATGTGGATCTGGAGATTCATTAGTGACTTCACCGTCAAAGAATGGCAGACACGCACCTTGTGGTCCTTGGGCACTATCTCCTTCAAAATGCGCTCCGTGTCCGCGTCTGCCTCACGGGTATGAATCGTGAGCGGTTTATTCAGCCGTACCGCACAACGCAGCTGGCGCGCAAAAGACCTCCTGCTGGACCGGCCGCGGGGAGTTGTCGTAATGGTAATCGAGCCCCATCTCACCCCAGCCAACGCAGCGCGGGTGGGCCATCGCTTCCAAACTAAGTTGAGTATTATCAGCGATTGCTGCACCGAGACGAGTGGAAGGACAGACATATCGGCCTCGACCGCATCATTGTAGAGCTTCGCCTCGTGCGGATGCACACCCATGACGAACCAGTACCCCAGCCCACCCCACAGATCCCTCCGCTGCTCTTCAGTGACCGCAGAGTCGGCAAACTCGCGCCAAAGTGGCCGCACTGGCGCCTCGCACCACACATCCACGATCTCCGTCACGCCAGCGGGCACATACAGCCCCCGGACAAAGTCGTACACGGTTGTGTAGTCCCCAGCAGGGTATTTATGTCGATAGGCTTCGAACGTCGATGCAAGATGCGTGTGGGTGTCCACGATAGGCGCGACAGGCGAGGCAGGATGGGTGATTCGGAAGAGTGACTCAGGTATCGTCTTGGATTTTTTTCCCCATTTTGTTGAATGTACTGGCTGTTCTGAAGGTGGTGGGAAGTGGTTTTAGGATTCGAGAAGAAATTCGAAACATATACTAGCGGAACTGACTCTGTCCGAGTCGGTGTCGGACGCGAAGAAGGATCGCGGCCACGTGAAGCTGATTATTAGCAATTATTTCAATGTCATGACTCCAAGTATTACAGGAAAACCAAATGTACAGTAAACGACAGATTCGTCTTGCGCGTCTTTCGCATCTTGGACAAGACGTGAAAGACGCGAAAGACGAAAATTTTCCCAAGACCACGCATCTTTCCGAGTTAGGGTCCGTTGTCTTGTCGAAGACCTCCAAGATGCCAGGTGTCCTCAAGCTGGTTCTCAAGATGATCAAGAATCCCGCAAAGATCTTTTAAAGATGATATTTCACGGTATCTACATGTATTCTATTGAGCGACGAGTGAACTATGAGCGGGTTGATACGGAACACCTGTGCGATGGGGCGTGGCTCGGATGGTTCGGGCGGTTGCGCACAAGGTGTCGAGCTAGACGGAAAGAGTCGTCAAGGAGGCCGAGGGAAATTGAAGTAAGTGTGGCCACACCTTCATACGCGGCCGCCGACATGAGTTCGGATGGTTTCAGGGAGCTTGAAGAAGCAAGATTCAGAGATGAATGCGAGCGGGAGGGCAGGGATTGCGGCTTTGAGGCACGTTTGAAAGCAGCTTGAAGGGTTAGACCAGGGGCTCTCCACCACTTGCTTTCATTGGCGTTGTCCGAGCAGTCTGAGCAGTCGAGGCCAAATCGAACCGCGACAGTAATACGGTGACGAAGGGACAGATTGCATATTTTGAGACCCTGCATGGGAGAAACTTGGCGTCCAGGCTCGGGGGCGGAATTGGAGGGAGATGGAGAGGAGGCGAAAGTGGGGCGAAAAAAGACGGTGGTCATCAACTTCCATCAAATGATCATCAACCTTGTACGTTTCTGCGTCGCAACTATGTTATGTTCTTCTTTCTCATACCAGCAATCGAGATGATTCGGGCACTATTCTGACTGTGTTTTCATTTGAGTACATCTATACTCCTATTAACGGCTCGAAATTTGGGAGTAAACCAAAGATTCTCAAAGATCTCCGTTCATTCAAGACGAAGATGCTTCCGCAAGACAAAGATGCTGAAAGATGTTCTTGAAAGACGGAAGATGCTATCGGCGAAAGACGTAAGACTCCAAAGACGAATCTGCAGTTGTACTGATTGGCAGTGACTAGTAACTACGGCCGCTATGCAGCGCTTGACATGTACAGCGCTATGACGGCACTTGATAGAACTCCATAGTGGCCATAGTTACGTTTGGTCTTCCTGATGTGACGACTCACTGCGGCTGACCAAAACTTGACCAAAACCACAACCTTGTTTTGAAAAGCTGCGTTCCGAGAATGTCTTCCGACGAAGAACACGAGCGGCCAAGCAGCCAGTCCGCTCCCCAAAGGAAAAGGAGGCTTCAGCGATCTTGCGATGCTTGTCGAAAGAGGAAAAGTCTGTGGTTTCTGGCATTCTGATTCCCAAGGCTGACGCTCGAGTGCAGTCCGATGTAAGAACGAATATGTAGTCGAAGATAGCGTTGATGTTTTATATCGTGAATTTAGGTGACAGTGCTACTATGCTGAACGGGCGATGCACGCCGTGCATTTCCTTTAACGGAGCATGCACTCACACACTCACCCGGTCATGAAGCGCGGCCCAAAAAATAGGTTCGTGACATCAACAGTATGCCCGTTATCAGCCATTAACGAGGTATCAAGACGTATCGAAGAGCTGCAGAAACAGCTAGCGGTCTTGGAAGCCAAATTGACCTCGGTAGGTTCATTTCACATCGTCAACTTGACCGCAATTGATTGTGGCTAGTCGGACAGCAGCAGTAGCGCGACAGCTTCCACATTGCCACTGGTATCTGAGATTTGCTGCACCAGCTGATGCTTCGCCTTCTCCTCCGTCGCTTCCGGATGAGGACCTCTCACATGACGAACTGGCGGAGCGTTTTCGACAATTCTCCTTTGGCTCTATGAAGCATAGATTCTTCGGTTCTTCAAGTGGCTTTATGCTTGTAAAAAATGCCTTGACAGAGAAGGTAATTGAATTTTTCAACCACATCAGTGGGTTGGATTTGATCGAGTCCCAGGAGGAATTTCTGGGCCGACCCATAGTGACACAGTTCAGACGTCCCGAATTCTGGCATATGCGACCGGTAAGTGGTATGGTTTCGTGACGCGTCGTCTTATCCTTTGCAGTGGGAAAAGGAACCACACGAAGAACAGCCTCGATATGTTTACCCAGACCAAGACTTGATTGCATCTCTCATTCACCTCTACTTCGAGACTGTTCACCCTACGATGCCGCTTTTTGCATCGCCCTTCATTCGAGAGGTCTGTCGCGGAAGGCCTTCATCTTCGTGACCATGGTTTCGGTGCCACACTACTTGCCGTTCTGGCTATTGGATCTCGAGCAAGTCGTCTTCCAAACTCAACGGTTCTCTGATACTCATGAGCATTCTAGTACTCAGATGATCCGCGCGGTATTCGTCCCAGGATCCAATTCTTCCCTCTCCTGCGGCTGGAATTTCTTTAATCAAGTTCAGGTCATCAGAAAATCATTGTTCGATGAACCGTCAATATATGAGGTCCAGCTTTACTGTGTTCGTCCCGCATTCCAACACCCGACGTTCTTCTCATTTGATTCGCAGCTCATAACTTTATATACTCTCGGAACGTCTTCCCCTCAGGCGTCGTGGGCATACATTGCAAGTCGTAATTTACATCCCAAGTACCTTTTGTTCCAACTTGTCGGTGCAGGGGCTTGGTATACGTTTCATCCAAGAGCGGGGTGAGCATCGACGAAAGCGCGATGGGCACAAGATCACTCCCGAAGATGAGCTGTGGAAACGGGCATTTTGGTTTGTCACTGCATCGCTCACTCATCATTATTGTAATATTTGTTTAGGTGTCTGCTCTGCTTGGATAGAACAATCTGTGCATTTATCGGACGACCATGCGTCGTTCACGTTGAGGAGTATGTTATTGTCATTTCTGGTTTAATTATGATTAACCGGCGTGTTTCCTAGTTATGATCTTGAACTGCCTCTTGAGGTAGACGACGAGTACTGGGATCTCAATCCAGACCAAACTTTCAAGCAACCTCCAGGAAAACCTTTCCTCATCACCTACTTCATCTGCCAGATCCGACTTGCTGAACTCCTGGGTTCGGCTCTCCGTCGAATGTACGCGTCCAATAAATCCCGGGTACTTCTTGGTTTGGTCGGTCCTGAATGGGAGCAGCGGGCGGTCGCCGAGCTCGATTCGGCCATGAATTCGTTCATCTCATCGATCCCTGACCATCGTAAGGACCAAGTTCTCCACTTTCGCGTTCTTCTCTGATATACGTCCCTAGTCCGCTGGGATCCTAACCGCACGGGCGTCTTTTTCGATCAATCCGCGGTGCTCCATACCATGTATTACTCCCTTCAGATAACAGTGGGATCGCCCGAATTATGCTCCAGCTATCAGCCTGCTGACTACGTCGGTAGATTCACAGACCATACATACACAAGGCCACTGTCTTGGCCTTGCCTTCCTTGACAATCTGCACCAGTGCTGCGCGCCTCGCTAATCCACATCGTGGATGTTTGGCTCAACCGGACGCAGCGTGTGGCTCTGATGCAAATGTATGTACGTATGCTACTTTCGAACTCTCTAAAGCGAACCAACCGAATTGCTCGTGCTAGACTGGTGTGTTTACTGCGGGCGTCGTGCTTCTTTTCAATCTTTTCGAGTCAAGCGCGCCGGCCTGCCAATTGATGTAGCGAGAGAGCTCGCTCACGTCAACACCGCGATGAGAATTCTCAAGTTCCAGGAATCGAGGTAACTTTTTCTCTCTTTCGACTAAGATTACGGCTGAGTCATTCGAGATGGCAAACCGCGGGTCGATTTTGGGAACTGCTCCAAGAGCTGAAGTCTTGGGAGGGCCCCCCGCGAAAGTACACTCCCAGAGATCCGGCACAGCCGCCTTCGACGAAGGAAAACGTGATCCAAGAAACGGAGAAAGCGGGAGGATCCGTGTTCGCAGGTTCTGCCTGCCCGGCAGAGGTCGTCCAAGAACTCCCGACCGCCGTGTATTCCAGTGTTGTCGACGAGTTGTCCGCACACCCCATACACCGGCCACCGCCACAGCCCGCTGTGGGCGCTTGGAACGCCACGCTTTCGTCATCATTCAGTCCTAGCCACAGTATTATTACCCGCCGAACAAGCAGGGATGAGGATAGAGCAGCTGCTTGCGGCCACAGCCGAATACGACTCTGCCACTGGACTCGCGCAGACTGCGGATCGGTCGAGCAGCACGACTGGGCTGGCGAATATGATCGTCGACGACGACCTGTTGTCTTTTTGGGGCGCCGCGCCGACGACTTTTGGGTGAGCGTGTTGAATTCTCTTCTTTCGTTCGAAATGTTCGCTGAATGAAACGTGCAGGAATGTGGCTGATTGGGATACGTACATAGAGGCGATGAACGGTCCGGGATCCAGTTGGTCGATGGCACCTTCGGCGTCCATCGCGCCGCCGAACCGATGAGGAGATCAATCTATTAGTTCTGTTTGGATGTCTCGACTTGTATTAATTTATGATCTGGGATAAGGCCGCAAGCGGCAGGTGCCGAACCTTTCCCTTTTTCCACAGAATGTGTCTGTCGTTCAAATTCCTGTGTCGAAGCGGAACAAGACTCGGTAACATTCTCTTGCACTATATACTACATTTTACGCTGTGTTGTCTGCCATATAACGTTCTTGGGAATACGCGACACGATTGATCAAGAAATCACCACCACTTTGGCCTATAGCAACACGGCCTACAGCCACCGTCATCTACGCAGCTTGGGCTACGGATTTTGCATCGGCAGAGGTTTTGCCTTTGCTCGCAGACGGCTTCTTGGGGCTAGGCTGCTTCTCCTCATCGGACGAGTCCAGGGAAAGGTCGATGATTTTGCGTTTGACGACATACTTGGTAGGGCTCGCCAGCGAGTCGTCGGCGCGCTGTACACAAGAGTGAGAGCACTACAGAAGCTAATGGAAGACACACTAACCCGGCCAAGAATGGTTATATTCACCAGACGGTAGTCCCAACTCAGCTGCTTGCTGTGCGAGAAACGCCTGAACGGAAAAGAAATTAGTATGTGAGGTGAGAGACGCAGAAGACGTAGGAACTCACCATGGGCGCGACGGTCATATTCATGACCAGGCCTTGTCCCAGGCGATGAATATGGTGGAACGAGATCGGGGAGAACTTCTTGGTGACAGAATTATAGACGACAACTTCCGGCACTCGGTTGTAGCGGAGGTCAGAGTCACCAAGAAGCGGAGTAGCTTGAATTTCTCTTCGTATTCGGACGCGCGGCCTTCCTAGGAGGATGTCAATATCACGAAGGAGAGAGGAAATCCAAGCGACTTACGTCCATAGTCGTCGCATTCGAGACAAATACGGGCCTGCGGCCCGACAGAAACATCGACGCTGTGGTCCATTGGTGTTCTTCTTTTTAGAGATATCGACCAGTTTTAATGCAAATTCCTGTCGAATAAAACAGAAAAATAAAATAAGCACGGACGTAACTCAGGACATGCATACAGGCGAATATTCTCACTTCCCAGCGCTTGTCAATAGCATCGTGTATCTCTATGGTGGTGTCCCATTGAACGGGGCGACCTGACACCGCGTACTCGGCCAGACGGGGATAGAGGAAACTGTTCTTGAAGCTGAGCAGGCGTTGGTCAGAAAAAGCGAAAAAAACAATAATAATAGAATGGCGACAATAAGGAAGAAGATTCGTACCACTGGACCGACCACGTAACACCAATTTCCGATCCACTGCGAGTGAGCTTGGTCCAGCTGTCTTCAGACTGGCCGGTGTTGGCGTTGGGAGTGATTTCAATGCCGTTTACAAGTTTGTCGCCGGTCTTCCAGGCGATCTGGGTAAAATTTCCGCCTGGTCCGTTGTTGAAGGCCCATGTAGAGCGGGGCGTCAGCGTAACGGTAAATTCGAGGGCCTTCCCGCTGAGAGGGTAAGGTTAGGCAAGGTAGACAGAGACGCTTAAGGCGGCACACTCACTCGCTAGTAGTGAGAGACCACGCCTTGTTCGACAGGAACTTGACCTTGGCCTTCGATACGAGACTAGCGCCAGTCTGGTTGGCAATTGGACCATCCTTGGTTCCGATTAGAGTGCTGGTGCGCCCTATGGATCGAATCTTGTCCTCCGAAAGGATACGCAGCGCGGCCGCAGCGTCAGCGGCAGTGACGAGACTGTCGGTGTCGGAGGCGTCGGCGTTAGGCGGAGTCGCGGACCGGGTGTTCTGCGGAGGCGGGGTGCGCTGGGTGTCCCGAGGAGGCGGCGCGGATTGAGAGCTCTGCGGAGGCGGGGTGTGCTGGATGTCCTGAGTGTTCTGCGGAGGCGGGGTGGACGGCGCGCTGGAACCAGCGTTCAACAGAGCAGAGGATGCGGGCATAGCGAAAGCAGGCGTGGACTCAGATATCGGACGTTTCGGATAGATGGGACGGGACACACCAAGAATAAAAAAATGGGTGCACTTTTATATCCTCGCAGACGCACCTCAGAATAGTCGGCGACCAACACATCACATCATTGCAGTGGGACTAGAAGGCGACGGTTAATTAGAGAGATAAAAGGTTATAGGCTTGTTTGATAGACGCGCCTCCGGCGACCACTCACTTTGCAGTGGGACTAGAAGGCGACGGTTAATTAGAGAGAGAAAAGACTATAGGCTTGTTTGATAGACGCACCTCCGGCGACCAATGTTTTGCAGTGGGACTAGAAGGCGACGGTCAATTAGAGGGACAATAGCCATGTTCGATAGACGCACCTCCGGTAGGCAAGGGCCGCAGCATGCTACAGACTACAGGAAAATTCAGATTGAAAGGTTCAAGTCCGCCTTTCGATGGACGCGGATAATATGTGGCGCCAAACGCCGGCAGGCAATAGTGGCGGTCTTAGATTTATTGTTTGGCTGGCGATAAAAAATAAAGCAAACAAGGTAGCCAGGGTGTAGTGTTCTGAAATGAACACGTTGTGTGCGTAAAGTCCAGTGCATTTGCGGGAGGGATTGGACCGTGTGTTTACGCCGTTCGACGGAGGTGGAGAAGAAGTGGCGCCAAACAGCGGGATGCAAGCAGACTTAGCATTTAGACAGCGAAAACAAATAAACGAGGCAGCAAAGGCGGAGTAGCATAGCCAGATAGATTAGAAGATGCGGCGTTAAACTGCGGGAGGCAAGCAGAGTTAACATTTAGACAGCGAAAACCAAAGAAGAAGAGAGCCAGCAAAGGCGGAACGGTAGCCCCGTAGCTTCGAAAACATCGTGCAGACCCACAGAAGGTTCTGGCTAGCGTGTTATGCGCGCTTCTACATATTCCAGAAACATCAAGAGGGTATATGGCCGGTGAAGCAGGATCCAAAACACAGTCGGCAACAGCAGTTACATCGCGTATCCTTCAGAACGAGCGTGACTCATACAATCGGGACGACTCGTCCACGGTCGGTGTGCACACGGCAAGAACCAAGAGACGGGAACTCACCTCGGGTCTTTGTGTATCATACTGTCGTTGACATCCATGGGACCAAGTTACGTTGCGACGCCGAGTGGACGACTTGTCGAATAAGCTAGGCATGCAACAAGAGAAGACACCGGGGAGACTAGTGTCGGTAGATCTAGAGGCAGCGGAATGCTACAAGGCTATTAGAAAGTATAATGGGAGGAGGCAAGTCAAACCCTTTGGACAGAATAGAAGCTGACGCTCTTCTCGCATTCAAACTATAGCTAGCTGTCTTTTTTTTTTTTTTTTTTTTTTTTTTTTGCTCCACGTTATTCTAGCAGTCAAATTAGAGCTAGCTTGAAGAGATCAATTCCAGAAGGTCGCCCGGCGCAGTTCACGAACAGATATAATCGTTCGCAGGCCACATGCTCCGTATCCACCGGCACGAACTTGTATCGCCCACCCAATTCTCTTCATACGCACCAACCTATATGGCGTCTTCTGGATTCACTGTATCTGTCCCCTCGTTCACGATAGAGTACATCACCACGGTCGACCGCGCCAACGAATGCCTACGGCTGATCAGGGATGGGATGTCCATCGGATTCGACGCGGAGTGGACGTCAGACGACGAGCCGGGCGCAAAACGCAAGACGCCGGGTGAACGCAATGCCGAAAAAAGACAGCAAAACCAGTACCGCCGGCCAATTTACTATTAGGTGGGAGCTCGTGAAGCTGCGCCTTTTGCAGATATATTGGGGAAACGGAATAGTTTATATCATCGATCTACCAGCAATGAAAGGTATGGGCGTATGCACTGAACTCACACGTATGTTAACCCATGTTCAGAGGTTCCGCATGAGCTAGAGCGAGTTTGCGCCAGCTCCGCAATTATCAAAGCCGGGACGGGCGTATTTTGTTAGTTTTACTCTATATCTTATGAATCGTTCGCTTTGACCGACGCGATCCAAGGTGATGCTAGTCGCCTGTGGAAAGATTTTAGAATGAACCTTCTGTCTTGCGTGGAACTTGGCTTAGCTTTCAAGCTCGTATATCCAGAGACGACGAGACCCCGTGCCTTTTACTCCGAGCTGGTGGGCCTCGCTGATGTCGCAGAGCATGTATGCGGCATGAAACTGGACAAGAGCCAGCGCGAAACTGACTGGAGCAAAAGTGTACTATCTTCGGAACAATTGCAGTGTGAGTTGCCCTCTAGTTGCCCCGTCACCGCTGAGGATATATATATTATGATCAGACGCGGCGACTGACGCATACGCCTCGTTTGAATGCTACACCAGGCTTCAGAGCGAAATCGACAGATGCGAATACGACATACCCAGTGCCTGGTTTATGTTCGACGTGGTTGGCAATACTAGGGTTCAAGCAGGCACCGCCGCGAAGTGGAAGGCTGATTGCAATTGGTGGTCCAGTGAGCCAGGTGTGGGGTTTGTCGCTCGTCGTTAGGAGCACATACCGGTTTGAAATAGAATCGCATACAGATCGATAGTTTACCGCTTAGCTATTGTTTCTTTATGTCGGCTATCCAACACAACATATTTATTTGCCGAGAGTGACATTACATTCGGAGCGCGGTACAATCGATCCGAAAGCAAAGCAGGATAGTATTCAAACCAAAATACAGTTATATACCTGATCAAGCAAAGGAGCACTACAACGCAGGATAGTATTCAAACCAAAATACAGTTATATACCTGATCAAGCAAAGGAGCACTACAACAAGCTACGCAAGCAATACGACACGCCATGCAAGCGAACAATAACGTAGATCTAGTTACGACGAAGCCTGAAGGGGAGCGAGGATGCATCCCACGGCTGAGCATAGGATTCTGTACCGAAGACGAGGATTCGGACGCCAAACGCACGAACTCTCGTGATAGCACCGAGCCCGAAGTCAGGTCTTCCTTCGCGGGGTCTTTGAAGAGGTGGCTTTTTCGCCAGGATTCATCGATGTCCTTGTGCATATCGAACATAACGAGGATGCGAACGACCTGCGTCTTGAACGCCGCCGCAGTGAACCCCGTAGGGAGGGATTTCTTCTCCTCCGAGGTCACTTCCTTCAGGTATCGGTACATGGACGCGGCCATGGTAACCAACGCCAGCTGAAGATAACAGTTAATAGGAGAAAATAACATAATAACGATTTTGTACTCACATCAGCAGCATCGGAAAAAGAAGAGGGATCCCGGGCGCCCACCGGAGCCGAAGACGAGACGGTTTCGAATACGAACATTTGCGTGATGTGCTCCACTATATTATGGGCCAGCTTCCACACCAGCGACATCTCCCGAGCTGTCTCTACACCCATCGGAAGGACGTTCTTTTCCGTACCGTTGACAAGGTAGGCGTACTTGGACCCGTTGAGAGCCAAGAAAAGCACTACAAAGCTCCGGAGAGCCAGAAGGTCGAGCACACCGTGGCATGTAGTGACATCGGGGAGATGTGCACTCATCCTGGCTGTCGGGCGCTGTCCAAGGCCTCCAGCCGCTGTGCCACCGTTTCGGATATCGACAAAAGCGAGCACCACAAAAATGAAAATCCGTATCAAGAACCGTCGCGCAGGTTCGTGATCTGCATTGGTCGTTGACTCAGAGAGAACGGTGTTGTGGAGGGTGACAAAGACGCAGTGCGACAAGTTGCTGGCCGGTACGCCATGACGTCCAAGACCGATACAGTTGGTCATACTTGCTACACAGTGCGGGATCCCGGCGGGCATATACCTGTGATGTAGGCAGACGGAGGATCAGCGAGGTCCGGTGGTGCTGATAATACAATACGTACAACGTCGTGTACGGAGAGAGGTGCAGCCGCTCGAACACCCATACTTGCGTCATATCGGTCCAACCATTGAAGGTTTTGAACGCAAATCTGGAACGCATATCACCGCGCAAGTCGTCGGGCAGTAGGTCGGTTCTGCGGCGTCCCAGGAACCACAGTTTCTCGCCCGTGGGGAGCGTGACAACAGTGAACATGACATCGCCGTGAATCCAGGTGAAGGCGTCAGAGGTGGCGAATATCGCCCAGTTGACCTCGGTCCATGGGAAGACGAATTCCGGGACATCGAGGAGGTGTTCGGTCCAGGTGCAGGCGACCTCATGCGTCGCTACATCGCTATCGACAAGTAAGCGACCGCTGTAGAATATATTGTTTGACCGAGCAGCGTACCTCCAACCCGCTGGCATCTCCAGCGTCTTGCTGGGCAAGGTATTGGAAAGCATGTTCAGCCGCTGTGTCTTATCTCGAGACCCACTGCTGTCGGCGTTCTTGACGTTTTCCTCCACCATATCGCGACACGCCAGAAGATCACGGGGGCGCCCAACTAGTAAATCAAAGGGGCCATGTTTTTTACGAGCCCCAAGATCTGGTAGAAAGTTAGCGTACGAATGAAGATGTAGACGAAGTCTAGATGTTCACTCTGGACAAACGCAGGGCGATCGAGGTGAGTCAGCTCCTCGAAACCTTCTTCATCAAATCGAATAAACCTGCCGTCGTGACGGTAGGGAGAGCGATGAATGATGAGAACCGCTTTGATCCTCAGAACTTCTTGCCGCTGTTCTGCAGTCATCCTTGCCCAATTGTCTTCGTGGACGACATAGGCGATGGACACAGTGTCGGAGGGAATAAGATCGGGAAGCAGGGGCTTTCCATCCGCAGACATCGTGGCCCCCGAGGAGTGCAGCATTTGGGCGTCAGGGTGTACGTGCAACGGTACATCCTCATTGTGAACCTCTGATCGTTTGAGGGGCTGAGAAGCCACAATCTTGTCGAGATACGGCACCTCTTCTTTCTGAAACCAATGAGACAGAGCAGCGCGTGGAGCAAGGGGACATACCGTTGAATCTAAAGGCCAGTAGAGGTACTCGTGCTTTGTCGCGACGAGAGGGGCGGATGGGTCGTCAGGGGCCGGCGCGTACTTCCAGTACTCGATACGCAGCGTGTGTTCTTCAGACGCGAGCTTGTAAAGACGGCATGCATCCAAACGCAGCTTAGGATTGCGCGCTTTTTCGGCAAGCTCGGCTGCTAGGCGTTTCGCAGGTAAAGTCCAGCGATCCGAGATGTCAAACCATCGTAGTTTTTTGTAAGGAGCTTTTGTTTCACCGTCATCTTCTCCGGAGTCTCCCTGCTCCGACGGGGAGAGCGGAGAGAGCGGAGAGAGACTGCGTGCGCGCTTCGAAGGTCGAGGTTTATTGCTCACTCGAGACGAGTCGGTTTTTCTGCTGGGGGGCACGGTGATCCGAAGGGAGACGGCCGGGGTCTTGCCTTTCGACGATCGCGGACGGAGTTCGACCGGCTTAGAAGAACGTCCACCGGCCGCGTCGCCAGCAGCGGTTGCGCTGCTGGTGCTGGCAGCCGCTGATCCACGGGAGCTCCCAGATGCCGCGGCTTTGCCCACTGCAGCTTCTGTCCTCCGCTTCTTCACAGGAGGTCTGCGGACCGTGTCTTCCAGCGGAAGGGTGATGTGCACCTCCGGCACCTCTTCCAGCACCTCCTCGTACACGTCCTCGACCGCATTGACCAGTTGGTCTCCAACAAAAGCTGCTAAACGCTGAGTTTGTGGTCACAGGACAAGAGAGGTATCGTACACAAGCCATAGCCCGGAGGTGGCACAGGTGCTTCTTCCAGCGACACCATACGTTTTACAGTTTCATGCTCGTAGAACATGCGCAGCAGGTCGGTTTCGACGATTTCCTTTCGGGCAAGTCTGAAGATGAGGTGCCATAGAAAACGTTCCAGCACTCCTAGAGGATCATCCGAAACCACCCTATGGCGGTTTCCGAGATCTCGCCAGGTCTAGGCGGGGCGTAAACAGGGAGTACGAGCGAGCGATGCACCTACTTACATCCAATAAAGGAATTCTGGACTTGTACTGTTTGCTTAGATAGGATACTGGGCCCAAGAGAGCCAACGGAGTGAATGAAATCGCGACGAGGGAAGGCCCCATCATCATCCCGACGTCCGTGCTGTCAACGGCAGACAGTACCTCGGCCCTCCGTAAGACGGATATGTTGAGCGGTGGCCATTCTGGACACAACGATAAGCGGACCATGTAAACTACAGGGAACACATGGAGTACACACTGTATCAAGTATGCGGCACGACCTTCCCTGGAAAAATTGACATCGCCCTAAACAACGGTTTGAAAAAAAAAGAAAAAACACGATTACGGCGACGGCACTCGCCAGCATATACAGCGACAAAACGAGGGCGACGAGAGCCAGGTTTCGGATAGCATTCTTGAGGGGGTTCTCGATCCTCATGTCGTTCCAGAACTTCAACAGAGCGGTCTTTTTGTCGGCTCCACGCAGATCGGGTGCAGTCGACAAATTGCCAATATTCCGGCTGTAACAACGATGGCATTCCCGCAGTAGTTCCACCCAGTTTGATTTGGCCAGGAAGAGCTAATTCAGACGATGAGTACGACACGACAAGCGCAACAGGAGGATATACCTGGCTGGTTTCGTGCAGACTACGAGCGGGCGCCCGTTCTACTACGGGCGCGGGGTCAGGTTTGGACACATGTAGAAGTATATCCGTGAAGATGAGGGGCAGCATTAAACACGGGATATAGCCGCGCAATGTATTGTTCATGGGCTTCACGGGCGAACTGAGCTCGGACTTCCAAGCCCATTGTGCCACACCCGTTCGATTTGACGCGTCGTTCATATCCTCCGAATCAGGCGGACGCGTGAGCCAGGTGTTCGACGTTTCAACAGCCCTCATAAATGGCAGGAGGTGGTCAGACGGCATCTGTGTAGACTAAAGTGAGCTTCAATGCATACATACCGCAGCAACGCGTACCTGGAAATGAGACGCAATCGTGGAAGCAGCAGCCCCGGCGTCGAAGGCATCGGATTTTGAAGACGCGTGGAGCCAAGGCATAGGAGCAGCAAACAGTGGAGACGAGAGCGGGTTCATGTTGTTGAGTGGCACGAACAGAGCAGTGGTCACATCACGCCTCCCCCAGGGGAGACGTGACGTGACCATTATCGCGGTCTAAGTTCAAGCTTCGTTACACCATGTACTGTTAAATTGCCTTAGAATCAGCACTAGAAGCGCGTTGAGCAGGCCTACAGACAAACGATCTAGACACACAGCGCTGCATCCGGGATAGAGACACAGGCTCACGACGGTACAAAGAAAACGGAATAAGGTAAATTGGTACGCCGACGTGCGGGGCGATTGAATTAAAGGTACAGCAAACATCGGTGGGGTAAAAAAACACTGCGCGCACACTAGCCGAACGTTGGCGAAGACGATATATCGGGCGGCGGTATACTTAATTTGACATAACCAGATCGCGGTAACCAACACTACTGCATTGAAGATGATGAGTACAGAGTGGCGTTCGATGGGATAGGGCGAGCCTGTACCTTCGAAAGAGACCTGGAACATATGTCGACCACCCAGACGATCGGCACTGCATAATAAGTTGATCGACAGAGCACGAATACGACGGCTACCGATCGATTAGTACTTCGATTTACTTATAGGAGCATTACAGAAGCAGCTACACCCACATTAATACGATTAAAAATTGAGCGCCTTTGTTACGAGGTTCGTTGATACCTACTGAGGTGGTGATGCTATCGACGCCTTTGACAGCGCTGTCCAGGCTGGAAATCCCAGCGACTCATCTGCGATCGAAGGGCAAGCACGAACGAGGTCAGCCCTGGAGGTAGTGTCGCAAGAGCGAGAGAAGCGAAAACACGCACCTGAACTATGCGCCACCCCGCCTTGGCTGCTTCCTATATCCCGCCCTACACCGCAATCCCGCCCTTCACCGCCTCGGTCCCCGCCTCTCCCCTCAGCCAATCCTGGTCCTCCTTTCAAAGTCTCCCTCCTATTTTCAGAATTTGTTGCCCGTCCTTCGTGCCCTCGATCCCGCCCGTTTTTGGTATTGGTTGCTGCCTCTCGCTCCCCTGCTTTCATCGAGTCAGCAGGTTCTTATACTCGCGCTATCAACGCCTCAAGGAAGCTCTTACAGGAATTCCATATCAATTATGTCTACCTGCAGCTCCGTGGTCTCCCGCCCCCCTGCCCGCCACATCTTCAACGCAGCGCGCCGACGACATGGCGGTCAAGAAGCAAGAGCCAGGAGCGTGCCGTAACCAAAGACACCGGAGTTGATCCCCACTGATGGGTCGGTTTCTCGGGATCTCCGAGAAACCGACCCATCAGCTACGGTTATGTCTAACGTCAAGTGTGACATGTCACATTTTCTCTCCTCGTCTGCAAGTCCATGTCGCCCTTGAGGTAAGTACCCGTAGCCGATCTGTAGCTAGTAGATAGTGCAATAAACTTGCAATTAAGGCCTTCGGGTCCCACTGGTACTGAAAGGAGCGCGTCAAACGCGTTTATAAAGTTTACGAAAAAAATATTGGCATCGCAGCGGTAGTATCAAAGCTGACCACGGCGACGGGTAGATCCCGCCCGCCCACCGCTCCATCCGACCACGAGAACGCGCTACACAATACTAGTGAGCTCCCGGTGTCAGAGTACGACAAGGCACTTATAATTTGCAGTGGAAGACCCCAATATTATCGAAGGCACTCCCCCGCGGTCGATGTACATCGACGACCAGGCGGAGGAGGATACAGACGCAGAGAGTGAGCTGACGGTTCGAAAGAACTAGGAGGGGACTGACATGGAGAAGTGGATGACAGCGAAGGTGACTACGACGACGAGGATTCGATGGAGGCGCAAGTGCGCCGAGACGAGGAGTCGACGTTCGTGCGCGCCAATCTGGCCCAGGCGCAGGAGCAATGGCTGAAGGGCGGGCCTCGCCCTCGCGTTCCCACCCCCGCCGCCGTTCCGATGGCTGGAAGATCGTGCTAGTCCCACACCGCCAGGTCAAGATGTGAATATGATTGTATGGTATTTCCGCTAACTTTACTGACTACGGAATGTATTAGATGGAGGTTGAGCAAGAGGGGGAAACTCTGGCTGGCTCTCCCAACTCAATGGTTAGCTTCCATCGCGTCGCGTTGTCCCACTTGGCTGATTAACTACCCAGCTTGCTTCAGAACTGTTTCCTCAGGACGAAGAGTCAGGCTCTGAGACCGAGACGGAGGAGTATCTCCCCCCCCCTTCATCGAAAACCACAGTTGCATATGTGATCAGCGCGCGCATCCGTCGGTACTTCGATGAGCAGGCCGAGGACTCGGACGAGGATGCAGGTGAGGAGCGCGAGGAGGAGGAGCAGGAGATGGAGGAAGACCGAGGTACCGTTTTTCAAAATTACGACCTCTTCATACAATGACCGTGCGCGGTTCTCAGAGTTTGTCGACGACACAGCTGTGGACGAGGATTTCGTCCATCGTTTGCCCAGCAACAAAGACGACGCCCGTGAAGTAGAAAAGTGGGTAGCGCACTTCCAAAACGAAGACAATATTGCGCACTACAAGCGAGACGTGGCGAGAGAAGCGGCGGGCGAGGCAGGTGCGCCCTCGTCAGAGCAAAAACGTATGCTCAGCCCCCGCGAGCTCGTCCTATACAACAAGGCCAAGAATCTGCGCCACAAACATGCAGATCGCCGAATTCGAACGCGCGCTACACTGGGAAATGCTCGCAGATGTTGATGTCGAGCCGCACACTTGGGTTCGCGCCCCCGACCAGTTCGACTGCCGCGTCGGGTTCGTTTTGACGGTGACGGATTAGTCGTTATCCAGCGCGGGAAGGTCTCGGTGCAAGTGCGAACGTGCAGTATGTCGCAGAGATGGTTTCCCAAAGTGGAGCCTTCCTTCGCGGAAATCGCGCTGTTCGCGGAAAGCACGCCTGAGTGGATTATCGCGAGTCGTGCTCGCAAAGCCGTCTCCCGCTCTCGACGCTGGGGATCGCGTTGTGGTGACGACGGGGGATCGGAAGGATTCTACCGGCATAATAACGTGCGTGGCCGACATCCGAATAGCGGGGAAGCGGGTCGCCATGGCACAGGTGCTCCCTCCCGCTCCCAAGCCCTATCCTAAAGGGAAAGGCCCGATAGCCCCGGTGAAACCCCCCAAACCCTTCGAAGTCGGCTTGGCGCAGCTCAAGCGCCACGCCCTGGATTTGTACTATCATTTCCGGATCCACGACCGAGTCCGCGTGGTATCCGGAGCGTTGTATGTGGGCGCGATTGGGAGGGTAGAAGAGGTCGAAGGTGATTTCCTCACAGTCGCCATCCCCAAAGACTGGGAAGTCGCTGGGGCGACCTGGCCGAGCCCCACCTCCGATGTTACCAAACTTTTCATTATCAGCATTGTCCACGTTACTCGTCAGTGGGCCATCGGAGACTCCGTTCGCGTTACGAGAGGGCAGTACGAGGGGCAAGCCGGTGTGATTCTGGGGCCTCCCACACAGGTTACCTGGAGTTACTTACTCGAGGTACGTGTTTCGATGGGCACTTGGTATTTTTTAATTTTCCTCCTGACCAGCTGTTAGGCAAATGTCGGATATTCTAGACATGAGGAATGTGCCCCATTCACGCAAAGTTCGCTGCTCGGACGTGGACTTCTGAGCACGAACTTTGGACTACCACGGCAACAAATCGTCTGCCCCCTCCGCCAGTTGGAGCGAAAGCGATAACGACCTGACAGTATCGTCGACCCAGCTTTATCCCAGCCGCGCACGAGCCAGCGCGGCTTCGAAGGCATTGAAGTCATTGTCGCGAAGTCGAACGATTTATAGCACTGTCGAAAGAAGCGAAAAGCGTGAACGCGTGGAGGGCCACATACATATCCACATAAAGGTTTCATCGGTATGATCATCGGCGACTTCGACAGCCGAGAGCGCAGCGGACCGCCTCAAGAACGGCGTAGAGCCGCCTCCCGAGAGACACACGGGAAAGCTCCTCAAACCAGTAGATTCCACGCGTTTGCGGAATCCCGATGTCGCAGGGATAATGGTTACGATTCGGGGTGACCATTCGCTCGAGACCGTCCAGGTTCCTATCGAAAACGTCAGACATTTGGTGCAAGTAACCCGCTGTCGACCTCGCTATGTTTTTCTTACGAATATTTATTAGTACGATGGTGTCCTTGGTCAAGGCTCGTTTTTTTCCCCCGCCGCCATTTTGTTCGGGGGCAACCGCCTGAACCACCCTCGAATCCACGCACTGTCACCTATCGAGGCCCCTTCCGCAGCGACACCGAAACGGCACCACCTCCTCCCCGATCTACAACTCCCATCGCCGCGAATGCGGCTGTATGGGGATCACATCCACCGGTGGAAGGTAGGGTTGCCTTATATCATCCATTTAATTTGAGCCGAAAATATACACAGGAGAGAATAACGGACGATGGCTTTGCCAGCCCGAGCTCGTGGGAGACGACTCGACGTACAAATCCTCGGCATCGCGACTTTGGCGAACAGCACAATTTCGAAAGTCCAGCGCACATTAGAAGGAAGCTGTGGCTGGGTCCTACTTTCGGAGCCGGTGACCACAAAGACGCGCAAGGTCGATGTTTGCTCAGTCGGCAAAAACCAGAACATGTACTCCATCGACAAGAGGTGCATCAAGCCGAGACGGGACATCGACTCCGGAAAATGGTTGGTAGAAATCACCGAGCGCGTGGTCATCATTGGCCCGGACCGCGAGTCAGACAGGGCTCGTACGGGGCAGTACGCGCTGACGGAGCCATCGTATTTCCATGCCTATGGTAATCACGTAGTCGCTGTCAAATTCGTCGACGGAGCTCACGGGTTCTACCCCATGAACAGTCTGTGTCTCTCGGAAAATGTTGAAGTGGTATTGGGCAGTCATACATTCCCCGCGACGACCTTTTTGTAACGCATGAACGCACGTAACTAACACTAGCAGTACATAACAGCGACCCGTCTCGTCGCACGATAGTTCAACGATGTACAGAACAACGAATAGTGTCCATCAATACAACTCACATACACGATCAGAACACAGCATAGAAGAAACTGTGAGGGGACACCCAACTCCGTCAATCCGATGCTGAATATCGGTTAAGGCCTTAGTGTCGTCGCTGCAATCCTCGTCGGTAAGAACATATCGATCAAGCAGTCACATCACGCCTCCCCTGGGGGAAGCGTGACGTGACCACCCCTCTGTTCGCAGGGAACGAACAAGTGCATTCATCTGTTTGTATTTAAGTAATATCTAAACACTAACGACATTATCTAGGCAGTCAAAGACGACAGAAGGATGCTCAGAGTAATACCAATTCAACTGGTTCTTCCACGATCGCAAGGTCTGCTTCTCGAGTTCGCCGGTTCTATTCATCTCGTTCCGGATCTCTTCTGATATATGTTTCTGGATGACAGACAGGTTGAAAGGACGCAAAATGCAGAGGCCCTCTCGGGACTTTAATCTGGAAACCATAACATAAGCGCTTTGAATGCTTACACAACTTGCAAGGTCAATGCACGCTTTGTCGAGAGATCTACCTTGAGAGTTGTGCGAAGTGAAGGCAAACGCAGGTATCAAAGGCAATTGATTTCTGGTCGCAGAATACTCAGTATCAGATCCAGGCAACTTGAAGCGGATTGTGTGCGAAACGGTGCTCAGCAAGACTCGATGCGGATGCTGTGGATCTGGCCCTTTGTAACCAGGGAAGTCAACCTCAGCCGATACCGCATAGTGTCTGCCCGAACGTTGAACGTATCTGACAGAGACCACCTTTCCCATGCAGCCCTTAGATATACGGAGTTCTGTCGCAATATTCTCAGTACAGAATACAGGCATGCCGGACACCAAGGGCAGTCTCCCAGAAAGATCGTCAGCCTCTTTTACGGCTACCCGCCAAGCAGCTTCAGCAGCTATCCCGATCAGCTCGCGTCGAGATTTACCCCGACCACGGGTATCAATGGAATGGTACATAACGGACGTCTGTCCAGTAGCTCGCGCAAAAGCACAAGACATTTCGAAGTTGTGGACATCCCTGGCTTCGTTGCAATATACTATGAGAGGACAGCCAACACCGTCAATCCAATGCTGAATCCTCGTCAGCGCCTTTGTTTGCTCACTGCACTGCTCGTTCGACAGAACATACTGGTCAAGCAAGTGCTTGTCAGCTTCCGTGCAGGTACCCTCTTCTCAACGAGAGAGCAGATCAATAAGCACGTCGTCGCCTTTCTGACGCATGATCTCGTCTAGAACCACTACAATTGTTAACCTGATGCCAGGCTTGGATTCCTTGAGATTGTAATTGTGTAAGCTCGTTGCCGCATTCAACCACCCCCTGAGGAGTAGCACCGGACCAGCTCGCGATCACAAGAGGGTTTTGGCCTGCGGTGTGTGGCAACTGGCAGGATCGCCGCAAGTGACAATATTCAAACCACCAAAAGGGTATTCGGTTATACCCTTGGCCAGCGAGCAGTACTCTGTTAAAACACTGACATCGGCAGCACCCAAGAAATAAATCTCATCCACTACCAAGGTGCGCACTCCAGCCAATCTCTTTTCCAAAGCTTCACGCAACTTCTGGCCTTGTGGTGTTGCAGCTTTCATATTGGCCCTTCTGACGCACAATGAAACTTCAGCATGCGTGGTCGAACCACCGATATCGCTGGCAACAACACCGTCGGACCAGTTAGACGGAGTTGATACGCTACGTCAAGAAGTTCGTGGAATTCAGTCCAAGCTTCAAATATGCGCGACTTGCCCGTACCACCAGGACCAGTTACCAGCATTCGCAGGGGTTCTGGCATTTCATCTGTTTCCAAATGGCGACCAACATGGTCGGCGAGCAGCAAAAAAGCAAAGGTTTGTTTCGCATTAAGACCATGCTCGATAACGAGACACGCTGCAATTTTCTGCCAGGTCTTCCAACCGGCGTCGGAATCGGAGTTCTCTAGACCCATGCACGCCAATCTTGCGCGCAAGTCGTCTGCCAGCCGCTTTTCTCGGGACTGATCGGTCAACAGAGGCTCTGGGACAGCATCGTTACCCTCTGTAATGCACGGCAACCGTATTAGACACAGCCTGATCGTATCTGCCTTGAATGACAGCTTCTTTGTCTACTTGCAACTTCTTCATCGACTGCTCGGCATGCAGCGCGTCTTCCTCTCCAGCCTGCATACACTGGCCAAGGACACATCGATCAACACCGACAACACTGTAGAACCCGGCACGTTCCGTGGCAGCGTAAGTCAAAACAGAGTTCATGGACACAGCGAGCTCAACATTGTCCGGATCAGGGTCATGCTGGTCTGGCAGAGATTGCATAGCATTCTCCCAGACCGGGTCATATGAATCGGCATCATCGCTGGCAGCAGACGAAGGTAACACAGAACTACGAGCAAGTTCAGCCACGCGCTGTCTGCGCAACGCCGAGTAATCATGCTTGGCGTCGCGACTTTGATACAACAGCTGCATGTTAGATACAACTCGTTCGTGACGACTAGCTAGAGTCCGAGCAAAGCAACAGTGAGATTCGGACCACGTTTCATCCTTCTTTTTTAGAGGTGAATCCATATCCTTAGACCAAGGCTTGAAGAGAGCTAGCATAGCAACACAGTAAGAATCTTTCTGGTCCTCGCGATCAGAGCGGGGAACAGGTATACCAGCCAAGACTGGCACACGGGGAACCTCTGTGTCGGTGAGTTTCTTCATGCAATGAGTCATAACCTGAGGGTGACCAGGGGAAAAACGCAGATATTGTTTATAGCTAGTCTTCGATTTAGGCAGAGGACGCTTCTCGTAACGCACGAAGATATCCCACGCACACATATCATGCAACTCGGGGGGACGGAAAAAATGTCGTTGAAGAGAGCGCACTTGCTGGTGTCCTTCGTAATATCCTGTTCGGGCCCTTCGGCAAACAACAGATCGGGGGTGAGTACAATCAAGTCATCGGCAGCCAGTTCGTCGTCCAAAATGTCATCGACACTGACAGGATCCTGCAAAAGAGGAAGGGTATTAACACCGTCACTGGGAGGACGGGTGTTGTCGGAGGTGCCCTCTTGGGCCCGATCTTCTGCCGGATCTACCCGGCGAGTATCTGTGGCGGCAAAAAGGGCAGCTGCAAGATCTCTAAGCATTCGAGTCCAATAAAACTTAGGATAGCTGCGATTCGTGTATCTAGTGGGCCACCCAACCAAATTGGTCACCACCTGCTGGGCAGACAGTTCGCGCTTGCCAATAAGTTGATTTACAGTTTTGACCATCAGCAGCCTACTACGCTCCTGCACATCAACGCCACCGTCAACATGCCTAGGAGGCTTGTCTGCAATGGACTTGATAGCAGCACAAAGCGCCGAAAAACAAAAGCAGTGTCCATAGCGCCCTTAATAGTATAATTGCCTATATATCCAAACATAGCCAACGCTACGGTTCCAGAACCTATGGGTTTTACATCCATATTGCATCGTTGCATGGCCACAATAATGGCATTGTAAGTGTTCACATATCCGTTACTGCACTTCAAAACAATGGTACCATCTTCGTCCACATAGGTACTGTCAACCGTCTCACGGGGTAAACGGAATCTACAATCCTTGTCATTATCTTTCATGTTTCTCAAGGTCTTGGGGAGATACTTGAAGCACGTATCGCCGTGAGTGTGAATCTGCGCTGTATTCTCTAGAACATCGCGCACATCCTGATCGAAATCATAGGCAGGTCCAGACTGTCTCGGGTCCGTAGGGCGAGACATGACAGGCTGACCCTTGTAGGTACCTTCCGCACGAGAATAGGACGATGTACCCACAGGGAGATCCTGACTGAACACATCCTCGTACCATTTGAAAGCCTTCTCCAGAAAAGCAGGATCTTTACAGCGTTCCTGAATTTCTAAAGGCGACAGACCATGATCCAACCAGATCAAGATATGGATGTGAAGACTGCCGCGCCCTTGCGCTTCCACAACTCCATAGTAAACCGAAACCTTGCCAAATATACCCAGGCCTTTAAGCCGACCGAGCCCCAGAAGTATGTCTATAAGAAGACGGATAGAAGTGTGGAAATATTCGGCAGCAGCGACGGGATTCAGAGAAACAAAGCGGGCTCGCTCGCTTTGTTCCGAACCAGGCTTCAAGTTGTGAAAGTGTTTATCCAGGTCAATGTCTCGCCCTGCCAAGACCTGTGCGATAGGGTTCTTGGTGTCGGAGGGGTTCAAGGTAAGGAAGACATGAGGGATACCCTCACTATAGACGACCGATGTCATTTCATTGCGCATCCTGTGAATGTCTCCCGTGGATCCGGGGAGATGATCTGAAACATAGGTAACATACTGCATCAACTCCGAAGCTGCTTTTTCACCAGGAGATTCCGGCTTAGCGAAGCTGTTTTTCTTTAACTTGAGCTGGTACGAATTTATCGTCTCAGGGGTGATCTGCTGGAACAACTCGTTGACCTTAGGAAACCACGAACGCTTCACGGCCAGCTTGGCATTGAACCCAGCCTGCCGTCTCTGCATGAGGTTGCCCATAACAAAAAGGAAGGATAGATGCGTCTGAAAGCGACGGTCAGCCCCGTTTAGCAGAAGGTGGCTGACATGGACTTTCAGATCAACCTTCCGGAAAGGCACCTCTTGATTGGAAGAGATCGCTGCATACTCCATCATACCAACTCCGTATGGAAACAGCGTGGGCCACAAGTACCCGTAGACTTTAGGGTCTTTGTAAGTCGACAAGGCTTGAGAACCAGAGGGAAACTTGATATAAGGTTCTGTACCAGTTGCAAGGAGGTCGACAGCAGCCTTTTTGCGATCAGAATAAGACGACGCAGCGTTCTTCAAGACGTTAAGAGCAGTCATCTTGCGCTGATGAAAGTCGCATCAACACAGTCGGCGTCGACAACAGTGCAAGAAGGCATACCACCACGCGAAACATTAGCGAATGCTCGTCATGCGCCTGCTGAGTGTAAGACGACCCTTCGGAACTGCTAGATACACGACAAAACTCTTCAACGGGTAGAGGTATGCCGTGTTCAGGATAATCCGAAGCATTGGATACAATGGCCGCAGGATCCAAGTCACAATAGAGAGGATTGTGAGCCTGTAGCCACAGCAAAGCATCGACCACACGTGTTTTGCGTACAAGAAGAGGGGATTTATCCAGCATCGACGCTGTAACAGCCGTGTCAGGAGATCCGACCAGAATAACACAAATCTCATCGCACACGCGAGATAGTGGAGGAGGCATAATTCTGACGAGGGGACCGGGATCCTGAGGAAAAATGCACACATTGCCGCGAGAAGCATACTGACCCGTGGGGCCAAGCTCCAGCTTGAACATGCATCGCGTAGCACGAACACGAGCAACACACTGTTCTTCCAAAAAAGTAAGGCCACTGAGCTCTGGAGGGCAAACCCCAGTCCACAAGCCATTGGCATAACTTCTGAGCGGCAACTTCGTAAACTTATACATTCCAGAACGCGCAGCCGCACCGCGCTCCAGCCTAGCAGTTTCCTTCCGACAGAGGAACAAAGAGCATAGCATCCTCAACGACAGTAGCAAATCGTAGACTGCAATCAGGGGCTGCACACAAAGACGCGTAGAACATCAACAGCCTGGGTTAGCAAATCTATATCGAGTCGGTCGACTGCAATTTTACGCATTGTAGAATCAAGCTCTCTCTGTCCACAGAAAGAACACACTGATTTCTTCATAGCTGTTCGAGGAAGCACGAACAAACTCGGTAATAATGTCAGATTTATCGTCATCCGAGATAATACAGAAAGGATCCGATCTGAGTTCATCGGCAGAGACAACCCGACTGACATCGTGGTCCATCGTCGAATCTTCATGGCCACGACTCGCGAGAGCACCATCCAAGCGAGGTCTCTTACGAGGCGAAGCATCAGACGGCACCTTACGTTTACGACCGGAAGACTGAGTGAGGCCCAACCTCAGTCGCAAATGCCGAGCACAGACAAGAAAGGCGGCTTCAGACAGAAGAGGTGCCTGCACCTTCGCAACCGAAGCAAGCTCTGCACTCAACAAACAATATCGGGAACACTGATGAGCGACAAAAGTGGCTTTCAACTCAGCAACAGACTTCCTCTTCTTATTATCCAAGAAAATAGAAACTTGATCGTGTACTGTAGCCAGGGAACGCAGTGCAACGGAGGAAAAATGACCGTCCCGAATCAAGAGGTGAAGAGTCGAGGTTTTCACGCCCCATCAACATCGACAAAATCAAACGCATTGTACTTCAAAGCAGGAGAAGTCAAGCCGAGGACAGATACAGGTTGAGAAGGTGGAGTTTCATTCATCGCAACAACAACATCGGCATCGTATTCACAATCGGATTCGTGATCATAAGAAGTTCATTGCAACGTCGGCATCGTAATCGCATCGGATCGGGACATCAGAAGGACCAGCGGTGGTGTGGACACCACCGAGTGTCCGGGACTACAACAAGACCGTAAACGACCAGCACAAAGAAAAAAAAAAAAAAATTACCCGATCCGAACGCACATCCGTTGCCGAAGCAACAACTGGCCCATCGGCAGAGACCACAGAAGGAGGAAGAGAGCGGGCAACGGAGAGCTGCGAAGAGAGTGAACACGCAAGAAAGGCTCAAAGAGGAAGCGGGAACGTACATCACCCATCTCGCCGAAGACAGCATAACCACCACCACCGACACCTAGCACAGCACGAGAAGACGAAGCGTACGCAGAAGGATCACGAGAGAGTCTTGAAGGACGTGAAAGCACGACAGATACGCGAAAACCCGAAGGAGACCAGACATGAGAGGAAGCAGGGGCAAGAGAGGAACAGAAGTCCAAACCAACACCCGCCGAAAAAATGCAGACAACAACAAATGCGCACAGCTTGCCATATATAGACGCTAAGCCATCCCGCTACTCTGCATCTCAAGGCGTAAAGCAATCAATAAACAAAGACCCAACACATCAGCACAGCCTACCATATATGGACGCTAAGCCATCCCGCTACTCTGCATCTCAAGGCGTAAGCAATCAATAAACAAGACCCAACACATCACAGCCTACCATATATGGACGCTAAGCCATCCCCTACTCTGCATCTCAAGGCGTAAAGCAATCAATAAACAAGGACACAACACATCAGCACAGCCTACCATATATGGAACCTAAGCCATCCCGCTATTTTATTGTAAACCGCCAAACCTAAAGGTTCGGCAATCAATTGGAATGCGAACCTCAAACGACAAGGGTTTCTTGGTGGCCGAAACCCCATGCTTTTGGCACTTCGGGTCTGAATACAGGGTGGTGGTCGCCAAACTGCGAGCACTGGTTTCAGCAGCGCTAGCAGCGATACAAAATGGCACCGCTAAACTCATCAAACAGGCCGAATGGAAGCATATCCTCAAATACATGAAGAAAAGTCGAGAGGTTGCAGAGGCCAACGAAAAAATTGCCGCCGAGTTCTTGAATGCCAGATTGGTGAGTGATACAAAATCATTAAACTTCGGAATACTGATGTGAATTTGGGTTGAATAGAACGAGTAAATTCTTCAAGTACTGGAAATGGCTTGTGTAGTGTAGCCTTAAATACGTTGCAGCAATTATTACCGTCTGTCTACCTAAAACGTATCCGATGGGTTGTAAAGTGTACAAATGCAGGTATGGAGCGATTGGACATAACTCACGACGACAGAACCGGTTCTCGTTGCGGCTCTGCGTGAGGTTGGACTGGTGACGGGCGCGCATCTGGTGTTTTGAGCGTTTCGTCCCCTAATTTCGCCTGCATGTCGCCAGTCTCAGCCTCCTGCCCAACATCCGCAATTCCTCTCGAGCTCCGTCTCGTCGAATGCTGCATCGATACCCAGAGCTATGTTGCCGCCAATCCTGATTGATTGATCGATTTCGTCGGCGTCTGCCTTGGCCTCCGCCATGGCGTCCATTGTCTTTTCTATTGATTCTTTCTGCAGCGAAGGTGCGCTAGTATTGATCGTAGCGTTGCAGTCGAAGATTCGTAAGATTTCATTATCTGTCGTGAGTGAGCGATGTGGTATGCGCATTAACACTGAATTCTTTACATCAACATCACCAGCGGCGGTTTCAACGCTGATCAAGTAGCTTGCAGTGTCGTTAGAGATCCTAGACGCTTGTTTAGCACGTCTTCAATCTGCTTCCGTAATCGCAGACAGGCCAAGGCCCCTGGCTTGTTTTTCTGCCTCAGGGCAACGGAAGCCTTCTCGGTATACCTGTATGCATCCTGTTAGTACGACGTTTCAAGGGCCATGAACAAGGCGCAACTCGTCCATATTCCGTTGAAACTTTTTATTTGGGCCTGTAGACGCGACAACCGCATCTTTGAGTTCCAGAATGCCGCGGTCTACGCTAGTAATCTCCCGGACAGCGGAAAGGTTTCTGTGTCGACGAATTTGATGACCTATAGCACTTTCGTGAGCTGACTTTGAGGACGCATATCATCAGGACGAACATCCTTATCCACGAGAACCGCCGCCGATCCCGCTCCAGAAACTTTATCAGGACTTTCACGTCTCCGTCGGTGAAGACTTGAGTATCCGTGGAAAATTCCCTCTTAAAGCTCTCGAAACTGTAGAGAGCGTCCCCAGGACCGGTAGCCTTGAGGGACTGTTGCTCCAGAACGTGGTTCGCGCAGCCTCCACCAACGAGATCACAACGTAGTCACCGAACCATGCTGTATCATTTGCGCTGGCGGTAGAAAAGCCTTCCTCGCCGACGATGCCGAGTTGCTCAAGTGCCCACCAAAGCGGTTTGCCGACGACGTATGCTGCTATTCGTCCAGGAAGCCATCCCGAATCATAAATCGATTCTTTGGAATTCAGAAAATCAGATCGCGTGAATAATGATTCTGGATACGGAGCTCTGTCTTTGCTATCCCAGTCATAGTTAGCTCACAAGCAGTTGAAGAGTGAAACACGTACGACTACTGTCGACAAAGCGAGTGGTTTTCCGGCCCCCGGCACGCGAAGAAGATCCATTAGACCAGTGTCCGCAGTGAGGACAAGACGGCTTCCACGTTGCTGAATCCCGGAGCGGGTGATAGCTTCAAGTGCTCTGCGCCACCACTCAATGTTAGCGTTGTAAGACGCGGGATTTGAGTGTTTCTGGCGTGATATGTCGGAGTATATCGACTGAAGGCGAGAGGGTGAAGTCGTAGCATAAGGAGGAAGAGCCAGTAGCGCTTCCAGCTCTCGGAGTGGATGGAGGTTTGCATGGAGACGAGAAGGGTCACGTGTCACACGCGTCTCTTTTAGATCATTTTAATGGCACGCGATTAGGGGCTCAGCAGATCAAGCATTATATTCAGATTTTACAAACGTCCACCGGCTCGCCTTTGAGGTACAAGGCGTTCAAAATGAGATAAAGAAACGGTTTCATCCGAGTCACTCTCTGGAGATGAATGTCCGCTATGGCTGAACACGGCGGAGGACTCGACAGCTGGTGAATATGTGGAAGCCGGTTCTACCGTCTCCTTGACAATGTCAGCAAAATACAATCAGCTCAATTATTAGAAGTAAAACTCACATAAGATAAGCTCAAAGAAAGGTGGGAATTCGAACCCGGGTTGCACTAATATCGATTATGTTAGGAAGAGTTCGACTGCTGCCTGTACTTCCGGCTGTATCTTGTGAGGTCGTAAGGGTTACGGGGGCATATCTGTATCTGTGGTGGTACGCTGCCGATGGAGCGATACTCTTTGGCCTCCTGTGCTGATGGCGCCACAACTTGAAGGTGATTGCGAGTGCAATGGAGGACAAGAAACAAACAACGCCGATTACAGCCCACGCTATCTTCCTGTTGTACATTCACCAGAGTTTTCTACACCCTGGACGGCCGAGTGTTGCTTGGAGGTTCGCAGTCGAGACTGGTGTCGTAGATATTTGGCCCGAGGACTCGAAGCTCGAAGCCGATGCAGGTACGCCTGGAAATGGGTTAGTGGTTATTCAACGATCTGAGCGCCAAATCAATCACTTGCATCAATCTCCGCAACTGAGACATTGAAACCATTGAATTTCTGTGGGCATTGATTCACGCGAAAGCTACAAAGTGAAACTCTCCACTTACAGTGACGTTCTGATATGCCCAGGCTGCGACGGACGTCACGCAGGAATGTCGCCGGTGAAACTGAAAATTAGACGTAAGACAGACAGAATGAAGGTAAAGAAACCCGAAAATTCATACTTTGAATAACACTCGAACAATTACGGTGATATGTTGACCAGCTACAAAGAGGGTTCAAACTCACGCGAGAATGTCTCATATACTTATATACCTCAGAATTGCCGTGACTGGCATACTGCACAAGCACTCAGCAGCGAGTAAAGAATGGAACTGCATCGACAAGGATTTGACTTCTGCAGTGAGGGCCCTGCCAAAGGAAACCGTCAACAACGGAGCGGTTCGTATGGTGCACGATACTACCAGGATAATATTCCCTGGTCCCAAGCAGGTACAACGAATTCAGCTGAGGTTCGTCAGTTTCCGACAATCTGGTAGATATATCGCATACGGTCTGCATCGCAAACTCTGGCCAAATATGCTGCTACCGTGCAAGATCTTGCTGATATACATTGAGCATCTGAGGAACACGATTAAGCCCGCATAAAGCGCGTCGGTGGCGGAACTATACCCATTATAGGATGATCCACAGGTCGCATTTGAAACCCAGCAGCCGCGTATCGGAAACAAACAAGATGGAGGTAATCTCAAAGAACATTGCACTTCGCATTGTGGACGAGAATGTGCAAGGGGCGGCGACTGCTCTCGAAGGACGAACTGACACATGACTGTCCCAGAAATAGAACGGGAGAATACCTAGAGGGAGATTCTCTTCAGAACATGTTTTCCGTCCCATGCCCTATGCCATAACTGAATTAAGCCCGATAGTCACATACATGGATCCAGAACAATAGGTATCCATCAAACATATGCGCGAGCGCATTTCAGATTTCTCCCGATCCCGTATATCTGTGGAGAACTTCAATGGCCGGAGTCGAAACAGAACGTGTGTCGTAGGTCGTGTGGCCTGCCGACGTAACCGGCGAACCCGGAAAAGTGTCGCCCGCTTCCGAAATGTCTGTTTCCTTCGGAAACATTCCCTTTTTTCCTGGGTCAGTCAACGGAGGCAGGGAAACAGACGACTCGCATAGTTATATGGTGTTATGGGCGGCAGGCTTGCTGCCGTTCGACTGTCCATAGAAGGACCGGATGTCGAAAAGGCGCCAGTGAGATGTCGATCTTCGTGCGTGCGATTACGGCGACGGAGGTAGAACATAATTGCCAAACCTGCAGCGACCGCAACGACGAGACCTCCCACTACAACCACCGGCTATGGGACCGGCGTTGGAGTTGGAGTTCTGCGGCGTGGTCGGACTTGAGGGAAGGCTAACAGAAGAGGTGGAGGGAGGGGCAGTCGAGGAAGTTGACGGGAAATTGACGCTGAAGATGATGGCCCGAAGTTGAGAGGGACTGATCTACAGAGACATTGTCACATAACCAAATGAAGCTCGGAAAATTTGTCTGGCTAACTAGCGAGGATAGGGTTAAAGGTATTATTGGTCTGTAAACTCCGTTTAGAAACTTGCTCTGTTTTCGAGTCTGGAGTTGCTTACTTTGGTTACGTCAAGATATGCCCAAGAGGGAACTATAACTTGTGTGGGAACCGCTTCCAGGAACCTTGAATTCTCAGGCGCCGTTTCAAATACCAAGCTCGGTAACACTCACCGCCCGACCTCGACTGCACGAATGTCAGAAAATCGCAGGGTGAACAAATAAAAAGAATTATACCCTCCCGACAATTCGCCGCCCAGTCCGTCCAGGAGAGAAAATTACGCTCCTGGCAGCCACCACAAGCCGAAACGAGAGAATACGTGACAGTACTGCACTGACATGGTGTCGCATTGGCAGGCGATGGTCCAATGTAATGTGTGCCGACGGGAATTGAGTTAACCTCCGCAACTGGCAGCCGCAACGGAATGGTGTCGAAATGAAATCCGGTGTCAAGCAATTCGCCACTCACGTCCTTGACAACACTTTCAAGAAATGCTGCAACCAGACATGGTGTCTGATTCTTGTTGTTAATCGACTAATTTTTTGTTCGTTCAGCCGTGGCCCCGTAAACATGCATGAGCTCACCTTTTTCAACAAGGAACGAGTTTAGCGGCAACGACACGTCTGACAATCGACCCTCACCCATTGATATAACGGTGTGCAAGTCGTTACATTCGATGTGCCGGTTTGCGAGGCCACCCGCACGACTAGCATGCAAGGGATATGCCATGTCCTCTCATCTGGATTCGTGGGCGAAAGAAGCTGCTGAGCACCAATTATCCGGATAACTGTTTTGTCAACATCATGGGATCGAAAATCGAGACAGGTTTGTTCCTGGATAATCATTGAATGCTGTGTTGCGTTGATGGATTGGCACAATGGACCAACTCAATTTGGGCTGAGAACTAAATTGGCACACTTCATCGATTCAAAAAATCATTATCAAGTAGCATCGTGAATGTGCGTTTAAACCTCTGGAGCGCCACTGTACTGCGCAGTACGAGACTGCTCCGTTACGGTATTTCCGGAGTACGCAGGGCTGTGTACTCTGGTCGAGTTGTACACGCCGAATGATGAAGAGGACGGGAAAGTGCTGGGATCAGCGGGGTTCTGAAATAAGCGGTGATCAGCGGAGTTGATATGAGCTGGGTTCCGCTCACATAAAGCTTCGGCGTTTCAGGCGCGTGAACGGAGTTTATATGGCCAGTAGAGTGATATCCATTGGCGTTGGCACGAGG
>JARKIC010001235.1:0-140531 GCA_029378375.1 Mycena olivaceomarginata
CGTTTGTTATAGTCTGTCAGTAAGCTTGATCGTGCGATCACTCGCGTCGTTATTATATAATCACGAAAATTTTGGAGGGCCAAAACATGTTCGGCAGCGCGTCTATCGTGAATTGAGGCCTAGATATGTTTTAGCAAGTTGAGAAGTTCAACTTGTCCAGTGAACATGTGGCGAAGGAGTTGAGGAAGCGCGATGCCGCAGTTTGATAGATCGGCACGCGCAAAAGGCCGAGATAATGGTTTAGCTGAAAATGGCAGCAAAATCACCATTTTAAAGACACAGTTCCTTTATAGATGAGAATCCAACACACTTTCTCTCTTATAGTTGGTGGATGGAGCGGCTTAAAGGGCTGAATGGTCCTGGGACAAATTGAAACTCCGACGATTATATAATAACGGCGCGACCTATACACGATCGCGCGGTTAACTACAGACTAGTTTTTTCCCCTTTTTTTTGTTTTTTTTCGCCCGTCTATGCAAGACGCCCGTGGAGTCGTAGTGCAGATGCCCAACCAGTTGAATTATCGCACGTGCAAGACCTTTGTAAGGACCGAACTTGTCCACATCTCATCATCAACCGCGCAGGCTTGACTCCGGAGAAAGGGTTCACCTGACGGCACGGCCCAGGCCGCCCAGACTGGCCCGGACAGAAGTCCTAGCGTGGAAGAACACATGTATTGTCCACGTGTGTTGTCCACGTTGATTCGCCTTGCAAACAACCACCACATGTCGAGCCCAGTCGAGCGTAGTGCTCGTCTACAGCAGTTTGTGGAGGTTCCCTGCTGCCCAGTGTCCCCAAGGAAACCGATTCCTATATCGCCGCTCAGTGGCCTCAAGCTACTGAGGAGGAGAGAGAGAAGATCTTTCACAATACCGTCGCCTCCTTCGCGCACAAGCGTGGCTTCGCTCCGGCCGTGTGATACTTTAAGACTGCCCCACCACGATCTTCTCCTGGATGTCACCACCCGCTCGGCGTACGTCCCTCCTTCTTTATGCTGTTCCGCCAAGATCGACATACATTCCAGCCCGACCGCCCTCCTACCAATGCTGTTCTCAGAGAGGCCAGGATTGGCGATAGCCCGTTGGCAGTTTTCTATCACTCGACTTATCCTCCCGCCCTCCAACACGCTGCCCCGCTTATGTGGACCTTTTACATTGGGTTTAGGGGGCGTGGCGAGGGGTCGATTATGCTAGAGGCGGAACGGGGCAACACGAGGCATCCGTCTCTCTTCGCTCTGAACATGGAGGAAGAATGGCAGGAGTTCACGCTGTTCCAGGTTCCTGGGTCGACGAGGGTCCGAATCGAGTACGCCCCCGATCTTACAAACACCTCGCCCAAGCGCCGTAGTGTAGAGCTCGTCTTTCCAGCTGTGCCTCCGACGCAGGGCCCCATCCCTGTTCAGCAGCTCCTATAATGTAGTGGATGTCGAGCGGGTTACGAGCAATTATGTTTGCATTCTTGATCAGTCTTACTTGCCGTCTCGAGAGGCGCTAGATATACTGTACATATTCGCGTAACGTTCAGACAATCCGTCCCACGCAGGGCGGGAATATGCGGCTTCGAGCTAAGGACTGTATGCTGGTTCCTCTTACATATTGGACGCTTTTCATGGCACAGTGCCTTGCGAGCACGGACGGAACCAAATACCCACGCACTTGAGCGCGGAGAAAAGCTCGATGGTCCCGTTACAGATGTCACGGGGCTGGCCCCGAGATGGCCGAAGCTAGAACGAGAGCATGAACAAGGAGAAAATCTCAAGTGCTAGGTAGGCCCGAAACTGGTGTTGATTCGACGAAGCGTACTACGACGAACCAAGAGTATAAGTACAAGGGTCAAGGCAGTGCTACAGGTGGAATGTATCGTAAATATGGTAACTATTGTACGTCGCTAAGCAAGCGAATCATAATAAAACAGATACGATGCAAGGAGCATGACAGTATTGATCCGCCATGCCCCTTACAACAGACTGGAGATCGGGATTCAACGCTGCAGATATGACATGCTCCGTGGCCCGTGATGCATTGTACAGGGTGCCCATTTTGGTGAACGTTATCCTGAATGGAATGGAAGCAAAATTTGGGAACAATGGGAATGACGGTAAGTACTGAGAAATCTGGTTTTCAAGTGAGACCCAGGGTAACAAAGATGTGTTATTTAGAGGCCCAGATGCCAGAGGGTTGCTCACCAAAGCGGCAAAAAAAAACGCGGTCACCTGACTTTCTCAAGAAGAGCGAAGCCAATAGCTGTATCTCAACGTCCAACTTATTGTGCCGCTGATTCCTGATCATGAGTGATGTCAAGGGAGAATGGGTAACAAGTTGTACCAACGGGCGATAGCGCGACGGGGCCGTGAGAATACAGATATTCAAGTGTAACGGTATAAGACAAAAATAATCTCTGGCCAGCCTACATCGAGCGCGGAGAGTCGAACCCTGAATCACCGAAGCTGATGGATGCAATTATTACTTTTCCTGACTTTGCTCCGTTCAAGAATCTGTCATCCCGGGGAAGGGAATCGTAATACTCGAGTAGGTGACGGCCCGAGATAACCTAGTCAAAGGCCATATATCAAGGCTGCTAACCACGATACTCAGATGTAGGACTTCGCGTAAATCTGTCACAAGCGCGTCCTCCAAAACAGCCAAGAAAACTTACCGATGTGACTAGTCTTGGGTATATATGATGCACAGATCAATGGATACTCGTATCCTAGTCCGAATCGCCCGCCGTGTCATCGCACAGCCCTAATTCTACTTCGAAAGGCGACTGCACAGAGGCGGGTGCTGGAGGTATGTCTGCCGCGGAGGAATTTGCCAAAATGAAATCGTACAGCAGCGTATGCATCCTAGGTTGATTCGAGTTTACTTCAAATCCCAGAAACCCGTTTAACCCGAGCACTCACTCGTTCTGATGTGTGATGTTCGCGAAGTGCGGCGCGCCTTCGAGAGTTTGTAGAGTTGCGTCGACGTTCGCGGTACGCAGGAGAGAGAGGAGATCCTCTGCAAAAGATAGGGGATACACGATATCTTCGCTGCCGTACACAAGAGTGGTGGGGCACCGGATGCGTGCGAACGCGGACAGGGAATCGTAGGATGTGCGCTGGGGCTGGTTCAAGTAACATTTCACGGTCACGGTGTGCATGGCCTCCACGTTCTCGCCAGTCCAGTTACGCTCGGCGGCCGCGAAACCAACGACACATAACCTGGGATGTGTGGATGTCAGACACATGCAAGTATGACCGGTATTTCTCAACAGGTGGGGTTCACTCACGCTTTCATGAGTGCGGTGTCGAGCTTGTGGTTGCTGTACGCGAACTGCAGTCCTCCAGTGAGTGCATCATTCATTATGGCGTGATCGACGTTGTTCGCATCCTGGCCAGCCTGTTTCACATAGTCGGCGATTTCCTGACGGCCTTCGATGCACTCCAGAGGCTGCCATAATGCGGGGCAAATCAGTTTGAGTCCTGAAATCACGGTGTCAACAACATTGCAGTGGGGTACGTACTTCCTTGAGCGGTGGCAATGAGATCAGAAAGAGGGACAATACTTTCTCGGGAGCTGCGATAGCTATCTCCAACGCGGCGCTTGCGCCCATCGAGAGGCCAACAAGATGGCAGGCGGATATTTGCAGTGCCTCCTTTAAAGCAGAGAAACAGATCAGAGGCCGAGTAAAAGGAGCACAGCGCATGACACACCATGAGCTTCAGAATGTCCCGCGCAGCGACCTCACTTCCATATGTATCCTCCACCTTTGCTGTTGTCCATCCGTGTCCCCGTAGATCCATCGCCACAAGATTGAAGTGTCGTAGTCGAGTGTCGGCATATATAGCTAAAAACCAGCGAGGATGTGTAAACTCTCGGAATCCATATCTCGACTCACGGTGAAATATCTGTCAGAAGTTGATATTAATCTATGGTCCGCCCCGGACCTTCGGCCCTTGATAACAATCATTCCAATGTTAGTTCATTGTCACATGGTACAATTGTAGCTACATATAAGCACACATGCTTGTTCTTCATCCTCAGTCTTTGATCCCACATAGCGGGAGACTGAGGGTGAGTCCAATACTTATTTATATTACTTCTATTTACTCATTTTGTAGTTATTGCGCCTTCCGCGCATTTTCAGATCTTGTTAGGTTATGGGCCACCGAGCGCTATCGCTCTGAACATACCTTTCAAGCAAGACTCATTGCTCGCTTATTATAGCTAGAAGCATTGCGAGCACTGCCTCGCATCAATCACACGACCCACTGCCGGTACCACCTCGGACTTCTCACAGATGTCAACTCCGGCTTCCCCATTGCTTTCGGGTGCAGAGGACTGGCCGATGTTCCGTGTCAATGCTCAATCTGAGCTCCGCCGAGAGGGAGTGTTTACTCTTCTGGAAAGAGTTATTCAAGCTCCCACTGCTGCTGATGCTCTCACTGCTGCTGCTGTCAACACTCCTCTCCCTGGTGCTGCTCCTCCCCCTGGTATAGCCTTCAAAGACACACCAGCAGAGCGTAACAGTCGTGCTCTGGGAGTCATCAACAAATTTCTCTCAGCTGAACTATGCATGGAATATGTGGATGAATCAAATGCTGGCATTTTGTGGGCTAAACTACGTGGGCGTTTTCGAAGAGGACAACAGAGCTGATACAGCTATGGGTGTTCTTGCAAGCCTCTTTACCACCAAACTTGTGATAGAGAGCGAGCCAGAGCTTATTGATCGCACAAAGATCGAGACCCACATTGGCACTATCAAAGGGCATTTCGACCGTCTTGCACGGCTGAAATATCCCTTCTCTCCAGACCTCCAACCCCTCATTCTGCTTAGCACTTTGCCTGAGGATACCTACTGGACCGGAATCAGAGGGAATATAGTTTCCTCTCTTGGGACTGGAATGACTTGGGACAAAGTCCGTGCTCGTCTGCTTACCATTGGGAAGCGACCCGATGCAAAAGAGGATGAATCTGCCTTAGCTGCAAAATCACAGAGCTCACACAAGGCCAAGCCATCTGCCTCATCTACCAGTGGTGACCACAAGTTCTGTGTCATTCATGGCGAAAATAAATCACACACAACAAATGAGTGCCATCGAGTGAAAGCTTTGGTGCAGGATGAAAAGAAGGGAAATAAATCCAAATCCAGGAAGCAGGGCAGGAAACGCGGTGCTCAGGCAAATGCTTCAACAGCCACTGACTCTGAATCTGAAGAGGAGGATCATAGTAATTATGCTGTACCTGTTGTTTCTCAGAAATCCTATGCTGCCATGTCTGCCTATATTTTGAGTGCCTCAACTGACTCAAAATGGGTCATTGTACTCGACTCTGGAGCATCCCGAGTGATGACCCCGAACATTGATTGGTTTGAGACAGGGACTTACCAAGTTCTTAATCCTCCCAGAAAAGTTCGCTTGGGCAATGACACATTCTGTGATGCTATAGGTATTGGAACTATTTGGTTATCTTGCAAAACAAAGTGTGGAATGACAAAACTCTCATTGAAGCGTGCTTTGCATGTTCCCTCTTTTGGTATCACTCTTGTATCTGTTCAGCAATTAGCCAAAGCTGGATACAGGTGCATTTTTGAGGGAGATCAATACATTGTTCGTGATTCTCATGGAAAGCGAATGGTAGAGGCAAAACAACAAAAAGGTCTTTATCATATTACTTGCACTCCACTGAGCGAAGATCCACATGCTTTGTTTGCCATGGATATCAACCATCTTCACAGAATTTCTGGACATACAAATTACCAGTTACTTCAGAACTCTGTAAGCAAGGGTAGGCTTGGTGAGATCACCTCCTTAACTGGGCAACCAAAATTCTGTGAAGCTTGTGTGTTAGGGAAAATGAAGAAACTACCATTTTCCAAAAGCCAGACTAAAGCTCGTGGTTCTCTTGACATTGTCTCATCTGACGTTGGGGGACCTGTAACACCAGCAGCACCTGGTGGATTTCGCTACTGGGCTGTGTTGGTCGATCATTGGGGATCTCATGTCTGGGTTTTATTTGCCAAAAAGAAGTCTGAGATCTATAGACTCCTGAGAGAATGGCGACAGCACGTTGAAAAATCCTTCCGTGCGCATATCACAAATTGGGAGTTCTGTGCAGGCTGGACTCGATTTTTCCGTACAGACGGAGGAGGTGAATTCACATCTCAGCAGATGGAGGCAGAATTCAGGAGACTTGGTATCATACATGAAATAACTGCACCATACACACCAGAACAGGATGGTGTTGCTGAGCATATGAATCAGACCCTGGTCTCACGGGCAACAACAATGCTTATTGATTCTCGGTTGCCTCGAAAATTCTGGAACTTAGCCTTGCGTGCAGCTGCATATACTATAAATCGCACTCCTACCTCTGCTCAGAATTTTCGCATTCCACATGAGAAAATGTTTGATCGACCAGTGAATGTTCACCATATGCACCGTTTCGGATGTCGAGCTTATCCTCTCATTCCAAAAGAGAAGCGCCACAAACAGAAGTTTGGAGATAAAGCAGAGCGCTGTGTCTTTGTTGGATATCATGAAGGCAGCAAAGCATATGATCTGCTTATCATTAACAGAGATGGAACATATGGTTCAATTATAATCTCGAGACATGTCAGGTTTGATGATGATGAACCATCAAATGCAGTGCAACCTCCACTAGAGCCAGTGGTTACTTCTCAAAAGGAATATGAGAAGCTTTCTCAGAGTCTACTGCCCAGAGATACACCATATTATGATGATGATGATGACGAGGACACTCTCACACAACCTATTCCAGGTTCAGTGGGGGGCCTCAAATCTCTGTGGCTCCATCAGGGGACAGTATGCCTCAGGCTGATCCCCCTTCCTCACCAGATGATAGTCCATCCATTGGACACCCTTCTGAGAGGGGAAATCCACCACTGCGAAAAGTTGCTGGTGTTAGATCTCAACCCTCCCGGAAATCAGCTCGCCAGCGTGCACCTGCCAAACATCCAAATGCTGCATATGAGCACATTGCAGAAGGGCAACAGAGTCAAACCAAGGCTCAGCGTGCAGCAGAAATTGCAGCACGTAAAGATGCATATGAAACATCTCCTTCATCGCCTACAGCAGAACCTGACTCCATCAATGAAAGTGCTGATATACCTGCAGCAGTCCTTCTTGCAAGTCTTGATGATGTTATTGCAGAAGTTTTTGCTGCACAAGATCCTCTTGATCCAACCAGCTGGCAGGATGCCATGAACAGCCCTAATGCTGATGAGTGGACTGCTGGACTCAATGAGGAAATTGCTGCCTTCCAAGAGAATGATGTTTACGATGTTGTTCCAATTCCTGAAGGTGTGAAGCCAATCAAGTCCAAGATTGTGCCAAAAGTCAAACGGGATGAAAATGGTCAGCCAGCACGATTCAAAGTCCGCATTGTTGCCAGAGGCGATACACAGAAAGAGGGCATTGACTACAAGGAGGTTTTTGCTCCCACTGCAAATTTGGAGTCTGTTCGCATCATTTGTGCTGTTGCTGCAAACACAACCTAGAGCTCGACCAAATGGATGTCTCCACAGCTTATCTCAATGGAGAACTTCAGGAGGAAATCTATATGACACCTCCATCCTGTGTAGATATTCCAGATAGCCATTGCTGGCGATTGAAGCGATCATTATATGGTCTTAAGCAGGCAGGGAGAACTTGGAACCGAACTTTGGATTCAAAACTTCTGAAGCTTGGCTTCCATCGACTAAACTCAGAGACCTGTCTCTATGTCTACAAAGATGGGAAACAGACATGTTTTGTGGTCGTTTATGTTGATGATCTTCTCATTGCCGCCACTTCAAAGGAGTTCTCTCACCAAGTCAAAGACCTGCTTTCCTCCAGCTTCAAAATGCGAGACCTGGGCCCAGCTAAATATCTTCTTGGAATTGAAATCATTCGCAATCGCAAAAAGCGGACAATTGCATCGAGTCAACGTCAATACATTGACAAAGTCCTTGATCGCTATGGTATGACTGACTGCAAACCAGTATTCACTCCAATGGCCACAGGCATTCACCTTGCAGTTGATGATCCTGATAACAATGAGACCATTCACCATATGGCCATTGCTGAAGGAGGACCAATTGTTCCATACCAAAGTGTTATTGGATCTGCCATGTATGCAATGCTGGGAACTCGACCAGATCTTGCCTATGCTGTGGGAATGCTTGGTCGCTTCAGTGCAAACCCAAAGAGTAGCCACTGGGCTGCTGCAAAGCGACTCCTTCGTTACCTCAAAGGCACACGAGACTGGGCACTGCACTATGATGGAGCTGATCTAAGCATTGACATGAACTTCTATGGTTACAGTGATGCAGACTGGAATGGGGACAGAGATACATCTCGCTCAACTTCAGGTTATGTCTTCATTGTGAGTCGTGGAGCTATTGGCTGGTCAAGTCGCAGACAATCCATGGTTGCTCTGTCATCAACGGAAAGCGAGTACATTGGACTTGCAAATGCTGGACAGCACTTAGCATGGTTGCGATCCTTCTTTGAAGAACTTGGACAGCAACAAAAGAATCCAACCGAGTTGCGCTGCGATAACCGTGCTGCAATCATCTTGTCTCAAGATCCACAATATCGTGCTAGAACTCAACATATACAGCGCAAATATCACTTTGTGCGAGATGACCTGGTTCGAAAAGGCGAATGTGTTGTACTCTGGTATCCGACAGAGGATATGGTGGCAGACATTTTTACAAAGGCACTGCCTCATGACAAGCACTCCAAATTTTGTCTATCAATGGGACTACGGCCTGGGTCGAGTGGGGGTGTCAGAAGTTGATATTAATCTATGGTCCGCCCCAGACCTTCGGCCCTTGATAACAATCATTCCAATGTTAGTTCATTGTCACATGGTACAATTGTAGCTACATATAAGCACACATGCTTGTTCTTCATCCTCAGTCTTTGATCCCACATAGCGGGAGACTGAGGGTGAGTCCAATACTTATTTATATTACTTCTATTTACTCATTTTGTAGTTATTGCGCCTTCCGCGCATTTTCAGGTATTTAATATATAGTCTTTGATCCACATAGCGGGAGACTGAGGTTATTGTGCCTTCCGCACATTTTCAGATCTTGTTAATATCGCCGAGCCAATGTAGACTGGGTGTAGAAGGAGAACAGTGGGAAGGACCCTGCACAATTTCAGTGGCTGACGTCTCCGTGGGCGTGGCGATGGTGTAGGCAAAGTTCTCAGAGCCTGTGGCGGTCTCAAGAGAGATGCGCAGCATTGAAAGTGGGGCTTGAGCTCGAGTATCCTGTCCGTAAGTATTCGAGCCTTTTATTGGCCTTGATGTTCATCCGGGGATCACGTCCGGACCAACTAATTTAGTAATGGGGTTGTTTGAGAATTGTGCAAAGGACTCAGCCGCAGTTCATTTCCGAGAAATTCGGGCTCCACTTTCATTCGATTTGTCGAATTTTGGCATGGAAACCTGGTTACCGGTGTGGTGGTAGAAGTGGGCGAAATTTGCCAAACAGAAATTAAGTACCCCGCATCTGAGTCTATGAGATTTTAAATCATGATTGAAATTATCAAAACTGGCGGCATTTAATTCATTTCGCAAATAACTGCGTAAACTATTGAATTCCGAGTAGTAGACTGTTGGTGTCACATGTTTGGCGTGCGACGTGGACGCGTCGCGGCCACGTGATTTTTTGAAGGGGAGTGAGTTACTTATTCTGAGTCGGCTGCCTTGCTGTGTGTCCAACGCATGAGAATCACTTCATCCCGTGCGTTTGTTCGTATTTCCGGGCAAACTTTTCTTTTCTTTTCTTTCCCCCACTGACAAGCATCTGAGAGTCTTCCCTATCTCCGCTGGGGAAAATTCTCGAAGGCCCGGGTTTTCGTGTGTTTCCTCATCGATCCACTCTTCTTTCGTCCAATGCCAGGACCGTATGGCCGTGCACTCGTCAATTCTGAATCGCAGAAGGCAGGAATTTTCCACAGGTATCTCTTGCATCAAAGTGCCCGCCCATCGACGTTGCATTCTTAGCTCATTCCTCACTGCGGACTCTAGTTTGACACTAGGACCCCATCCAGTGACACACCCGGCAACACACCAGTACGCGGTGCACAGGCGTCGATCCTGGGTCAAGTGCCCATCGACAGCTCGGCCTGGCAGCCAGGGTTCGACTCCCTGTGTTTGGATTACTGGCTCTCGCCGCTTTTTGTTCGTTTCCTCCCGCCATCTAAAACACCCGAACCTCAGTGAGCTGCGGCATTGACGCCTTCCTGAACTGATCGGTTGACATTTGCTTTAAACATGTTGTATCCATGTAGATGGGGAAACGTGGAGCGAAGGATGCTCATCCAGGACACACTACTTATATTGCTCACACCGTGGTAAACCAAAAAGAATGGATGGACAAGGGGAGGTCGGACGCGGGGAGTCGAACCCCGTATTCCTCGCAACATATATGGCCGACCTACGCAATCGGGCCGGTACACAACGTCCGAGCATCTGGTGGGGGGTCCTGGGCGAGGTTCGAGAGCAGAGCCTTGTATATTTAAACGAACTTGACTCAGCAAGTCGGACACCATATTCTTGAACTTAGGCATCGAGATCGAGTGGCTGTGGTGTGAACCCGCGCGTTGAACGTGTAGGCGAGTGAGCCTCGGTCATTAGAATACAAGGGCTTACGCTGTCGTGACATTCGGACGCGGGGAGCCGAACCCCGCGAGAACGCCGATCGCATTATGAATCCTGGGCAGCGTGTGCCGTACACGACATCCGAATATTCAGTGTGCGTGTTAATGTGGTGGTGGATTGAGTAAGATCGGCCGAAAGCGGGCTTAAACATTTGCGGGGATGGATAGAGTCAGCGGAATTTGAAGCTCAGCAAAGGAAACGCAAAGTAAACGCCGTCAGGGCAAGTGGCGAGTTGCCGTACGCGCCGGCGCAAACAAAACAGATTCGACCGGAAGTACCAATCGGAGCCGGGGAGTTGAACCCCATTCCACCAGGGATACAGCAGTTGGAGCAGATCTGGCCTTGCGGCGCACACCAGGTCCGATTATTCGCGGTGTGAGATTAAAGTTGAAGAGGTTACAGCCCAAGGGAAGAAGAAGTAGAGAATTTCTCTCCGTTTTGCCAAGGCTGTTGGGGGTTCGGTGATGGCGTGGTCCACGAAGAGCGCAAAGACATTGGTAATTCGGAGCGCCCAAAGACAGAGGCACCCTCTTTTTAAAATTACGGATGTCCGAAGCCTTTCCAGACTCCGCCATCAGCTCCAACCTTTTTTAACATTTTTCGTCGTGCTCTCAGTTCCCACTTATGCCGTGCTTGCCGCAGCCACGTAAGATGCCACCATGCAATGCCTTGGCAAGTCCAGAAAAATGGGTTGTCTTGAACGCTTGGCCCCTCTGTTTTATTCACACAGTTGCAGTTCTGAGTTCACACCAAGGAAGGGGATGCGAGGCCGCGAAGTGGCCGAGCAGCCGCTTGTATGTTTGGAAGCCAGCGCTCGGCGAGTCGGAGCCCGAAATTGGAGAGCCTGGCTCGCGTGACTCCGAGGCAGAGGTATTAAGAGTCGCAAGCTTGAAGTTTGAAAAGGGAAGTGTTGTTGCTTGTTTCTTTCAAAATCGCATCGGCTATCAATGATTCGATCATGCTCCTCTTCTCTCTCCCTTGGTCAATGGTCGCAGACCCGTCTCCATCGGTCTCTTGGCCCTTCCATGATAAAATCGTTTGTTTTATCCCGTGGATGGCCGTTCAGTACAGAAAAAAACGCCCTTCGAGGTTCGGATTTTGGCGCACACCCAGCGCCGGCAGTGCTGTGGTCTCTTGGGCGGTACTTATCTCAGTCCACTATCGCTCAGACTAATTGGCCGGAGCGTACCAGTCCTGGCCTCCGGTCTATCCAGCATCTGTTTTCCGTGCAAGCGCCACATATTGACATATCTGGGCGTGTTACGGCCGTGCCGGCGGTAGGGCGGTGCCACTGCCACGTCAATTGCTTTCAACGCATGTGCTACCCTGGCGCCGCCGGTAGCGTACCCGGGTCAAGTATAGCTCGTCGAAAGACCCATTAACTCGGTGAAACAAGCGTATTCGCCGAGAGCCCGGAACGACTGTTTCTGGATCTCTTTGGATCTCTTGCCACACCAAACCAGACGAGGACATACTATGATACGGGAACTGGCGCCGATGTGAATGAAGATTTCACCGTGGATCGAAATTGGCCCAGAAGCGTACGTCGAGACGCAAGGAATATAAACGTGATTCACGCTTCCTCGCTGTCGGTATTTCAGATTGAATGACCTCGGCCAATTTCCAGAGGCTTGGCACAGACTTATGGACCATCACCGACATTATTTGCGACATCTCCGCGTTCGCCTCGTGAATGGGGTTGCATCCACAGATTCGGATTCCGAGCGCCTCCGAAGCCGACACGCCGTTGACTCTAGGTACTACCGTCCACGTATCCGCGGTGCTTCCGCCGGCGTCAATTCACTATCCAAATATCTCAGACACACCGCCCCGCGTTTGCCGTCCCAACAACGGGCTACTTAAGACGCAGACGCGTCTCTCAATTCTTCAGTACCTTGCTCCCTTGCTCCCTTTCTTTCTTCCACGGTCTGAGATCGTCCAGCCTTTTCTTTCTTCCCTCCTTCCTTTCTTCTTTTGTCCATTTCGTCACTCAGACCCGGTGTCTTCAAGCCCTTGAAACGACCCCAACCAACGCCACACGCCCAACTCAAACAGAATGCACTCCTCGGCTTTGACGTTTTTCGTCACCCTCGCGCTCGCCATGTCTGCGTCGGCATCCCCCGTTGTGCAGAGACGCGGCGTGTATGTCCTTCTCCAATCCGGTATATCCCGCAGCGCTAATTCGTTTTTCTTTCGGTTTACTACAGTGCCCGCCGCGCTGGCCGTGATGCAGCTAAAGAGGGAGCCGCGATTGACGCGGTCCTAGGAATCCCCGACGCCACAACGGCCAAAGCCCTCGCAACGGACCCCAAAGCTCTCCAAGATTCGCTCACTCTCAGCCCATCTGTGATCCAGATACCGATAACGGTACGTCTCCGTTCCTGCTCCCCCGCCCCGTCCTCGCAACTCGCATTATCTTTCACTGACATTCTGAATGAATGCGCTTAGGCCAGAATCCCCCGGTCACGGGCCAAAGCCCTGCCGACACGTCCAAGAACAACTTTGCCAATATCTGTGCACTGACGCTGCCCCGGGTCCCGCTCACCAACGGGCTACAAATCACGACTGGATCCTGCAATCCCATCCCGATCGGCCACATCCCCGACGTCAACAAAATGCCGTCTTCCAAGTTCCGTGCGTATCTTCTTCTCTGCTAACTTCCCTCGCTCTCTTTCGCCTGCCTATCTCACTGCCCTGCCACAGAGAGCCCCAAGAACCTCGACACCATCGCCTCCGGCCAAACCTTCACCATCGTCCTCCAAGTGCAGGGCATGCAGCTCGGCACGTTCACCAACGCGCAAAAGACGTACTTTGCCAACCCGCAGAAGCTCAACGCCGACGGGCAGATCATCGGGCACACGCACATCGTCGTCGAGGCCATGGACAGCCTCACCTCCACCAAGACCACGGACCCGAAGCGCTTCGTCTTTTTCAAAGGCGTGAACACGCCGCAGGACAAGAACCGGAACGTGCAGGTGGACGTCAACGGCGGCCTGAAGCCGGGTGTGTATCGGATGTGCACGATCACGTCGAGCCACACGCACCAGCCGGCCATTGTGCCTATTGCGCAGCACGGGTCGTTGGATGATTGCGTTTATGTGCGTGGTGTTCTTTTGGTCGAGGCGGAAATGCACTGATGGATATGACGTGCACAGTTCACCGCAACCCCGGGAGGTGTCAAGGCTGCAGAGGCGGCTGGGGCTCAGACCGCAACCACCAAGACAGCCGCCACACCCGCTAAAGCCACACCCGCTGTAAAGAAGGCGGGTGGCAAGTAATCTCGCTCTTCACCGTTGCCCTTCGATGACCAGGCCATAACTCGTATGGTTTCAAATGAAGGAGAGAGATTGTGCATTATCTCGCTTGAGTGTGTCGAATACTACTAATCGTTTTTTGAATATTTTGCTGGGAGGATCGACAGCGCTCACCTTACACCTAAATTCTAATTCCCCCGTTTCAAACATTTATAAGTGTTCAACAACGTGAAAAAAGTGCATATCGGACTCGAATAACGAGGTTCGCGCTCCATATCTGGCGACTTGGCGACGTGCGTAAACCTGCGTGGAAAATTGAGCGAGAATTCAACGTCGATGGAAGGGAAACACACAAAAAGATACTTCGCTCCAGTGGCTTGTTCGAATTTCTAAAGCAGGGAGTCGAACCCCGATTACCAGGTATTTATTTCAAGGTCCGAGAATAGAGTCTGATTCTGTGCCGCACACTGCGTTCAAGTTCGTTGCTTGGTCTGTTTCTGAGCAGTGTCGGTAGTGAATGAGCAGCAAGTTGAAATATTTTGAGTACTGGCCTCCGAACCGCGACAGACACTGCATTTTGACAGGTTCTGGACCTACCTTAGCCGATATGCCGAGCCGTTCCCTAGCTGCCTCGGCTAACCTCGAATGGCTGTCAGCTAGGGAACGGCTCGGCATATCGGCTAAGGTAGGTCCAGAACCTGTCAAAATGCAGTGAGAAGGTGCGAAGGTAAAGTATCGAAAACGTACTACGAGTGCTCGACAACGCCAGAAGAGAGTCCATTCAGATTCGTATTGTTTGAATGAAGAATGATTTTGTTCTTTTTTGCACCTCGGCATCATCCGGCAATCGCCGATTGAACGACTGTCTTGATGGCATCTGTCACTGCCTCCTCGGCTCGCATGGGCGTGACTCAGTTCTCTTCTACTGTACAATTTCGTTCAAATCGACAGGGGTGTGACGCGTGACCCATTTTACCTATTCGACATTTCGGCAGCCGCCGATTTTTTGCGTGACACCTCGAAAATTTCGGCATCTGAACCGGAAATTTTGCCTTTTTTGCCTTTTTTTTTTAGGCAATTTGGGGCCTGTGTAACCACTTGGAGGTTCAACAGAGGCCCGAGTGATGCGTGACATCAACCAAAGTTCGTGATCGACAGGGGGGGACGCGTGACTGCCGATTTGAACGAAATTGTACAGTACTTTGCTTCTATGTACTTACCATCGAGACGGCTGTGCACCCTCCCCAACTTCCCCATCACGATCCAGCGACATAGTGCCCACGAGGCGTGGACCAACGAATTCGAGCCTACAATACTTCAAGTCCTAAGGATGTGCACGGGTCGTGGGTCTGGTGGGAGGTATGGGGGGTACGGGTCTAAGGGGTACGGGTACGGTGCATGTTCTTACAGACCCGCAACATACCGTGGACCCGTCCCGTGGGTACAGGGGTGTGAGATGGGTCTGCGAAAATGATCCTAGGAGGCTTTTTTTCGCCCAGAATCTTTCCGGTGGGTAGAATTGAGTCATCACATGAATGATCTGAGTCTTGAAATATTTTCAGGTTTTTCTGACGCCCTCGACATGGATATTGATGTCAAAATTCTACTGTAGCCGAGATTCAAACATGTCAACTCCTCACTTTTTTTTGGATTTCATTGAGCACTGGAGCTTCGTTCGCACTCAATGAACGCGAAATTGATCAAGGTGAGCTGCTAAAAAAAGGTTAGAACACCTGGAGACAATAAATTAAGTATTTAAGCTGTGGTTGCGTATACCCGCGGGTTTTACGGCGCAGTACAGACCCGTACCCCTGCAGGGGTGGGGTATGGAGGGGTACGGGTACGGGTCCGCTCGAGGTAGACCCGCGGGTGACCCGTGCACATCCTTATCAAGTCCTGGCTGGGCGCGAGCCTATCAGCATGGAGGCCCATGCGACTTTGTGCGTGGCCGTATGGAAATACATTACCAGTGAGATTCATAACGGTGCCGGTGGGTTCTCTCATCTTACATCGAGTCCGATCGAGAGGCTGAACCATACACGGCCCTCTACGACGAGATACAACACTTCTTCACAGATCACACGCAGCGTATTGCGACCGTGAGTTCATCCACGCACTTCCCAACTGATACTCATACAATATCACGCAGGTGGCCCCTAGCGACAGTGCGGCACTCCCTGGATACTACAATGTGGAATGGGGCCATTTCGCCCTGGGTGTGAAGCTTGCGAACCGGCTCCTGGACTTCGTTAATAGGCACCATGTACAGGGTGTCCGCAGGAACTCGGAGGGCAAGGTGTCTGTGATGACTGTCCGGAATGTGTGTGCAAGCCTCTACACCTCTTCCTCTCATCTGTCGCTCTTCCTCTGTTCATCTTATCTCTCGTTCGGTCAAGGGTAATTGACGAACTGATGCACGGCCCACAGCTCGCATTGTATCCGGGCGCTCTTTGCAGCGCCGGAGTTGCCAATGGATGGCAACAGAATTGCGGATATGCGGCTTGAAGCTTGAGGCTCAAATTTCCGACTCGGAGTGCATCTGGAAAGCCATACAATGGATTTGGACCCGGAGCATGGCTCCAGCCATGTATCTAAGTATGTAAGTGATGAGAGGTGTTGTACGAATAGTGCCAAACTCTAACCAGCACAATACCCGTGCTGTTCTCTTCTGGAAAAAATGGAAGCGCAACCAGTTAAAATTTCCCAGGGCGATGCATTGCAGAGGAGGACGTTCATCACAAAGGATCGAATGAATCGAACCCTGATCGGCAGTGTTTGTTCCCTCTATACCGACTTAGCAAGGCTGCCCGTGTTTCATGCATGACGTCCGAATACTTTGTGCCATTGAATCCCGAGTGAGTCAGTTGAAGCAACAAGCTGTACGGTAGGAATGGGGGATGCGAGACAGAGTCGCAAGTGAGCTGGGAGTACAGATATTCGACACCAAAGGACCAAAAAAGGCTTGATAACGATAGTTTGCATTTGATGGGTAGTGAATTAGAATGAAATACCGGGGTGCTGTGGGCAGAGAGGGTAGATTTGCAAGACGAAGTCGCTAACCGAGCGGGGAAGAGAATGTGAAGAGAATTCACCTCCGACATTTGCTAAGTATCTGAATGTGGGGATTTGAACCCCGAATTCATCTTCCAACTGAGTATTGATGGTGTTGGAATACAGATCACACAGAAGGTTCAGCAATCCAGGATATATTCGAGGCTGGTAGAAGAGCGTCGGGGGGGATACAAGAATGCTAGTGAATACAGTGATACAGCGAATATAAAGGCTGCGGAATGGACGGATAGGGGGGGTAACAAGGGGCAGGAATGATGTAGAGACTACTGTACAATTTCGTTCAAATTGACAGGGGGGTGTGACATGTGACCCATTTTACCTGTTCGACATTTCGGCAGCCGCCGAATCTTTGTGTGACACCTTGAAAATTTCGGCATTTGAACCGGAATTTTGGTCTTTTTTGCCTTTTTATTTTATTTTATTTTAGGCAATTTGGGGCATGTGTGACCACTTGGAGGTTTGCCAGAGGCCTGAGTGATGCGTGACCTCGACCAAAGTTCGTGATTGACAGGGGGGTGTGTGATGCATGACCGCCGATTTGAACGAAATTGTACAGTATGGTATGGTACATCAGCAGCACGTGACGATCCCATTTCCAACACTCCCACTTAGTGTTGCGCGCGGCCTGTACAATAATTTTAGTACGGAAAACGGAGATCAAAATTGTACGTAACTTAATCAATCTGACTTAGAATCTTTCGCTCTTTCGCCCACCCTGCCTCTTCTGGATCTTCTCGTTCACATCCTCCAGCAACATTCTGAAGTGTAAAAACTCTTCCCAAAGCATTCATCATTAACTGCCCACAACCAAAACCGCCTGAAGACGAGTCCAATCCTGTGCTAGTGCGAAAACGGCTCTGTGCGATGGGGGTGGCATCCAAGCCCGTGGTGCCGAAACCTCTGGCTTCCAAGGTCAAAATTTACAGGGAGGGGGAGCTATATATCCCAGCAATGGTTACTAGTTCAAGAATCCGGCTGGGGAAGACACCCCACGAGTTCCAAAAGCGGTTTTTTTGCCAATGTCATGCAAGGCTCCGACGTCATCTTGGACATCGGCACGGGGAGCGGGAAGTCCTTGTGTTTCGATCTCCCAATGCTATGACTAGGAGAGCAACCACGATGTGCCAGAGGTGCATTTGGCGAAGATATTAGGGAGTTTGTGCAAAAGCCACACAAGCCGCATGCGGCTTTTGTGCATTGTGCAAAGCCGCATGCGGCACCGTGCGGCTTTCGTCTCCCTATCAATTATGTATTTAAAACTTTTATATCAGTGATATGAAAGCTGTCGGCATTGATTCCGGCATCATGTGGGAAAAGAAGTGTGGAGAATGGCCTTCTTAGGCAGCATCACGGCCATAGCCGCACAGCGGCTGTGGAGAAGCCAAATAATTACGTCAAAAATGATGCATATTACGTTTGGTAAGTGGTTCAATGTACTGGATAGCACCTAAATTACCATATCTTATCAAAATCAACATCAATCCACTCACAAATTCTTCATTTTATCACGCGGCTTTGCACAATGCACAAAAGCCGCATGCGGCTCATGCGGCTTTTGCACAAACTCCCTACTATCTGTTCTTTAATAAGATTTTGCTCGTTCCGTGGTGCCCATCACGTTGCGTATGTTGTGTTTCTTCTCTATAAGGCCTTATTAACCTATTTTTGCTCTTGCGCAGTGCCCTCATGGTCTACTACGGACTGCGCTGTCAAAATTTCTCGGTTTCTGAGCTGCCCAAATTGGCCTCCCTTGGATTGCGAGCCGACTGCGATCTTCACACCCACGCCAGTGCTACACCTCTCAAAAGACCCACCTGTAATCAATACTTCTTTCTTTCTTCCCCCATCTTCGTCGCTGCAACCATCCCTCACTTTTCTTGAGCATGGGGCAATCTTCTCCACGTCCTTCTAGCCTCAAGTCCGGAATTCTCAAGCGCAGCATTGTTCAGATCCGTCTCGAATGCCTCCGGAGCGCTCCCTCCAACACTCTGTACGTCGTGAAACTAAAGCCTCTACAAAAAGTGCGCGTCAAGATTGAGCCCGGACACCAGTACAATTGTACGCAACGACCGCAACTCCTGCTTCGATATTGCTGTGGGCCATTGTCATGCCGCTGGCCAGCCACAATCGCCCTGCCAACACTATCCGCGCCAAACACCCTTCGCCTTGGGACTGAACTCTTGGCTGCTTTGCTGCCGGATTTGCAGTAGTTCAACCGCTCGCATTCCTTTCAATTGCTCCCCCCCAAACTGGAGCGAGATTGTGATTTTATTTATTTGCTTTCCATCCTTTCGATAGAAATCCTCAAGTCCTCTTGAAGATCGGGCCAGTCAACTGTGTTTTGACTTTCCCTCTAGCCACTCCCATAGGTTCGTCACCCGTTTCCCACACATCAACTTCCGTTTGGCGCCGGTTCGACTCAAGCGGGCCCTTCTGCCTCGCACCCGCATCACGAAGTACAATTCTGCTTTCTTTGTCCAAACTTAAGTCATTATACCCGCTGATCGATAGCATTTCCTTTTCTAAGCGCGGTGCAGATATCCACATCGTTCTTAGAGAGTGAGTGAGTCGTTATTTACACTATACTTTCTTTAAGCTTTGCTCCTGTAGCACCAGGAAGAATTTCCATCACGAATCATCTCGGACGCCCTCCACGAAATCATTATCACAGTAGGCATTCTCGCGCTCAATTCTCACACATTTTTCAGCTGTAAACACAGGTCGCTCGCCAGTATCTGGCTTTATCATGGCCGCAGTTTCAAACTTGGTAGATGAACTTTCGGTGTCATTATGTTCTTACGACAAGGGTCTCAGGTAAATTTCTGTGAACTCGCGGACCACTGCTTATGTAGTCTGTTGTTGAGCGGCGGGGTCCGATCGGGGTAAGATCTTGTTACATGATGTGCACAGCCACTCGGCCTTTGAACCTCCAACCACGGAACAACCGTGAACATTTTCTACCCATTTCAACCACTCAAATAGACCCTAATTGATGTTTGAAACCTTCTGAAAATTATTTGGTATTTTAGAGCACAATTCAAGGCTCAGTACTTCAATGCAGTGCGCAGCCATGTGGGATACTTGGGCATTTCTACCACACTGTTCTGTAGTGTATAAAAGCTTTTGATTACATAGAGACATTCAGAGCACTTCAGTGAATGTATTTGTGCGAAAAAATCACTCTAATGTTGATTCTGTAGGCACAAAACATCGAAATCCGGCCGAGTGGCTGTGCAGATTATGTAACAAGGTTTTACCCTGATCGGACCCCCGCACTTACTAACAGACTTCAATATATTGAGGTACGAGATCAGGTAATATTGAAGTGTCTGTCTGCGAGAGACTACTGCTTATGCACCTTCTACCGGAGCGAAGCGAAGGCGGGTCTTGTCAAAGTTGTACATAACTTAATCAATCTGACTTAGAAAAATTTTGACGACCTTTTTTACTGCGGCGAACCTGCCCCTTCCCTGGCCTAATCTGAAGAGTACAAAAGTTTCTAATAGTATTGGAGGTATATCAAGTGCAAAAATATCTGCACATATCTCCTGATGAAGCCCCCAGGCACGAGCCACATCCCAAAGTGCCTCTGCACCAAATAGGGAGTTTGTGCAAAAGCCGCATGAGCCGCATGCGGCTTTTGTGCATTGTGCAAAGCCGCGTGATAAAATGAAGAATTTGTGAGTGGATTGATGTTGATTTTGATCAGATATGGTAATTTAGGTGCTATCCAGTACATTGAACCACTTACCAAACGTAATATGCATCATTTTTGACGTAATTATTTGGCTTCTCCACAGCCGCTGTGCGGCTATGGCCGTGATGCTGCCTAAAAAGGCCATTCTCCACACTTCTTTTCCCACATGATGCCGGAATCAATGCCGACAGCTTTCATATCACTGATATAAAAGTTTTAAATACATAATTGATAGGGAGACGAAAGCCGCACGGTGCCGCATGCGGCTTTGCACAATGCACAAAAGCCGCATGCGGCTTGTGCGGCTTTTGCACAAACTCCCTAATATGAGAAATCCTATGCAGCCGCAGTTTTACAAACACAGGCCGCAGTGAGAATTTTGTGTCCAAATTGAGTCGTTTGGGAGAGCTGGTAATTCACGAGACTCGTCTTTCCTGCTCAAGGGTCTCAATTGGGGTTGTCTTTGACGGTTCGCAGCACGGAAAGAACTGAAATTAGGTGTGACGTTCATCATGGGTTAAAAAGCGTGGAAGAATATGATGGACCAAAGGAGTTAAGAATGGCAGAGAGCCAGAGGAAGAGTGAACGAGCAACGCTAAATGGGGCTTTAGCACAGGTTACGAGGGATTTCGTTAAAGAACGGTTAATCTCCGTTTTCCGTACTAAGTTGTCCCAGTGTTCGAGCAACCCTCTCACCACGTTTTTTTTCTTCCTCAATTTTTGTTCATTGGTTCCAATTCTTCTTACATGCTACTACTAATAATGTTGCTCAACATAGAGCCGGTTATGAGTCTAAGCTAAGGAAGAGAAGGGCATTGCGGGAGGAATTCTTATGCTAATGAAATGGTTGGAATTCGAAGATGTAGAGAGCTGATGTGCTGAAGATTCCTGAATAGTCAATTGAATCAATTTCAGAGAATAGAAAATACTTCCCACTGGTAGCGAAATGGTCGGCTGCCCACTTCAGAATCGTAGGATGGTGAGGAATGATCGTGGGAAAAAGGTATAAACTGATTCAGATACAGAATTAACACCTGTTTCACATGAGGATATGCCCGGGGGGTGGGAGCATTGTCACATATTTCTCAGGTATAGTAAACGAAAACAAGCCTAGGTGGCGGAATACACTAGTTAGGTGACGAAACGACTTGGGGCTGAAGAGGCACTCCGTCATGAAATCTGGAGTATCTTTCGCCTCGCTTCACTTGGGTCGCCGAATTTCAATCCAAGCCTTCGACAGTCGAATCTTCCGCCTCCTGATCTATGGTTACGCTTGCCTCACTGGAAAATTCAACCTCTGTCCCCACTGCGTTTACCTGCCCTGGTCTCCCCCGTCTTTGAATATGTATAGCACGGGTGACAACGATAGTTTTGTTCAATATTTTGTGACCCGAGACCGGCGCGACGCGAATATATCAGCAAGCACCGCAAGAAAGCAAAAATCAGCGATGAATAAGTACGGAAAAGCTTTGGTTACTTCTATCTATCTTGCCAAGATTGCACCGACCCACGTTTTCCGCTTGGAGATTACCAGTCGTGGAAGTGGCGGAAGATTTCGACATCCTCCAGCAGCTCGTGCGTATCGTCTAAGGCGGGTCTAAGTACCTGCCCGGTCTCAAATCAGGAAAAAAGAGACCCATACCGAAGTTTTTCGTGGTGACCTCTTTGACCGAGCCACTCAGCCATCTGACAGGGGATTCCGCCACTCGAACAAGAAACAGAAACCATTCAACCATAGCCAGCTCAGACGAGGACACTTCTCTAGAACCGTGTCGCGCACACGCGGAAAGTCGGGAATTTCGTAGGTGCTGACGTAATCGTGAAGGCGGTCATAGCCTTCCCAGGATATTCCAAGGTGCTCGAGCCGTGAGGGAAGAGAAGGTGTCTCGGCGAGCATCCCAAAGAATGTTGACGGCTGTGACACATTTGGTGAGACGAACACGGGAGAAGGTACGACTGTACCTTGAAACAGGGTGTGATTCCGCTGCCCAGCTCGTCATTCTCTCGGACAACGATGCGGATTAGTGCCTCTGTGAGGCGGGGAAGGAGCTCGATCAATTTGCTGAATGCGGTATTGTCAATTTCGTGGAATGTGGCTTGGAATGTAGTGATGTTGGGGGCCTGGATGCCCTGGAGGCGCGCGATCAAGTCCTCGGGACGACAGCGTTCGGTAATATGGAGCCGCGTGAGGAAAATGGCCGGATGGAAAAATGGCAGAGCTCGATGGGGGCCAGAATACTCTTTGAGAAGGGGAAAAACCGCATCATGTGCATCGTCGTCTGGCGGTACCCATCGACCGACCAATTTTAGGAGGCGTACAGAAGGAAATTTTGACATTATCGTCAGCGTTTCGGAAAGGGTTGGAAGATTTATGGTCGCTGTTAGGGTATGCACATCCGGGAATCGTGGGATGTGGTGCGCGGTTAGACCCATGAAGCGTGGGTCGAAGTCGGCATGGAGTATGCGGAGGTGGTCGGGATCGAGCAGAGTCATCTCCGCGCCGTGCAGTTCGCGTGAAATGTCGCATAGTAAATTTTGATACACGCAATGTCCGTGGCGAGGGTTGGATGTGTTCTCCTGGAGCAACGGGACACCAGTAGATGTTCAGCTCGTACAGGGACTGCAGGCGGCACAGGATGTCCACCCTGGCCTGCGTGAAGTGAATCCCCATTGCATGGAGCCGTTGGAGGCCCGGGAAAAGGGTAAGGCGGCCGAATAAGGCATCCAACAAGATGTATGCGGAGTCCGTGGCGAACCACCTGGAGGAGAAACTGCACTCCCACGACTCCCGCGCAGAGATGTTGCAATACCGAACGAATGGTGCTAGGAGAAGAAGGCGAGGCGTTCTAAACAACGGTCCACCTCCGCACGCGAAGGAAGCAGTATTGCTCCATCGTCATCGAGGCCGGATGGAGTGAACTGAAAGTCAGAAAATATGTGGGGGCGCGATATGCGGTGAAAAATGTGACAAGCCAAAGAGAAATTTGTGAGGACGGACAAAGAGTATCTTCGTGCCGTAAAGTCGTCTTCGTCCCAGACATTTTTCAGGATTGCATCCCATAGTTCATTTGGAACTCGATCAGGAAAAGCCATCGCGTTCTGGGAAAGGGAGCGCCAGTGGGAGTCAAAGCATGGAAGAAGATCAATCACCCATATATTAATTACCCCTATATTTAGCAGCTCCCTTGAATCAGATTGTCCCTGTTCGTTCTGGCACGCCACCGCTGATTCCCGAGGATACAGCTGTTTGTTTTCGACGGAACGTTCATCAAGTGCCCTCTTTATCTCTCGGCATCATATTTTTGGCTCTTCCGTATGAACTCGATTCCATTCTGAGGCAACCACATGCCAATGGATGGAGCGCACAACACCCGCTTAAAAGGCAGGCCTACCTATCCGATACGTATTTGATTTTTCTTCTCTTCCCCCATCATTGTCTTCTCCAGTCTTCCGCGTTTCCGTGAGTTAGCCCGGTACTTGCCCAGATACCTCGTATATTAAGCAGATGCCTTGTATCAGTATGGACCTGTTTGTTTTTGCACGCCACCGGGCGCCTGCTAATTCCTGAACACATCAGATCACCGTCATACTGTAGTAATCCGACCAAGTGTTCACTGGGTGTCACCCGTCACCAACAGTGTTCACTGGGTAAGGTGTTCATTCCTCGGCAATCACGGAAAATTACCATATAAGGCAGTTCGGTATTTCCCGGACCAAAAATTTCCGCGTTTTTTCGCGTTTTTAGGCGAAAAAATTGGGATATCACCATCACCGATACCTAAAGTGTTCAGTTCACGGGTGGGCGTCACCCGTCACCTGAACACTTGGTCGGATGACTACAGTATTCTTATTTTCCAAACCAAGATTCCCATGGTCAGCTCAGCTCCGTTCCATTGCGAACACCTCAAATTGAACAAGTTGAGCCTTCGCTTCGCTCTGGCATCGGAAGATCGTTGTAAAATTTATTAATTATCATGTGTTTACAGGAGACAGTTTGTACGCCACCGGAGAAAAGCACGGCATGGTAGGTAAAACAAAGGATCGACACATATAAAAATTGTTCTGCCCAAATGGAGAAGGACTCTGTGAAAGCAAACTGAACACCACAGATCTGAGAATGGAGGCGTTAAGTATTAAGTAGTCGACACCTGTGAATTGGATTGAGAAATGGGTGTCGGCAGAGTGTTTAGAACAACAGCAGTTAACCTCCTGCGGAAACCAAGTTTGGCTGTGAATAACATTTCTTGAATTACCGCCGGTGAGCGGTTCTGGGGCAAATTTTGTGCACTGTGTAGGAGGAAGTTGTGACGCTGTCCCCAGCAATAAAAAAGAGCCTCGTGTCCGCAAGAGGATAATAATCATGATATTGAGAACCAGCGAAGAGGAAAAGGGAATGGGGAGAAACAGCATGGGGGATTCTCAGTGTCGAATGAGCTAACAGAGGGTTCGTTGAGAATCAAAATCCGTGTATTGAATGCCAATTCTCGTAGGCCAGGCCTATGGCTATATCAGCGCAGAACATGGAGGCAAGGTCTTTTGAAATGATCGTTTGGCCATCTTGAAGTGAATAAATCGAAAGACTATGGGGTCCAAGTTGGGAAAGAAACCAAGCATATGCTTCCAGCGCTAGCGACATGTAATGTCACGGACATGATAGGCACCAGAAACGATTAGTCGCTGGCCAGACGGAAGAACTTGAGCCAGACATCGATTGCAACCCCTGTGTTTGATCAATAAAAGCCAGCAGCTGCCAAAGAGTTCGAGAAGGGTAGGGGAATGGATGGAGGGCCAAGGAGAGAATAAGGGCTAAAGCACCACGAGCCAGCTCAAAAACCCCAAGAATTGAGTGAACAGATGCTCATCGAAGAAATGGAACTGAGTCAGGGAGGAGCTCGAGCACACCAGCAGTAGACGAGCATTGAAAGAGTTTGAAGAGTGCAAGATCAGGCTAATTTGACGATTGAAGCTAGATTGAAGCGGGGATGAAAAATGACGATAGGAGAGATGTCCAGCCACTTATTTATCTATGCCTCGGTGACACGGCGATGGTGCGAAAATGTGGAGGTACAGTGAGAAATCAACTGCGGCAGAGTTGAAAATTGGCTGCGGGGAACTGCGTGCCTCCACAGATTGAAAGAAGGGTCAGCTGAGAAACTTCAATTAAAAACCCCCAGAATCTGTCTGGTTCACAAATGGGGAAGGATAAGGGCCCTTCGGGATGAATTCAGAGGAAGCCCAAAGGAGAAGAAGATAAATGGGGTAATTGCGCCGCCGAACAAGTAAAATATTAAAGAACGGTTAATATACCACTCCTAATAATACACACCTGTACCTTGCTGCTCAACAATGCACACCTCTATCTTGCTGCTTGAAAAAGCACAGCTTGACCTTCGACACAACATTCACCGCCCGGCCCGGTACGTTGGATACCGGTTGTCAGCGGCAATCAAACCACGTGATGTTGGTTTGTTTTCGACTGCATCCACCTAGGCTCGTGAAACCAGCCGGTCCCGTGATAACTGATGCCATCGTAAACTCGACACAATCCGGGACCGGCTGGGCCCCCCGTCGCATGTTTTGGTGATGGATTTTCTCCCCGCCATTCAAGAGGGTAAGACTCGAGAAAACGTCGAAACATGGAAATTTGGGTTTTTAGGTCCCATAATGAAAGGTGGATAATTTTGAATTCTCTTTCAAATGACACCAACATGTTTTGGGAGGTCAGAAAAAAAAAAGTAGGCTCATTCGATAGAGCGCGAAAAGTTATCCATCCTCAGCTCAGGCTTTCAAAACCCAAAATTTCGCGATTTGGCGGGGGAAGCGTTGTTTTTTAAAGTTGGACCCTCTGAAATGGCGGGGCGAAGATCCGTCACCCAAACAGGCGACGGGCGGGTCCAGTCCGTCCACGAGGTTACCCTGTGTTTGACGTCCCATCATGTTTGCTCTGATATTGTATCTGTTTGCTTTCCACCTTAATCTGGAATCAGCTCCGGTGTCTTGCTGTCTTGTAACGGAGTGGACGTCGACTGGCCCTGCGAGTCTAGCATCCACCACTGTCTGACTGCATCCCTCGCTGTTCGCATCAACTATGCCTAAATTTGGACAAAACAGAACCGAGTTGCCACAAAAAATGAAGAAAGGCACCAGGCCATCATGCAGCAGAGCCCAGACACCGACCAACACGTTTTGACTCCTTTGCCTGAGCTTCTTTCTGCTTGTGTAACAGCATTGTTGTTTATTCATTTTATTTCCCGTGCCTCCCCATGCAGTGGTTAGCAAACCTTGGAGCTGGTTGTTTGTGCTATCTCGAGCTTGCACTTGTTTTATCTTGCCAAATGCCTTCGAATTTCCCGGTGTGACCCGGGCATTATGGTAGAAATTTTATGCACTCCGCAACATAGTTACTTGGCACCATAGTACAATGGTTTAAATCTCTTACCAACCAATGGACCGTGGACTTGAATATCTCATCTGTTTCGATTTCACTCACCTTTCATGCAGACAAGCAGGTCGATGGCACCATACCCAGATCTATCCGCAGTCCCAGCTAGATGCTGTGTGCAACCAAGATCAATTATTCTTGGAAAAAGCATTTCTATCAGAACAGATTCTATGGAATCAGCGTAAATTGCTGGAATGTGCAGTGAAGTAGAACTGAGTCAGAGTCAAACCCAGTTACAAGATTGGTTGATTGGCTTATTTCTAGTATTAGCACTTCAAACTCAGGTTAATCATTCAACCCAAGGCCGAATACATGTTCCACAGAAGCTCAAGATACAGAAGTATGTACAGTATGATATAATATGATATGATATGACAGATATGATACATGATTTCAGAAAAAGAAAAAAAACACGCCCAACTCCTGGAGACAATCAGGAAGATTCCCTATACACTGGTTGGAAAGTTCAAAATTTTCTGCTGAATCCTCAGTGAAAAATGCTGTTTGTTTTCCATCAATGTTTCAGCTGGAAACTAGGTTGAAAACCCAAAACATTTTCACCACTTTTCGGGTTTGAGGTGAAAAACTCAAAAGAAAGTTGAAAGGGGGTAAAAAAGCTTTGAAAATTTCACCATTTTTTTCAGTGAAAAATGTCTGAAAAACAAACAACATTTTTCACTTTAAATTGTGCTGGTAAAAGTGAATCTGCCAACCAGTGATACCTGTTAAATGCTCTGACAGTGTTGCCTAGATCTGGGGCAGAATTGGCCCATTTTGGCCGTCTATTCTCTGGAGCTCACTCGATGTTCTCTCCGCCATTTCACAGCAGTTATTCTGTCTCAGCCGAGGTGAGTTCTTGGATGTTTACTGATAGACTCCCTGCCATTTGCTTGCCACTTGTGCTTGTTGTTATCGCGGCATGGAGGTAAATCAATGTTGTTGGATGTAACAAATTCTGAGGTCCAAACTAACATGCACTTGTTTTGAAGGTGTTTCCAGAAGGGTGCTCAGCAGATATGGGTCTGTCACTGCCACATGCGAGCTGGATGGCTTTGGCCAGATTGAGCGGTGCTTCACTGTCAGCAACGGCCTCTGGGTTGGCTAAACAACGAGTAACCCGACGAGAACCCCAACCAGGATAAACCCGATAGACGCTAGTAGCTCGTGTGTTCCCCGAGCAGTAGGACCAGTTGTACAGCATCCTCCCTAGGAGGCCGTATGTCGTAGGTCGGGATGCGAGGCAGAACCCGGAACAGGTCGAAGAGGGTGTGATATCCACTCAGGTATACAACCCAGGGTGTGGATACAACCCGTAGTATGATGTGGAGGAAGCGGGGCAGGGTGGAGACAATGCCTATGTCAAGCCAAGGTAGAAGCCTGAGATTAGACGAGGTAGAATCTACTGTACATGGAGATTCTACTGAGCTTATATAGGCTTCTAATAAATTAAAGCGATCACGGTCAATCGCGATCAGTTCCTGTACCGCAGCATTAAGGAGTGTTAATGCTGATACTCCTGTACTCCTCTGTGTCGGTTTCCGTGGCGTCGGAGGACCTAAGAGACCCGACATTCGGGTTTCCTAGTCCTGAATGTCATTGTATCCAGTGGTTCAAACCCCGATTGGTTTGCAACCAGTCATGTACTTCGTGTACGCTTCTGTGTCAGCCATTGGTGCGTCTGGGGACTAGGATCCATCTGTACGGGTTCCTAGTCCCTAACGTCTTCTGTATCCTATGGCGCAGACTCCCCGAGTCTGCGGCTTTAGAATCCGAGGCCGGGTTTCAAACCGTGAGAAGGTCACGTGGTGGCGTCATGAGAGTCCCGTGCCGCTAAGACGCATCGGTATCCATACAGACGCGTCGCTCGAAAAAGTAGAACCCAGGCAATTCATGACATCCACCTTGAAGACGACCTCCAAATTCTTGTTTATTCTTGTCCGGTAGATATTGCTGAGTTCCCAGATTTGAGGTAATATTTTGAGAGCCAACTTACAGCGATAAATTCTGCTGCCAACTTGGGTTGTGCACTTTGACTGCCTTCATCTTCAAGCAATCTCAAGACACCCTTCCACCCACTTCCAAATTGAACCACTCGTCCCAAAGTGTGCTGTTTGGATCAACAGCGGTTGCCATGCTGATTGCTAATCAGTGAGATCTCGGCTGAACCTGTGTATTTTTTGAGTGACCATTGTGAGGTGTGTATTTTTGTGGAGTGGCTGAGGGAGCTGAAGAAAACAAGAACTCTGGGCTGTGTAACATTTCCTTGCTCTGATTTGTGGTGTGTGTTTTTTTCTCTTGTGTTTGTAATGTGTGCACTTTGTTATTTGTACTAGTTTGGTAGCTGTGTGTTTTATAGCCCTGATGAGTGGGGTGTGTTTTTTTCTACACCAAAGCCCAAAAGGTGGTGAATATTTTCCATAAACTCATCTTTCCCATGTAAAATTTCATGAAGGTGTGTCAAAAATAATTATGCCCCAGTAGTACAGCCATATATGCGCCCAAGCATGACTGATTATTCGGAAATAAACACACAGGGGAAAAAGGGAGCCGATGAAGGACCGGCCAAGCAAGAATGTCCGTGAGGTAAATTGGATACAGATGAAGCTGTAGTACGTTTTAGAGCTGGACTGTGGACACAGGCCAGCCGCGGGTGCGGGGCCTCCTGCCTGTATCTATAACCCACAAGTGGGCTTGAAACTCAAATCAAAAGAACTTCGTCATCCACTGGGATACTGTCGAACACAGGGAGTCAAGCCCCGGATTGTGTGCTACTGGCTATGTGAAATTGAGGCAAAAGCACAGGCTTTGTGTGACACACAATGTTGTGAGGACGGGGGTCACAGAGGAGAATGGGGTGGCCATGGAGTAAAGCCGAAGGCCAGATAGATCTGGAAGGCGAAAGTAGCGAGAGAAGTGAGATGATATGTAGGAGAATTAAATCTTGGAAAAGAAAATCAAAAGAACCGATTCGAACGCAGGGGATCGAACCCGAGCTGCTGACAGCCACCTCAACCTAAAGATGCCGGCCATGTGCTGCACATCACGTTCGAGACTTGTGGCCTGTTGACACACGAGGGTCATCTAACATGTTAGGAGGGAAAGAAGGAGGGAATGCAGGCGGGCACAGACCGAGATACAAGCAAGAGCACCAAAGGAGAGTGCTGTGCGCCACCAAGGTCTTCCTCAACCATTTGTTGCGCTGGTATGGGATCACCGGACTAAAAGGGCTTGCCGCGAAACAGGTTTTCAGGATTGACTAAAGTGCTAAAACTGTGGTTAAGCAGATGAAACTCAACCCAAAGAGAGAAAAAAAATGAACATTTACCCCAGTCAACGTATTTGAATGCGGGGAGTCGAACTCCAAACTACCGGCTCCATATACGTCGCAATATCGAGTGCTATCACCACCAGCTGTGTTCCGCACACCACGTTTGACTCCTTGCTTCGTTCATGCCTGTATGAAGGAAGGTTTGGGATGGGGAATTAAAAATAAGCTCCAAAGCGATTGAGCTGATCATCTTTGCCTCGAGAGTAGCCAAGACAGGACAGGGAGAAGAAAGCATAGACAAAGGCAGAAGCCGGTGTTGCCCAGCAACGACTTCACGCCTGAGCATGAATCCGAGCCCATAGCAGATAGAATGCATTGTGGCGGTGAGAATAGTCTAACTAGATAAGAGTGTGGTGGCAGAAGGCAGTGACAGAGATGCGGAGTGGAAAATTGGAGCCCTGAAACAAGCCATTCAGCAGGACAAGACGAGCATTTGATCGACAGTAAGGAGAGTATATACTAGAACAAATCTCGTGTTTGAGGAGAGATACTCCAAGACAAAGAAAGGGGTGTGAAACAAAGGGTCACGAGTGGCGGTTTGCGACAGCGTGAATTTTGACGGTGTACAACCAAAATCGGAAAAAGGCTTTGCTCACATGTGGGGAAGAGTAAGTGGGGACCCAAAGGCGGTGCATTGAAGGGCTTGAGAGATGGATGGGGATCACAGACAGCTGGAAGCGGTATGTTATATCTGTGTCGGAAAAGGCCGGAAGGATGGAAGGCCTTAAGGACGTAAAGGCCGGAAGTGATACCACGTAGGTGAGCGGTTACACCAACTAAATTGGCTCGGAGATGGAGAGACGGAAGTCAGACCACGGAGCTATGCGGAGGCAAAGCACGTTAATTTTTCAACTGAAGATACAGTAGAACATAATACGTATTTATACTAGATATGGAGATAAGTCTAATGTGGAAATAAGTATGTAAAAGACAATAAGAACAATAAGAACAATAAGAGGGAAGCATAGTTGCATAAGTCATATGTTTGATTAGGGAACACTCAGAAGACGTTCATTGCGAAAACCCCAAAGTTTGTGCATCAACGGAACTAGCCGGACGCAACAGGAAGTTGGTTAGGACACATCAGCCATAAAGTAGGCCGTAGCCGGAATGGCCGTAAACAGCCGGAAAGGAACCGGAACAGATTGGAAAGTGCATGGTCGTAACACGGTATTTTTGGGGGCGAGATCCCAGGACTGGAGTCTTGTAACTGTTCCTAACAGAAGGCAGTCAGTTGTATTGATGTATCAAGCTGCTTTTGAGTAGGGCTGGACGTTGGCAAGCCAGACCAAATTGATAAATTTAGTCGCTGAGTTTCTTGCTCCTCCGCAGGCCTTGTGGGTGGGACACCCCGCGGTCCATAACAAAGATGAGAATGGGATGATGACGTTGCGGAGGCGGATCTCGTCTTCAAAGACAAAAGAAAGCTTCACGAAAATAGCCACAAGCTTAAGGTAGTTAGTTATCCACAGAGCGAACCCGAGAAATTGCAAAGCGGAAAACACGATGATGGTACGAAGCAAAGGGAGGATGTTGTTACATGTTTCCTTCCAAAGCTGCCGGGTTTTGGCAATTCGGCAGTCTCGGACCCGCTTGTCTTCCTCCTCTCACTTCTTTGTCATGTCTTGTTTGCACAATCTTTCTCCACCGATTCTGTCAGAACAGCCATATACTTTTCCTGTCGAAGGTCTTGCAATGCGGCAACCGCCGGCATGGTCAATTCTCGCTTCCACCTGGACAATCGCATGATGCATCTTCCTTCATCCATTGGATCAGGGACATACCGGGTAATTATTGGAATATACCTAGGGTCTCTCAGCGCATTTATCAAGCATTTCCGGCTTTCAAGATTAGAAGGCAGACATCAAATACACCTGGCAATAAGGTCCGCCATTTCGTGGCGCTGCAGGTGGACTCAGGTGTTGTCTGCTATTGTCGCAATTGCGCAGCCAACATCTGCCCAATGCAGCCGATAAATAACATCACAAATGCCATGTCCTATGACTCATGCATGGAAGATCATTGTACAGGGACCAGCGTCTGTACTAATTCACGCCGCTGCCACCAGCTCCAAAGATGTGCTCTTAATTGGCGCCCACGGCACTTTCGATCAGATGCGGTAGCTTCGGAAGTGTAAAATCTTTTTAGCCTTGTCTCGCTCACGCATAGAAGGGGCGACGGAGTGTGAGACTTTCCATGGGCTCTACTAAGGCTCCAAAATGACACCGACTTGCGTGGTGTGTATAGTGGTCAACACAATGACACTGGCAGGCGCCATACCAACGGATTTATGTGCAGAAACAGTCAGAAGCTTTTTCCCCATTGTCACTGAGCGCTTGTGAAAAGAGATAAAGGCCATCTGCCCCACTCTTCTGTTGCTCCCTAAGACATCCATTCGTTTGCCCAACCCAGATGGCTGCAACTGACTCGGATCAGTCACAGCCCGGCACAAAGTTGACCGTCTGTTGAAAGGCTTTGCCTCGGTCCGTCTACAGCTGGAGTACTGCTGATAACATGGATCAACGAGTGGAATGCAGCAGTACAAGCCACAACCACTAACTGAATCCACATCCTTTTTCCCCCTGGTTGCACAAGCTTAGACGTGCCAACAAGTATTCATGCATTTTAGACTTCTTCACAATAACTGTGAAGGAGTAGAAAAGGGACACAGATACTTCAGTTCGACTGGTTGAAGCCCTTAATCAAGGGCTCAGAATGAGAGCACTTGACTAATGGCGTGCAAGACTGTTGTGGTGGGATTAAGACCCTCTCTTGGCATAGCCAACCAAATGCGTCAATCCAACACCAATCCAAAACCAATCCCAAATATAAGCCTTCCAAGGCTGCTGATTGTTTAAGGTCCCTTTCGACCGTATCCCATAATCCCAAATAATAAGCCTTCCAAGGCTGCTGTAGTGGTGTCGTGTTCTCAATCCAAATCCCAAACCCCTTCACACATCTTAATCACAATCCCAAATTATGTGTTTTACTTCCACCGAAGGCAAGACATATTAATCACATTGTGCAAACGAAGCAAAGCTCTTAATAGAACCAGTCCAGGATCACAAGCACGGACTACCCGTTGTAACACAAGCCCTAGATCCAAGTCTCTTAATTGAGACCAGGACCTAGCTCCTGTGCCACCCCAATGTTAGTGCCACAAGCACTAGATCCAAATCTCTTTATGAGACCAGGATCTAGCACCTGCGCCACCACCACTGCAGTAGTGCATCCATGCTAGAACTGCCCTCCTTTACTGTACATTTACGCTTACACTACTCTAATTACACTACCTGAGTAAGCTAAAGATCTGCTATTTAACTCCTTGTTTCCGATCGGTTGACTGAACTTCCGAACCAAATAGTGTTGTCCTGCCCTTCGGACCATTGCATTCAGAAAGCGCTGAGTCTCCCATTTCTGTAGACACCCAGAACTCCCTAATCCGCCAAGTGGTTCCTGAGATATAGCCTCGTCAATTGCCAATCAAGCCAAGAACCCAAATTGGGACGGTAACGGAGTTGAACCAGTCTAATGGTTAAAGTCCCTTGATCAACACCTTCAGATTCAAGGAGCGTTGGGTATCAGCTTTCTGTAGATACCCTAATCTCCCCGAACCACCCAGTAGTTGTTGAGATATACACCGATGATAAGCCGTGAAACGGACCATGGGTGAAACAGCAAGGAATTTGCCGATTTCCACCTTAATCACGTAGCGTGCTGCTCCAAAGGATTAGCATAAGTCCTACAAGACATGCCGGAGCTTCGCTCCGGCTGGCGAGTCGATACAGCGTCAGAAGATCGTCATCCGTGTATTCAAGGCATTTTATCAAAACGTACTACATATTGAAAGCCCACTGCGACGTTTTTAGACGACATCTTCTGCTCCCATCAAGGCCTCCCCTTCATGCTTTCGCAGTTTGGCCACGGCGCCCGTCGCAGCGTGTAACATTAGTGTCTAATTGTCTAATATGCAACCAGTAAAACGGAAGAAGCGGTGACAGACTTAAAAGCAGACGACATGTTAAAATTTAAGATAAACGATTCAAACGCACCAGGTGAGCCGCATTGGACGCAACCACGCATTGCTGTGTCACGGCGGTGAAAGAAAACGTAAGTATCATCGCATCCACTTCAAGGCACGACACTTACCCAAAACTCAACACGCACCAGGTGAGCCGCATTGGACGCAACCACGCATTTCTGTGTCCCGGCGGTGAAAAAAAAAGTAAACATCTACGTCAAGGCACGACACTTACCCAATTTGCGGAGGGAAAGAGGCGGCGCGGCAGTCCGCTCACGTGCGATTGGAAAAGATCTAAGCTCGCGGTGCCGGTACTTGGGGAAATATTCAGAAGTAAATGGAGCGTCGGTGGAATTCTAAAAAGTAAGCCCATCAGCACGATGAGGGACGGCACAGAGGCAAAGCACTCACAGTCTTGATCCCAACGGAAGTGTGGATATGAGCGGATGATTTTGAAGCAAGGTCGTGTGGGGAGAATGAATGTCACCGATGAGTTTGTCCGTAGTGAGCGCTGTGAAGGGTGAGTCAGTATTGATGTATCCGGTGAGCACTCAAAACTGCTGAACAGACCCGAACAATTCCAGCTACGACTGTCAGAACAATCAAGAATAAAGAAGAGCTAGATAAAACAGAACTCACCGCCACGGTGGAGTACTCGTTTGTCGCCCCGCATGCGCATGTGGTTCGTTACACGGAACTGGAAGACTTGGAGCTGAGTGGAACGCACATTCCCAGCGAGGGGATCATCGTGGTGAGCGTCACGGTGGCGGCGGAGGAGGGGAGAGTTTACCTGGACAGATGAAAGCGGGAGAAGATATGACAAACCATTCCGTATCGGAAATATGTAGGCAAGGGACGTGACGGAGACGATTTCAGCTGAGAAATCCTGAACGGCTTCCGAATTTGAGATCTTGACGCCAACGCAACGATACTGGAGCAAGGGGTGGAGACTTGTAGCAAGGTTCAAAGGCAGTCAAGACACAACTGGTAGTCCTCGGGCTTGATTCTCGAAATATCTTGCGGAGGGCTTGAATATTAGAACGATCGTTCAGCAGTATGGCAATGGAGCGAGGACAGTCGTTTGATTGCGAGAGGTCTTGAAGCTTGCCAGATCCTGCGGAAGCTTTGAGGACGGCCATCCAGCACCAGCAAATAGCGAGATGATGGGGGAAGGAAGGAAAGTGCGGTAACGTTAGATTGGCCTGCCTTTTGAGCGGGCCTTGAGCGCGCGATCGTGGACCGTGTGATCACTCTAAATCAAGCGGCACGTAATAAAATGGGGTTGGCCGAAGCTAGAAGGTGATTGAGGTCGGTGTCTCGGAATAGATGTGAGAAAAACAGACCAAATTAGTTGGGCTCAGAGCGAAGGCTGTAGTAGATGAGAAAGATATGGCAAATTGAGGTGATGGAAAACACGCACATACTGATACGAGGGATCTGCTTAATACATGAGGTATATGGCTAATCAAGGCATTATCCTGCATGAGGACCTTAATCAAGTCCGCCTGGGATGCATCAACTGGAAAGTTCATACTGGTTGACATCCACGATTAAGGGTTTAATTGCCAAGATTAAGCATCGCTGCTTAATCAAGGCATCGCGGGGCCTACAAACAACACGGGCAATATTAATCATCCTCTCTGATGATCTGGGGCACCACTGTGGGGTCTTGATTAGGCATTTGAGTGCTTTGTTGTGCTTGATTTACAGAGGGAGCCTTGTGCGACGGGTCAGGTGATTCGGGTTTAACAGTAACCGGTTACCCCGGCTGTGGTTGAACTTCGCTTATCAACTATCCGATCATTGTTGCCATCCTGATTTGGTTACTTGAACCAGGCCAGGACGGTGACTCGCATATCTCCACAACCACTTGGCGGTTTGGGCTGATTAAGGTACCGGCTCAGAGCCAGTACCTACGTCTACCTAAAACTGAAGGTCCTGAACGGGGGACAAGAGGATAGAAGATGGGACTGTCTACACGATCGGACAAGGGGCAGTCACACCGGACACACTCAAGCATTAAGGGGTCGACACACGAGGATCCTATATATTTACCCACACGTGATTAACTACGGACGCCTTACTCATATACCAGGCAGTAGACTAATCATTGTATTGTAAGCGTAATTGTACAGTATATAAGGAGGAGGTTTTGGCATGGGTAGGCACTGAACTTTCTGTCACTAAGAGCATTAGCCTTTACCGGGTATTGCTTGATAAACGATGGAGATTCGGGACTTGTCACCCAGGACTGACTTCGTTAAGAAGTTTTGTTTCGTCTGCACGAGTAACTTAATATCAATTGTTGGATCGGGATCTTGGGATTGGGAACGGTTAAGAAGCTAGAGAGAGCTTATTAGGATTGAGAACACGGCACCGCACTACAGTAGCCTTGGAAGGCTTATTATTTGGGATTTGGAGAACACGGTACCTTGTTAGGATTGGGATTGTTGGCTCAAGCTTCTAAAGCTTTTAAACTCGATTTGTTGGCTTAGGCACTCGTTTGGCATTGCTCAAAGAGGTCTAATACTCTAAATCAACCTTGCACTTCGGACTAGACCTCTTAAAACAGGCTTGTTCCTCGCAACCTCTGTTGGATTATCTGTGCTCCTTGAACCTTCTTAAAGCGTTCAAAAGACCCGTACTCGGCGGCACAGTCTAAACCATTCAAGGGGAAAGTAGTTAGGATTTGGTTAGTAGTTGCATTTTTGCCTTAATCAAGCAACTCGCATTCTGCTCGTTGGGTCTTGATTAAACTAGTACTGCTCTTGTAGACACCGAGCAAGCATTTCACCGATGAAGCCTTGCCCGAGTCAAGAACCCATATTGGGATAGCAACATTGATTGGTGATTAAAATGTGTCCAGACACGTCTCCAGAATAGGCCAAATCAACCACAACAAGGTGCGTCAAACCCACAGTTCTATCTCTGCCGATAGACACAGGTTATTCAGAGTGGATATTTAAGTTCCCTGATATTTGTTGGCCCCACAGAGCCTTAATCAAGCGATTATAAGGACTCTGTTATTAAACCCGTTGAATCGAACCTCGATCAGTATGGGAGGTTCTGATTAATGTGCTCTCAGGCAGGCTGGTTAAACCCTCATGCAGGATGTGCCTGATTAACCATTCGGGACTCATGTTAATCCTGGAGATGTACATCTAATCTGGTAATGCACAGAAATCCCAACATTAGTGAGATTCCTGGCAAGGCCAGATAGCCTGCTTATCACCGTCGTCATCGATGGGATCCAGGATATCTCACATTTCTGTCCATTTTCGGCAGCTTGGGGATCATCAAGGCTGGTCTTGTCACTCTCATCATATCAATCGATATCCCCGGATTCCGAGGTCCACGATACCTCCGCAATGCGGGATTCTCGCCACCCGGGCTGCTGAAGCAGCTAACATACGTCCTGGACGATGACAACAGTATATACGTTGCTGAACAAAACATACGATCCCTGCTGCGCCAACACCGAGTCACAGAGGTCGTTCCAAATCTCTATTCCTGGCCGTGGGTGTCCTGGAATTTGAAAATGTTCGCTACCACGATGCTCCTCAGTATCATAGGGACAACACCATATATGTACACCAACACTTGTAGCATCGGCTGCCATCAATTCTCCTCCACTTGGATGTATACCATGCTTCGCGTGTTCGGCAGCGCACTGGCTGCGGCTATGATACAGCTCATAATCCAGTTTCGACTTATGACTATTGTCCACCGGCGCTTGACGTTCCATGCGGTCAACCATCTGTTCAAGCAGGAGCATCAGGGCCTCCTACCTGGTGGAGCCCAGGCTTGAGATCGGATGACTGCCTATCGAGATTAAAGGCAGATATACGCGGTACGAGTGATTTCAGCCGACTCATTCCTCTGAGATGTTGAGTGGAACACCACCTAGAATTAGACAAAAAAAAACAGAAAGCAGCGTGGCTATCTCCTAAAGGGACCACGCCGGAATACACCCTCTACCCTGAATGCGGACGACGAACTCGACGATCGCTTCACGGGGATCGGTCCATTTAAACACTATACGCGCTATAATCCCGAAGCTGTTCACAGCAAAGCCTTTCAGCCTATCGTCATCTGTACAGTTGGATTCCAAATTGCCCTTGTCCTTGGGATGGGTGCCAGCGTAGCTGGATACATCGGATGCTTCAAGATTGTTCAATCCAGCACTGACACCATAGGTCCCTTGGTTTGGTTGGTTCTCGAGTTGAATCTCTCGATAATACGCCTCGCCTTGTGGGCATTCAACCCAACCACATATGATTCGCCACCACCGATAGATATCTCTTCCGGGAAGCCTCCGGTTGCACACGACATAGGATGGAATTTGGAGAATGTGACCGTGGATATGCATGTGGTGGTCATTGACATCCCAAATGCCGGCGAGGCCGATGAGAGTCTCATGTTTGAATATCTCACCCAACATTTGGCCGTCCCAGAGGATCACGTTCAACATGTCCTGGGATCTGATCGCAACGCGATTCAAGCCGCCCTCCAGTCCATCGTGAAGAGTCCTGCCATTCCCCGAGGCTCCCCAATTATCGTCTACATCTCTCATCATAGCGAAAATAACGAGGGTTCGGAATGGGTGGGCCACAACGAACGGGGTATGCCATACTCCGAGTTCTTCGAGCTTGTTCGCCGGATTTCGGAAACCAAAGGAGAGAATGTTGTTAGTCGTAATATTACTATACCGCTTCTCCTTTGTGACATCTCCCATTTAGGTTGTAATCCTTGATACAAAGCTCTCAGCTCCTGAGACCGACAGCGAACACGAGTCAGAGCCTCACGTTCTCATAACATCATGTTCTGCTGGACAAACTCTACCACGTGGTAGTCAATTTACAAAAGCACTACTGAACTCACTGGAGGAAGCCGCCGCTAATAAACTGACTTACGAGGAGGTGGTTGAGGAGGTGGCAAATGAAATGTGAGTCACCCCCTCAAATCATTGGCAGCCTTGGCCGATAGTGTTTCCCAGGGAAAATCAAACTCCGAATTGCTTGGAGACCTTCAAAAAGAGGCTAATCTTTAATGGCATCCTGGCCCGAAAGCGACCGCGTACAGTGGAAGACACGGAATTGATCAGTAGTCTGACATCGGCTACATTAGAGAGCTTGAGCCCAAGCGGCATGCTGCTTTGAGGTTGTGCAAAAAGCGGCATGCCGCTTTTTTTAACAAATTTTGTGTGCACCTCAAATTCACACCCTGATGCTATTGCACCTTGTTAATGCCCTTTAGAGGAAAAAAAGAAAAAAGCGGCATGCCCCTTTTTACACAACCTAAAAGCAGCATGCTGCTTGGGCTCAAGCTCTATTATGGAATCCAAAGGACCCAAAAACTACTACCCCCGAGCACCAGCCACGACACGCTCGGAAACCGAAACGGAACTGCAACCAACGGTAGGAGGCTGCTGTCAGTTTAAAGGCATGAGCAGATTTCCTCGGATCTCGGCAACAAATTGACGTCTCCTAGCTCTACACTCAGGTCACCACGATGGGAGGGCAGGTTGATTGGATGGTGCTCGTCGCTGTATTTCGTTATGTTATGAAAACCGAACTAAAATTATCATTGATGCGAACCAGACTGGATATTGAATGTCCGTTTCCCAGAACGCGGCACCGATGTCAGTCGCTGGCACTGCGACCGCGATGGTCCACTGCAGCCGTACGTTAGCACCTGTTGATAACAGCACTACAACCACGGCACCTACCAAGCATACGGCCACCTCGCCAACAACGGCCGAGGAGAAAGAGAATATTTCCCTGGAAGCGGTCGGTGGGGTGCAGACAAGAGCAGGACGTATAACCAAGCCGCCGATGCTGACGATGCGGAGGTGGCTCACGCGTTAAGGTGGGCACTGCGAGAACAGCATGGATGGCCTCGGCGAGCACGACTGAAGCTGGTAGCATCGAGCAGTGAAAATGAGGGAGAAGTGGAGAAGAAAATAACGCGGTGCACCTTCTGCCCAGCCATCTACCGAGACCCCATTTTGAAGATGATGGAAAAGCATTATTGCGCTCACCCGTTGCTACCTGGGTTATGCGCACCCGAGTGCCGAAGGCATCAAACGCTGGGCCGTCCTACAGATTTACAAATTTTGTGTTGAGCACAACCTTCAAGAGGTGTGGGCTTACCTGTAGGAGAATTGGTACAGGAGGACACGCTGGGAGCTCTGGGCGCGTTCGGCTCATACAGAGATACCCATCATGAAGACGACGATGATGCTTGAAAGCCAGTGAGTTTTGTGCCACATGAAGTAAAGGACATTTACTTACCATTAACAGCTGGCGTCGTATCAGGCACGACTTCCTCCACCATTTCCACATGCCATGGTGTGATTTACTGGCATGGATCTTGATTGTCAAATTGGCACCGATGTTCTATCCCAAACTCGAACGGCTACTCATGGACACTGGACGGTATCGGGAGTTGCCAGCATGGCGCAAGGACTTCAAGCGCGTGTAGCGGCGGCTCGAGAGGACACCTATAACGCTACCCGTGAATCCAGCATATCAGACAGATGCGAAGAAATAGGGCTCCAACCATTTAGTTTCCGTTTGAAGTTTGGGGCAAATCAAACGGAAACGGCTGCCAAACCGTTTAAAAAACCGTTTCAAACCGGTTTCAAACGGTTTTTTGGCAGGGATAATGAACAAACGGGTTGAACGAACCCGATTTCACCTGAAAATCCCCCCAGCTCTTCTCCACAGTGGTATGCTCCAATTCTATAGATTCAAAAGTCTACGAGAGCCTTCCTTGTTTTCTTCCCTTGTGCAGAGGTGCGCTCCCGTCATCAATCGCGGCGATCATTCCCAATTAGGATACCGCCCAGCGCCGCCATTGACCTCGCAACCTTGTATTTTGGCCCAAAATTCAATGGGACCAACATTTCTCGCCGTTTTGAATCTCGTTGAGACTCAAACAAATTCTAATAACTGTGTTCAGTTGGTCGGTTGTTCAAAACCGTTTGAACCGTTTGTTTGCTAACTGTTTACCGTTTGGCCCAGCCAGCAAATCAAACAAAAATGAAAACGGTTGAAACCGTTTGAAACCGGTTTCAAATGGAAATGGTTGGACATCAGCAATCCCTGATTTTTGTCGTATTACCCGTCTTTGCTGTATTACCCAGGCTGTCTATGTAGATCTACGTATTTGCCTGTGTTTCAGGCCATCCTATGTATTTGTCTGTATTACAGGCCATCCTACGTAGTAGACTGTATTACAGGCCATCCTATGTAGTTGCCTGTATTCCAGGCCATCCTTTGTAGCTGCCTGTATTCCAGGCCATCCTATGTAGCTGCCTGTATTCCAGGCCATCCTACGTAGTTGCCTGTATTTCAGGCCTCCCTTGGTAGTTCTCCGTATTTAGAAGCACTGCTTACACGAAAAAAGAATGACCAAATGTGATCACCTGGTTCTTACTTGGTCAAAATCACTTGGGTTTGGGGTAATATACAAGAGGAAATGCATTGGGTCTAGCGTGAGTACACAAATATAGTGTCATTAATCGTAGCATGTCCATCGCGAGGAAGAGACCAGAGAAGATGAGCCGCACGTTTAGTTGACCTCGCCACTTCCCACACCCCTTTCCTGCCATCTCTGCCCATCTTCTTACACATACTAACACCCTTCTCTCCCCTTAGGAAAGCACTGACTACACCGGTGTGCATGTCGAGCTCGAGCACAGGAACAAGGTCCTCCTCCGCGAGGTGGGTGGGGCGCTCCTCCGCGAGGGCACAAGCGAGCTGCTCGGCTTCCTGTGGAGCTCGACGGTGTGTCCGGGGTGTGTGCATGCATCGGGTATGTTTTTGATACTTCCTCTGCTCGGTCGCAGGGAAGATGAAGAGAGACATGGGACGGGGAGGAGGGGAAGGAGGAGGGAGAGATATGGAGGTAGGGAAATATGGGAGGGAGGACAATCAGACAGGAGCGAATGGATGGGACAGGAGAGGCAGGGAATGGAGGGCGTGCAAAACGGACTGTGGGGGTGGGGATGGGGAGGAGAGAGAGGTGCGCCGTGTGTGTGGCTCGTGAGCATGTGCTTGGTGCCCTCCGTGCCGCCGAGTGGGGACGAGTTGGGGTGTACAACAACAGAGATGGTGGGTGGGTCGATGGGGGTGGAATGGCATCAGGGAACATCAGTGGGGATAGGATAGAGAAGGGAAGGGAAGGGAGGGAACAGGACGTAAGGGAAGCGGCTGTGCAACACCGGGATCAACACGGGCAGCTCCGCAGTCAGACTCTGCGCAAAGAACGAGATCCGTCTCTCCGCCTTGCTCCCGCTGAGGAAGTACTCGCCCCCACCGCCTTTCGCCTTGTCCTCGACGGCCGGGAAGCTTGCCAGTTTGGGAGCGCAGGCAAGTGAAACCGGGGTTTTTGGGTGTGGCTGACGGCGTCGTCGAGGTCGAGCTGGGCTGCAAAGTACCACTTGCGGTAGGTGGCGTGCTGGCCGCCGATGTAGTCGGCGTGGAGGGTTAGTAGTGCCTAGTTGGGGGACATGTGTGGAGGCCGGAGGCAATACCGCCGTACTCGCTCAAGACGGTGGGTGACGAGATGCGTCCTGTCCTCTGGGCGTTAGGGGTCTCTGCCGAGGTTGCGTAGCGCTGGGCATAGACGTCGCCGTCCGAGTCGGTGTCGTGCGGTGCTGCATCGCCGTAAGCGAAAAACAGCGAGAAAAAGAGGAGAGTGAGCGCACTATACAGGTATGAAGATAAGCATTATACGGAGACCTGCGGGGGGCGTACCATCGTGCCGGAAGTACGTGCACGGAGGGAGACTGTAACAATTTCAGCATGCGACCCAGGACACGAGCATAAGAAGGCAGGAGAGATGAGAGTGGGAGAAGAGATGGGACGCAGTGAAAAACGCAGAGAAGAACATCAAAGGGCGCGTTGATGGGGTAGGCAGTGTTTTCTATGCGACGGGGTCGGGGGGCGTGGGGGTCGGGGCACATCGTCAACCGTCAAAAACATTGTATATGGACTAGGGTAAATTCACATTCAATTGTCGACAAAAGGAAGCAAATTTATTGGCGTGTATTCTGAATTCTATTCTGCAAAACACATCAGCGAGAGCAAGAGCGCCCGCAAGCGCTAACTCGTTGGTGACGTCCCCGATCGCCGCTGCGTGCTCCTCGGCCTGTTCAGGGGCAGGAGCTGAGGCGGGTGGGAGCTGGCCACCAGCTTGGTACGCGGGGGGTGTTCATATCCGGGGTTTCTAGCGCGAAGATAGCGACCTGATACGCTTCAAACACTTCCCATGTCGTTAACCTGCCCGTTCCCCGAATAATTGGAAGCACGCCGTGGGGGAAACCAGAAGAGATGAGGATATGCTGGCACTCGTCAATGCATCGGCGGAAGAGTGGGAAGTCGTTGTAGAGTCGGCGGCCCATGCCGAGGTACTGGCTCCCCTGCCCGGAGAAGACGAATATGGCCTGCGCAGGCGGGGTCGAGGGGTGCTGCACTTGCATGACAGCCGCACTCTCCAGCTTCTCGAGCAGCTCTGTGGGCGTGCACGCCGAGACGGCGAGTTGGCAGCTGTAGATCTGGCGCCGTGCATTCACCGTGTATGCGATATTTACGAGCGGGACGTTCGCACTCTCAGAGCTGCGGAGCCAGTCCATGTAGTTCGTACGGAACTCCTCGAGCGCAGGGAGTGTCTTCGCGGAGAGCCCAAACACGAAGCACATCGTCGAGGACGGGATGAGCTTGGGGCTTGACGTATTCTTCCAACAGAACCGCCGTATTCGACCCCGCCGCGCCAAAATTATTGAGCAGCGCCACACGGAGCATACCCGCATGCGACGGCACCCACTCCGCATTCACCCTATCGATAACAACCCCGTCCTCCTCCAGCGGCGCGATCAGCGGGTTCAGCGTCCGCAGCGAGATCTGGTGCGGGATGCGCTTGTGCCGCAGCATTAGAAGCAGCTTTGCCAGCCCCGCCGCGCCCGACACCGCCTCGAGGTGCCCGATATTTGCCTTGGCGACCAGGCGACGGGCCTTTGTCGAAGTTCTCAAATCAGCTGACATGGACATTGTGGAGCAAGAAGGACGCGCAGGAATATTTGAGCAAGTTCGAACAATTCAAATCCCTCCTTAACTCGTGGTTGTTGGTTGACTTGCGGTGCTTTTTCATGTTCCATTTTTCAAATGCCGAGTTCTGATTGAGCCATGTCAGGGATATAAGCCAGCATCAGCAGCATGATAGCGGCAGTTAATATCGTTCAACCCTTTCACGGGTGACGTGGACTCATTTGTCAAAGATTTGGCCGAGCAGCGGGAACTGGATCACAAAGGTCAGCAATAAACTGAGAAACCTGCGATCTCTGCCTCAAATGAATATTCAACACATCAGCTGTAACCAGCTCTCTGCACAAATTGAACACTGGGATTTCGGGGCAGCAGGGACGAATCGACTGTGAGTCATTATCTCGTTCTTTACCATCCCTCCCTCACTGCATTTGATGGCGTCTGGAGCCACGCTGAGGCACGTAAGTCCAGGTTTGGCGAGCCTTAGCCGAGATCGGTCCAGGGCGCCGAGATTGAGGCTATCTCGGTGATCGAAGTTACCGAGGATGAGCGAGGCCTGTCTATAGATCACTCCCTACAGTCCGAATTTATCTGTTTTTTTTTTTTTGGTCGTTGTAGATATGTGCAATGTATAGGAGACCATGCACAGCGGTTGTACAGTTTTCCTTCTTGATCCGTAAGTCCATGCATTCTTTCCCCCTCCTTCCGTTTATATATCATGAAAGATCATCCATCACGGCAATGGTCCTCCTGGGCAGGGTAAAAGGGATTCGACGGCGCAGGGGTCTTTGAATCGATGAATTTTCATTGGCACCACGGAGCAGCGCTGTTCGTCTCTTTCCACCTCTCTTTCATCAACGGACGGCCCTTTCAGGGGCACAATGTTTTTTGATCGCCGCGTGCGGGTGGCGCGCTGTGAGGTGCGTGTTGCCCCAAGCGCCAATGAATTTCAAGCAACCGAGTTGGACTAATGAACCCGTGGATTTAGATGTGGGAAAAGGGTACCGGCAAGCTTTTGTTGCCGGGGACGTACGTCTTGCTCAACGCCGGTGGGGCGGATGTGATTAATATTGGAAGGCGTGAAGGTACTTGCTTATTCATGGGAATGTCTTGGGTGTACGATAAAAATGGTTGCTTGTATTTCAGTTCAGTACGTGCATTTTGGTTCTGGTATTTCCCTCCGGCGGAGGTTTACTTATTTTTGCCAGCATGTTCGTTCCAGCTTGATGATCTACGGCTTTGACATGGGCTTCAACTGCGGGGCTGCATATCAATACTCGTGGTCCTAAATTGCCCAGGGTGCTCGACCCATTAAACCCGAGCACGCACACCGTGGGCAGTTTGGGACGATTTCCAGACAAATTAAACACTTGGAATGCCCTATTTTTTCCGCCGGGGGAACTCAAGTTTCGCCGCTGCCTTCGCACAAGTCTCCTGACCCTGATCCCGCCCGCGGCCAGAAGATGTTTCTGAGTAAGAATAGCGGTGGTGCTTCCGAATCTTCTGCTTCTCTGTAACTTGGTGCGTCTCGACTGTCGTACATCCGTTCCCATCTGCTCACTTGGAATTCTGTTGTGGGTCAACGCTCACGTTTTTTTCGCTGGAATTCGCAATGGTGTGTACTAACCCTACTGTTCGCCTACGCAAAGTTTTTGCCGATTGCGGCGGAGTCATCTCCAATGCAAAAAAAGTGACTTGCACTTCTTTATGGGTCTGCTTCCACTTGGGCAGAGGCATCCTCGTGACGAACTCACTGGACGTCATGCGGTTATTAACAGGATATACATTTGTTCTTCTCGCGTTTGGGTCCGACAATTTCCCTGGTTATAAACATCATCTCTGTCTCACGTCGACCATCCAACCTCTCCTAAGCCGATGAAATTCCAATTCCTCTTCTTTGCGCTTGCCGCTAGTCCCACTCACGCCTTGCCCACCTTCGACGGCAGCCGGCACGTCTGGTTTACCTTCCCCGGGTTCTTTCCTACCTTCGAGTCCTCCTTCCCCATCGGCAACGGGCGCGTGGCAGCTTCCATCTACGGCGGCGCATCCGAAGTGCTTGGTATCAACGAGAACTCTATCTGGACAGGGCCGTTCCAGGACCGCATTGCCGCGACGGCTCTCGCGGCGGAGCCTGTGGTCCGCGAGATGCTGCTGGCGGGAAATCTATCGGAGGGGAGAGAATATGCGTACGAGCACATGATTTCGAACGTCACCTCGCCCCGCGCTTTCAGCTATTTCGGGGACATTGAGATCGATTTCGGGCATGCGGAAGGGAAGGAGATGACAGACTATGTGCGGTGGCTGGATACGCGGGAGGGGACGACGGGGGTGCAGTATGTTTTCGAGGGAGTGACCTATACGTGAGTGGAATGGAATATCCATTTGACACAAGAGGTTGCAGTGCACCGCTGACGAGTTGACAGGCGGGAGTATTTTGCGAGTTATCCATCGGGTGTTTTGGCGGCACGTTTCAATGCCACTACAGGCGGGGAGTTGAATATGAACATCTCCATGACGGGCTTGATTAAGATTCTTTCCGTAACAGCGTCTGCGGCGCAAGATAACAACACTCTGACCCTGAAGGGATCGAGTGGACAATCGGTCGACCCCATCTTGTGGACCGGACAAGCGCGCTTCGTTGCAGACGAGGGGGCTGCGGTCTCGGTTTCGGGAATGAACCTCATCATCACCAACGCGTCTACGGTCGACATGTTCTTTGACGCCGAAACGAGCTACCGCTACGCCAGCGAGGTAGCATGGGAGGCAGAGATGCGGCGCAAGATCAACGCCGCCTTTACGCTGGGCTACGACGCGGTCAAATCTGCCGCAATTGCGGACACCACCGTTCTCTTGGGCCGTGTCACGCTCGACCTGGGTACCTCACCCAATGGCTGGGCAGCCCTCCCGACGGACCAGCGTCTCGCAATCGCGCGAAACACCTCAGAGGATGTGCAGCTGAGCACACTCGTCTTCAACTTTGGGCGATACCTGCTCGCGGCATCCTCTCGACCCAGCAATGATGGAACGGTCGCCTTGCCTGCCAACCTCCAGGGCATCTGGAACAACTCGACCTCTGCACCGTTCGGGGGCAAGTACACTATCAATATCAACATTGAGATGAACTATTGGCCTGCGGGCCTACAAATATGATCGAGACAGAGTTACCGCTGTTCGACCTGATCAATGTGGCGATCCCCCGGGGACAGTCTGCAGCGGAGAGGATGTACGGCTGCCCGGGAACAGTTTTCCATCACAACGTGGATCTATGGGGCGACCCTGCGCCGACGGACAACTTCACCGCGAGCACGATGTGGCCCTTTGGGTCTGCGTGGCTCGCCTGGCATGCTATCGACCACTACCGCTTCACCCAGGACAAAACCTTCCTGCGGGACGTCGCCTACCCGTTCCTCAGCGAGGTCACGTCCTTTTACGAGTGCTATGCCTTCGAAAACGAGGGGTACAACGTCACGGGGCCGTCCCTTAGCCCGGAAAACACCTTCACGGTGCCGCTGAATGAGAGCGTGCCCAAAGCGGGCGAATCAGTCGACATTGCGCCGGCCATGGATGGCCAGCTCATGACGGAAATCTTCCAGGGATTGCTGGAAGTCGCCTCCGTGCTCGGGATCTCCGATTCGGATCCCACCGTCGCGGCCGCGCGGGCCTTTCTTCCCACTATAAAGCCGCAACAGATCGGCTCGCTGGGACAGATCCTTGAATGGCGGGTGGAATACACCGAACCGATCCCTGGGCAGAAACATCTCTCGCCGCTTTGGGCGCTCATGCCGGGCCGCGCCTTTTCTCCCCTTATCAACAGTACGCTCTTCGATGCGGCGCAGGTGTTGCTCGATCGGCGTGTGTCACACGGCTCGGGGGGCACCGGCTGGAGCCGCACCTGGCTCATCGCCCAGTACGCGAGGGCCTTCCGCGGTGCGGATGCGTGGACACAGCTCGGCCAGTGGTTCGCCCTGTTCCCACCGCCGTACAGTCTGTATAACACGGGCGGTACGGATGGATTCTTCTTCCAGATCGATGGTAACTTTGGGTTTGTTAGCGGCATAACAGAGATGCTTTTGCAAAGTCATGCGGGTGTGGTACACCTGTTGCCCGCCTTGCCGTCAGATGCTGTCCCGACGGGGTCGGTGACGGGGTTGTTGGCGAGGGGAAACTTTGAGGTGGATATTGAGTGGGAGGATGGCACATTATTGAATGCGAACGTTACGAGTGGGAATGGGGGGAATTTGGCGCTGAGGGTGGGAGACGGTACGAGGGAGGTGCTGGTGGATGGGGTGGTGCACACCGGGCCGCTGGCCACGACTAAGGGTACTAGGTATGTGGTGACGAGTGCATGAGGGTGAACGAAAATGTCTGCGTACTGCGTGTTATTTCGTCTACTGTATCGGATTTATTTGAGCCAGTCTGACTCAGTATCATCTGGATGTCTGAGTCTGAGATCTAAGTGAAACTCCAGGACGGAGGAAATGAAGCCGGATATTTAGAAGAGGAGCGCTCAGGTCCAGCATGTGATTGTAAGTGTCGGCGAAGCTTGTTCAGGGGAATGAATGTGGTTTAGGGTGCACTAGCAACGAGTTCAGGATATGGGCTTCGGCATCTCGGCAAATTATTTTTCGGATAGATTTAACTTACGGGAAGTCACCCACTTCCCATAAGCATTCAAAAATTCTACTAGCATTATTTTCATAACTTCCGAGACAATGCCGAGACAGCTGTCGGGACCCCATCAATTGAGGGCCCAAATGCAGACACAATTTGATCCGAATTTAGTATAATCAGGAGGGGTCAGCACCCCCTGTTCAGATTATCATTTTCCTGAATAAACCATTTGGTGGTACGAAGATGTGATCCTCACTTTGAACTCATGCTTGAAGGTCCCGAATGGCAGCCAAAAAAATGCACACCACTACAGTTGACCCTCGGATCCTATCCCGGCCATCCTTTAGGCAGAGACACAAGGTCAATGAATCTATTATTTTCTTATGGGAATGCGAACAGGAAAAGATTGACTTGAATTTTTCAGGCCTTGATCCCAGTGTTGGCACTGGGTGACTTTCCATAAGCTTAAAATTATTTTGAGAGGGGGCCCCTTGTTCCGAACCACCACAATGGTCGGATTTCCCACGCTGCTGGGAAGGGTGTGTGCCCTAGCCAGACAACGACGGTGACACCCTGCTGGTTGCCTGAGTCTTGACTAGGGGGCACAGACAACGCTCTCCCCCACGACATTAGTACAATGTCGGCGCTACGCCGCCCGGAGTAACTCCTCATATACGAGTATCCCACGTACCCTATACAAGTGTCTCATATACACATACCGGTGTAAGCAACACATTAAAACCGTGTCTGTGCGCGCCTCAAGACAGACACCACTGTGGTCCCCACTGGCCTGACCCCAAGCTCCCCCACTCCCATCCCTCCCTCCCACCAACACTGGTCTTTGTGTTGGGCGCCACTCGGCCCAGCAACCTTTTGGATACCGTCCGCCTCATGGCTACCGTGGTATCACACGTCATGTCAAAGAAGCATTTTCCTCCCACCACACTCCCATTCCCATCTTCCCCCATCTCCGCCCCCCGTTCTCTCGTCTCCAGCGCTGTCCGCCGGGGACGCCCCCGCCGCCCTCTGCACAAAGACACAGTCCCTCGGTGCATGTCACCGGGCGAACTGTCTTTGTCTGGATTTCACCCACAAGAACAAATGGGCTGCAACATCCAAACCTCCCCAACACAAAGACAGTATTATCTGCCCAAATCCGTTCGAAATCACTAGCCTCACGGCTTGCGCCCCATCGCACTCACGGACACCTCTGAACCCAACATGTCACTCTACAATGGAACCTCCGAGGAACCAAAGGCGCCGAGCTCTTTGTACTATGCACAGATAAATAGCGAGCGACGAGTACAATTCCCTGACCCCCAACGAACTATACTCATCTTGTCTACTCTTCGCTACAACTCCCCAGCCCTCTCAATGGCCATTACCCGCAATAACAGTGCCTGCACGTCCTCCCTGACCCCCTCGGACAGCAGCAATGTGTACTACGAAGGATACAATAACATTTCCTCACCTGCGCCCAGTCAGACAGCCGACCTCTATGGCTGGGAAAGCGACCTGAGCCCCGCGCCCATGGACTCGGAAATGACACTGACCCCCCAGGTGGCGCGCCCATCCTCCCCGGCCTCGGTGGTGGAGATCTCGAGAGACGAGCTCCCCTCCCTCGCCACTCCCGCCCCCACGGCAACCAAGCCCCGCGCCAAGGCCACAAAGGCGACCAAAGGCAAAGGGAAGGCGAAAGTGGGTATGCCCCACATTCAATACATTTACCCACCTCTGATGCCCCACCTAGTTGCCGCCACTGCCGCTGCCCCCACCAGTGACGCCGACAATCCCTTCCTCGCAGCGGATATTGCGGCTGCCACTGCAGCCTTCCTTGGTCTTCCGACTCTGCTCGACCACCTGACAGAGAACACATCGTCGTCGCGGCGCCCCACCACCGACCCGGGCTCCCCCTCCAAACATCGCCGCTCCAACACTGCCAGCGACACCTCCCCTGCTCCCATCACCACGCCTGCCGTTGCCTCTGCAGCTGCACCTGTTGCTGCACCTGCTGCTGCCTCTGCGGCTGCACCCGTCGCTGCCCCTGCAGCTGCACCCATCGCTGCCCCCGTCGTCACCATGCCAGCTGCCTCTGCCATGGCACCTGTTGCCACCCCCGCTGCTGCATTCGCTATTGCACCCGTCATCGCCATGCCCCCTGTCGTTGCTCTTGCCACCGCGCCCACCGCTGCCCCGGCAGCTGCTCCCGCTGCCACGCACACCACTGCCCCTGTCATCGCTGCGCCCATCGCCTCCTACGCCGTCGCCCCCGCTGATGCCCCCATTGCTGCCCCCGCCACTGTCCCCGCTGCCACCACCGCCGCGGCCCCTGTTGCTGCCCCTGCCGCTGGCCCCGTTGCCGCCCCCGCCACTGCCCCTGCCGCCCCTGCTGCTGGCCCCGTCGCTGCCCCTGTCCCCACCCCTGCCCTCCCCCCTCTTTGGCTGATGGCAGACGGCCTCCCCCCTCGCGGCTCATACACCCCGACCCCAGCCGGCGGCTTCCCCCCCATCGTATATTCCCCGGAGCAGCTACTCCAAGGATAACTGGCTGACCTCATCTGGATGTACGAGGAAGTAGCGTGCCCCAAATTCTTTCTAGTCGTGAGTGGTGGCAACAGCGCGGTCATGAAGACGCATGGCCTCATCTGCGAGGCCATCGGGAATTACATCAACATCGACCCCACTGTGTTCACCCTTAGCACCCCCCCCACCGCCGAAAATGGGTCCAGTCCGACGCTCTGGCTCGCCGCCGACATAGCTGAGCCCTTGGTGCAAGCCGTCGTCAACGCCTGCTTGCTGTCCTCCACGGGTATCACCATCTACACCCTCCCCTACAACATGCCCATTGTTGGCTTCGTGGGGGTTTTTGCCAGCTTTACGCTCCCCAACACTGTCCCGGGAGCGAACGCTGCCAGGGACCTCATGGGCACCGCAATCAAGGCCAACAACGAGACCGCACAGCTCATGCAAACCCATCGCGATGCCTTTGGACCTCAAGTCTCCTCCGGGGAGGCGTGAAGAGCTTTCCTTGCATCCGTTACTGTCTACGGCATCGCCCTCATTGTCAACGAGACCAACATCATCGCTTGGCGTCTCCATGTCACCCCCCCTGACCAATGATCGCGAGGCTTGGAGCCAGCTTCGCCATCTCTTCGGCAGGCTCAACATCATGACCGCCCTGTAAGGAACGGCATGACTCCGGCGGGCTTTCCAGTGCCACATCTGCCCCTCCATCGACCACTCCACTCCCCTGTGCCCATTCCCCGATCTCCCAGGCTAACTCGGCCCGACCCCCACCACCATCGCCATGCTCGAGGAAGCGAGCTGTGCCGCCGCCGCTAAAGCCCAGGACCAGATGCCCCTCAACACGTCCGCCAGCGAGGGCAGTTCCCATGCGCGTTCAGGTACCGGACACGGGCAAGGCCCCCCCGACGCGAAGGCGCACAGGGGTGGGAAAGGGAAGAGGGGTGGAGACTTTAAAGGGAAAGGGAAGCACTGTGAACGTGACGACTTTGCCCAAGCTACCTCCACATACATACCATGTACCCCGACCCCTCTAGACGTACCTGTTCTGATACTGTAACACTTATCTTGCAAAATACACGAATTTTGCCGTTTCACAATAACTCTGTGTTGAGTCTTAAGATAAATACACTGTAAGTACTCCGGCCTCTGGAGCAAGTGCCGGGACTACCACGGGAGTCGTGTACACCTGCTGTGTCACTACAATCGCGACAACACCCAACGCTCCACCCCACATAGAAATTATGCAAGTACAACCACAACAAGTAAGATCTAGTGCCATGGACCCTCCTGGAACACGGGAGGGTGCCGGGGAGCAGGCACATCCTCCTCGTGAGTGCCCGCTGGCTACAAGACAAAATAATGAATCCAGCGGGAGCTGGGGCGACCAGGGGCCTAGCCCCGGCTACTCTCAACGAGACCCCTCCTGTGGTAGCTCCAACGTTGCTTTGGCTGCTGCAGCGACTGGCGAAGAGTGACGACACCACAATACACGTGCATGTGTGTGCCGCTATGGAAACAGCAAAGCCACAAGAAATCCGGGCACGCCATCCGGGGGTTCAGACCTGCCATCCCACCCGAGAGAGTCCACCAGCACGAGGGGCAACCCGAGAGTTACGAGGGCTCAAACGGACAGGACCGCATCTGGCTCCCCAACACCTCAAACACAGGAGGGCCCACCTCGCAGGGTGCAGCCTCAGATTCCAGACGTCGGCGCCTGCCATGGGGGTGCCCCCAAGACGAAGATCATGCACCTGCCTTCTTCAACCGCAAAAGGGAGCAGCAGCAGGTGGGGAACCCACACATCGCCTGCAATACGAGGGCAACTATTAGCCTAAGCACCTTAAACATAAACAGCATCAAGGCGACATCCCTGGCTCAAGACAGCCACAAATGGCATGCAATCCACCGTATGATGCAGGAGCAGAATCTCGGTATTATGATTGTCACTGAAACGCACATGTCAGCCGCTCAAGCCCTAGAGATAGAGGAAAGCTTCATGAATAAACACCTAAAACTCTTCAACTATGAGTACCCCGAAAATCCTGCCGCGAAAGGAGTGGTGATAGTCCTGAATCACGAGATCACCAACATTGAAGGCGTAAAAATCCACTACCTCATACCTGGTAAGGCAATCCTCACAGTTGTCCCGTGGCACAGAACACGGACAATGACAGTTTTGGGTTTATATGCACCTACAGACTCCGATGAAGAAAAGATAAGATATTGGAACACCCTATGCGAACTGTGGCTTACCACCGACCTGCCAGTTCCTGATGCAATAGGTGGGGACTTTAATGTTGTCCCAGACGCAATTAACAGGCTACCACACTGTATGGACTCCAATACGGTGGTGGCCGCATACTTGCATTTCACACGCCTGATGGAGGTTAAAGACGGCTGGAGGCAACTAAACCCTGACACAAAAGTGTATACCCATGTAAGCACCTGCGGGACTCTATCCCACCTCAACAAAATCCTAGTCTCGCCCGCCCTTATGAACAACTCCTGTCACTGGAAGATAGACAACGTGGCAGGAGGGCTCACTGACCACAGAATGGTCTCGGTGACTGTGTCTGCACCAAGGGCACTGTACATAGGTAAAGGACGATGGGCAATGCCCAGCTTCCTTCTGCACAATAAGGATACCATGACATACGCTATGTAACAAGGCTGTAAGCTAGAAGCTTCGATGACAGAACCACGTACCGAGGACTCAAACACCCAGACCAGATTCAAGGCTTTTAAGGACGCTGTCCTGGAACACACCCAGAAAATTGCGAAGACCGCAGTAGGTGCTTCTGAGAAGAAGAAAAAGAAACTGGTAGACCAACGGGAGCTACTGCTAAAAAACAAACCACCCAGCGAGCCCTATATCACAGAGACGACTGAAAATTTCGCGTCTGCTAACACAGACACAGACCCACCCATGCAAGACACACCTCCCCAAGTGGTGGAAGAGAAATCGCCGGAGGAAGTGGCCGAGCTGATTGGTACAATCGAAAAGACAATTGATGATATCATTGACCACTAGCGGGAACGGAAACGGCTCGAAACGAGAGTTAGGGGCTATACAGAACTGAATCACATTACCAAGTATGGTAAAACTAAGCAAGGATACCAAACCGAGAGACACTTTGACTTACCTGCGTAGGACGGACGTTACCCCTGAAGTAGGCAGCAAACGCTCCTCAGAGATGGCGGAGATCACCCGTGGATACCATAACGACATCCAGTCGGATGGACTGGAGGTCGACCAACAAACTCGTGAGGCGGCCTGCGAAGAGGCCCTGGCCGCAGTGCCCCCAGCTAGACCGGGGGCTGATATGAAACCGCTGGCCGAGAAACTCACTGAGACTGATGTTTTGAGAGCCCTCCTGAAATCGGCGGCCGACAGAGCAGCCGGCACAAACGGCCTCCAGACCGAGTTCTGGAGGAGGATGGAATCAATTCACAAGGAAAATAAAAAAAAAGGAGACAACAATACACCCCGTCAAAAGACGTGTGACATAATAAAGGTGCTCACCTGGGTGTTTAACGATATCGAGGAACACAGGATGGTGGAAGGCACAAACTTCTCACTAGGATGGATGTGCCCCCTGTTCAAAAAGAAAGACAGAACGGACATAGTGAACTACCACCCCATAACAGTGCTGAACTCAGACTATAAAATCTTCACCAAAGCGCTGACGAACAAATTGAGTAGAGTGGCACCCTACCTTATCCATAAAGATCAATCTGGCTTTATGAAGGGTCGTAAAATCACTGACGCTATCTACCTTGCCATGGAGGTCGTTGAGTACACAGAAGAAGACCTGTAAAATGGGGTCATTGTTGCCCTTGACCACGAAAAAGCATACAACAAGACCCTCCACCCATACCTCTGGAAAGCCCTCCGAGTGCATGGTATCCCGGAGCCTTTTGATGTGGACGAGCGCATCGGGCGCATTGGGTCTGGAACAAGAACAGCGGGATCAGCAGGAGACGAGGATGTATGATGGGTGCAGTGTGAATACGACCAAGCGCAACTGCACGTTTCCCTCGAGCTTTTCAGCATCCAGCTGCAACTTTACTGGCAATGGAGTGGAGTGCAGGTGTAGAAAGATGGCGCGGTGCAGGTGTGGGGGAGCTGGTGATGTAGACACGGAGCGGGACCAGTGTATCAAGACGTATACAGGCACACGGAGTAGGCGCAGGAGGAGGCGGGATGCCAGTGGTGTGGCAGAAAAGGGGAGGAGGGTTTGGGGTGTGACAGGTGCCCGGAGAAGACACAGCGGCATGACAGGACGAGACGAGCGGTTAATGGAGAGAGGGCACAGCAGTGGGCATAGTGACACGGCGGGACAGGCGCATGGAGTCGAGGCAGGGAAGGAGCGGGACAGGACAGGCGTGGCGGGACGGGGCAGGCTTGGCGGGATGGCCGCAGCAGCGGGCAATGCAGGGGCAGGGTTTGGTCAGGGCCGTGGCAGGGGTGTCGAGCTAGCAGCAGAAGACGGCGGGAGACTAGTGTGGTGGTTAGGACACGGGCGGGCCGCAAGGGCAGGCAAAGCAGGCAAAGTGGTAAGGAGGCAGCGGCGCCGGCGGTAGCCCAGAAGGGTCGGCGGTGAGGGAGCTGCGTCGAGTTGGGGTGGGGAGCTGGTGGGTGTAGCGGAAGGGTGATGCTGGTGCACAGCCCCCTGATCCGCGGGGTAAAGTCGGAGTGGGAGTTGAATATTAGAAGGAACAAGGTGGGAGCAAGCCAAGAATTTTGAGGGGGATGGGGCAGAAACAGATGAAAGGAATTAAGCAGGTGGAGAAGGCCAGAGGAAGAAGGAGGGGAGTGGGCCGGGGACAGCACAAAGAGGGGATGATCCGATGGGGATGTGCGGGGATGTGTGGGGAGGCATGTGAATGCGCTGGGGTAGCATTCACATGAGGGCGGGGCGGCATGGGGATGATTGTGGGGCGGCATTGTCTGGGAGGGAATAGGAGCGGGGGGCTGATGGGGTGGGGATTTCGGGGATTAGCCACGGGGCAGCTCTTTCCGGGTGGGGCTGATGGGGCGGGTCTTTGCGAGCGTGGATGATGGGGCGGGGATGGGGATGTGATGTAAACACGAGCGGGGCGGTGCTTCCCAGGCGGGGATGATGGGGCGGGGATGTGGATGCGTGCAAACATGAGTGGGGCAGCACCTTCCAGGCGGGGATGATGGAGGGAGGATCTGGGGTGGCTCTTTTGAGGTGGGGATTTGTTAGCTAGAAGACAGTGGGGGAAGTGTGGGAAACTAGGGCGGACCGGGCCAAAAGCCAAGTTTTGATGCAATCATGGGGCAACTTGTGGGGAAAGCGTGGTGTATTTTACAGATGTGGTATGGTGCCGTCTTGCGGGGAAACCATGGAGCTGAGAGATGTGTGGAGAGTGTGTGGAGAGTGTGCAACGGTAAAAGGAAGCCCTGAAACGATGTGCCTCCTATTAATTAGGTTCACATCTCCCTAGCGATCACTTACTTGTATACCTCGGCTGATACCTCAGTCGTTCTGTTCCAGACTGAGGTATGTGCCATTTCCTTACTCTGTGACTCTTTACTAAGTTTACTTACATCTCTATTAGCTCCTATTTACTGTGTTAATCAGGTAGCTACTAATACTTAGTTCTTTTGTTCCCGACTCATCAGGAAAAAAGGTCAAGCATACATAGCACCTGGTAGCCCAAATAACTAGAGTAAGCCAGACCGAGCTTGCTACCGTATGTTTATCAGTTGATTAGGTGACCAGGGAAGGCGGTCCGGGATTCCTTACAAAGGAGGGTGGCGCGCGATGAACCAACTGGAATTGGTGACTACCTCGCCCGGCCAAGTGAAGCCAAGTTGATTTCGAGGGGCGTGAGAAAACTTGAGCTAACTTTCAGCATGCGTGCCGATAGGGGCAAGTTACGCACAAGTTAGTTTCCATAAGTTACTTTTCACAGACTCAAAAGATTCGCAACAGCGGCGCGGCTAAGAATCTGCGGTGAAAATGATCAGTACAAGTAAGCAAAGGCACGAGGGATATACATCTACCTCTGGGTTTCGGTTCGACGAGCACAAAGACAGTTGAAAAACCAAGAATGGGAAATCCTGAGTGGGAGAATACTTTTGAGGAAAATAAATTTGGCTTACACTGCGCAAAAAACAGTAACGTGCAGGGTTCCTCACTCGAATTAACACTGAAGCGAGCGCGGAGCACTTATTGTGAGAGAATGAGTGTCAAAGGGTCGAACAGGTTATGCTAACATTGCCATCCAGAATCTTTGAAAAGGAGGAAGGTAAGAGAGGACACGCACTATCCAATCCATCGAGACCCCCCGCTTCACGTGCGGAAATACCGTTCGGCCCACTTACCGCAACGCGCATCTTCACACAAACACTGGAATTCCAGTGTCAATATTTACATTGTGGAAAGGGGGTAAGAACTCACGATGTTAAAACAGGGCTGCCTTCGTCCTATTTACCCGCAGGTTCTCCAGCATGATGCTCTCCTTCCCATTCTGTACTGTGGTGGGAAAGTCTCTGGCTCCCAGAACAATAGGCTTAGCTTGGTCTTGTACCTGGTGTGCAGCCGCGAATTGACGTACATCCGGCTGTTCGTGCAGTCAGCGACCATGTCAAGGCCAAGAGGAGGAGAAAGTGTAGGCGAGGCGGGAGACATTCTGCCATGTCAATAGAGGCGCTGTGCCCGTCAAACCGCTCCCGAACGAGCAGCCGCGGGGCGGGGAGAACCAAGGACAAAAAAAGACGCACATAAAATACTCACCCAAATTCAACGCATACGGATGGGCGGGTGGGAGAATCGCGTGGACTTTTAAGATACCTAATCTGCGAGGAGGCGTCAGCGAGCAGTAGGAAGCGAGGGAGGAGCCAACTAAAGAGCGCCGGCAACCGATTTATGTGAGGAGAGGTTCCACACCTGATCCCAGCATTTCTCACCTTTCTGCTTGACACTGTGGTGGAAATAAGGTTGAAGATACGTCTCTCCTAGGGATGTGCGCGGAGGGCAGGGTCCGGACTGGTGACTGGTCCAAGAGACAAGAGCACTTGTAAGGATCAGATTAAGCACTATAGGGTGTCCGGATGGAGTAAAAAGGAGAGGGGAGGATGAGAATTCAATAGCCCTTGCAGTATTGTCGCAGATTTTTGGCCTTGCTGGGCAGTTAACGAGGGTGTTAGCCAGCAAGGAGCATCCGAAGTCGAATATAGAATCACTGGCGCAGAGACGCGGTGCAGGGGCTTGAAAGTTGAAACTGTTCGAACCACGGCGGAGCGGTAGTTAACTTTGAAAGCACCTAGAGTCCAGTCGACGACTGAAAACAGCTTAGAACCACAGAGAGTCGAATGCGCATGGAGGAAGACGACAAATGAAACGGCAATCACCGCCATCAATGGGGCGGTGCTCCCTTGCGTCTGCGCCCATCTTGTTTCCGGCAGCGAGCATGGGTGAGATTTTCGCATCTTCAGTTCCTGCCCCAATACCTGGCCCCACCTGGTCCAATCTCACCCGCTCTATTTGCTGACCTTTGTGTCAGGATCGCGCAAGATATGGCCTGAAGGGCATTGTCATTCAAACTCAAAGAACCAAAGGAAACTTGCATTATCGCTCTGCGCGGTCTTGCTTTGGTTAGGGCTCGGCTCCATCCTTAGATCTACAGGCAATACTCCTCCACTCCGTGCGGAATTTGGTACGTTTTGAATGGTTTTTTTGCACGAAATCGTGTGCTTATATGCCGCAGGAGCCGCGATGGTGCGTATTCGTAACTCTGAGTCTCTCAAGTGTAACATTATTCGGCGTAGGTCCAGGTACTCTGCTGCTACCTCCGTTACTTGGGGCAACACCCGCCCAGTGTTATCCGAGCTTTCGAAGCTTGATGAAACTGATTGGCCCGACTGACCCCGGCAAAGACGGTGGAAGCCCAGTGCATTCTGGGGCGACAGCGGTGGAGGTACACGTCCGTTTCCATCACCACTTTCTGCCCTCACGGCGGTCACTGTATAAGTGTTCGCTGCTCTTCTGCCACGACCACCATGGACAAGGAACAAGGCGCTGAAGACAGTCTCCACCCAAAGCGTGGATCCGGAAGAAGAACGTAAGCTCTTGTGTAGACAAGACTGGCACATCCTTGTCATTGTGTCCCTCCTGTATCTTTTTGTGTGTACCTCAATTTTCAGCTGTGCTTCTCTCAAGCTCATCAGGCGTTCTTTCTTCAGATCTGGATCGCTCGAACCTCGGGAACGCGCGGCTGCTAGGCCTACTATTTCCCACCGGCTAACCGGCCACCTAAGCAATTTCTTCCCCCAGCGCAGAGATACTGTCGAGTGGGTGCCGGGAAATGTGCCCGGAATTGAAGATACACATTTAAAGAGTGAGTTGGAACCTTTGCCCGAATTCATTCGCGCCGATTTCGCGTTTGCCGAATATATTTCGGTGATAGCCCCGAAACGGGGATAAACGGCCTAACCGGCCACCCAACCAAATCACCACTTTGTGCGCCGACCACTCACCCTAGCACATCCCAGGTAGTTAATGCACTGTATATGCATTATTAAAAAGTGGTACAATGTATGTCTGAGGTGTATTCGTGGTATATGTATTGAACTTTCCAGCCGGGGAAATGGCAGGAATTGGGGTGTCGAAGAAATAGGCTGGCCTCCGAGGCGCAGACGGCAGATATGTCGCAAACTCAACTGTTAGCGTATACATAGGAGCCATTTTAACATACCCAAGTGTCAAATCCGGTGCCAGATGCCCAAAGACCTTCCAGCAAAATGCATCTCCCTCTGCAAGTGGAATTTGTTGATTCTAAGTAGTAGCCTGCCGTGACCAAGATAAGAATCACCTAAAAATCCACAAGTCTGGGGGTATACAGAATGGTGTATCTTGAGCACACTACCCAAATTCTAGATCCGCCGCCGATGCGAGTTGTTCGCTATTGAGGGGGCGGGATCAAGCCGCTCCAAATCACGGTGAGGTCTTCTTGCGGCCTCCAGGGGGTCAGATTGATGGGTTTTGGGAAAGAAAATAATACAAGGTCATTGGCCTGACAAAAGCGAAGAAAACTTGTAAATTGGTGAAGATTTCGTGGAGAAACCGGGGAGACATGAGCGTGGAAGCGGTTCGGAGATAAGAAACGGCATTGATCCCCCATCATCTTGATCGGAAACCTGCCGTAGCTTCTGATCGCCGAGCCGAATTTCATCCAAATTCAACACAACGCATTGTCTTAGGACCAGTACCATCCCACCAACCGAAGTTTCCGAGAATTAATGTTGGGGGCTCTTGTATCGAGCAAGTGACCGGTTGGCTCGTTTGGCCGGTTGCCCGGTAGACAATAGTACCGAAGGTACTGCGCTAAAGACAATTGTGCAACTGAGTTCATAATTTTTCAATTTTAGGACACTAAACGGCGATCTGACCGACAAACTCTTTAATTGCATCACCTCAGTCTTTTTCTTCGCATACGTAGGTTGCTCCTTTCTTTCCTTGCTTTTGTGCTTCGTCCCATATATTTGCTTCTTGAGCAGTGTTCAAGCCTGAGGTCGAAAAAGACGTCTAGGTTCGGTGTTCGGTCGACATCCACATTATTTCTGATGTGTCCATTCACAGTATGCTGAAACCAGACTTCAAGTGGCTCGTGACAAGGAGGGTAGCGCCAGATTCCAAACTCAACGACAATCATTTCGCGGGGATGGCCGAAGGGACAATGTACGTCTCTGTCTTTTACCTTCCCACCCAGATTTCTACTTGCCTCGATAGATCTGCTGGCATGCTCAGCGAGGAGAAATGGGTGATTGTGCTGAGGAACTGCAACATCATGTACAGCTAGACGGTGGACATCAAGAACAACCGCCTCTGCCGTCATCCTGGTGAGATTTTTTCACAAATTAGTAATATCTCACACTCACTCGCCAATAGCCTCAACATCGTCTCTGGCCCACAGGAAATAACCATCAAATCAGAGCCGAAAGCCGAACCGAAACTTGAGAAGTCCAAGATCCATGAACAAATCGAAGGCACCAGAACCTGAGCCACTGCCGTTAACCCGCAGACCATTCGAGCGACCAGCTGCGACCTCTTGACCTGTGTTCGCTTACACGGAACTCACCTCCGGTGCGCGGCCTGCATTCGGTTCGAGTGCGTCGCGATCTGAATTTGCTCCCGTTGAGTTTCAATACGGTTCAGACCATGCAAATGGTGCGTTTTCTCTGCCCCAACATCGTCATTTACAACATAACGGAAACTCAGGACATGCCGAGAGAACTAGTGGTAGCGCCAGTAGCGAGGACGGCGCTGATGGTATGACTCTATGTTTGATCCTGGTTCATGAATCTCACCCATGACACAGAGAGCGATCCGCAGAGTGCAACGAGCGCTACACCTACTGAGTATGAGGCGGTCTCAGAAGACAACACAAGCGAATCGGTCAGTGGGACGAGCGAATCGGAGCAGGAGGAGGAGGAGAGGAAAGCTGGTGTTATGGGGAGCGAAATGGAAAGCGATACAGAGGGAGAGCGCACGGAGGGAGAGGAGAGCGCCACTGACGATGACGAGAAGCTGGCCCTTCAGCAACAGAGGTCGGATTTGCGCCGCCAGGGCTGCTTGCTGAAGAAAACTCTCAAATAAACAAGGCACGGCGAGAAGCAATCAACCCTGATCGCTACTTATAAGGCGAGTCCTATTCACCGGGATGCGGTCCTCCGATTTGAGTTCTCTGGTAGTTCCCTCGCGCTACAATTCATCTGACACAAAAGATCTCGTGCCAACGGAAGAGTTACGGGTTGCGCTGAAGCGTGTGAGCACATCGAGAGATGCAAGTTCTTTGTGGTATACAGGCCGTCGTTGACCTCACGCATCATAGATCAACGACCGTCGCAAATTGCAAATTTCGGTAAGTCAGGTTTACTTGCCGTAACATGCAAGAATTTTACAAGCTCCTCCACGCACGCCAGGTCATGTCTTCTGTCAACAAGTCATCGTCGGCGGTGCTCTCCAATCCGGTAAAATCCTCTCCTCGACAAGTGCATCGGTTAAAACAACCCAGAAAGAGGCCTTCCGCGCGTCTGTGGGTATCGCTGTCAAAACACCCTTTGGCGCTGGCGGTAGTGCGAACGTCAACCATGAACAAGGCAGTGCAACCGCGCAAGGCCAGTCAAGCACCAACCTGGCTGGATCAATTGTCTTCGAGGCCACTGGAAGAGATACTTTGCTCGCGTCAATCCGACGGCGTGGATAAACTCCGTGATGGAGTCCGAGAGCTGGCGCGTTATTGAGGTACGTTGAATTCGTGTGCTCCATCGCAAATTAATGCCGACTAACCACCTATTTTTACTCAATTCAGCAATCCGGTTTGACTCCTATCGCTGACGTGCTGAGCGAGATCCCCGACTACGCGCAGGTCGCGCAGTGGATCATGCAAGCCATTCCCATTCTTTCAAACTATATCACCATTCCTCGGAACAGAACACTCTCCTGCCTACCGTATTCCTACTTATATGCAGGCTGCATACAGGGTACCCAATGCAGTCCCAAATTTACCACAGAGTCCACTAGTTGACCCACATTTGACTACCTGTATGCAGGGGCATATACAGTAGAGATGGTTTTTCGTTGGGTGGGGGATCTCTGAACATGTAGGAGGACCATGGTGAAAAAATATCGTTGGTCTGGGCACTGGACGACTTAGGCCGTGTTGTGCATACCATACGAACGGGGAGAGTAGATAGCTGATAGCTGAACTCGACTGAGAAAGACCAGCCGTGCCGTAGATATCGAACCGGTTATCGAATAGATCGTGGTAGTTGGACTGTGATTGAACGAAGCCAAGAGGATCGTTTGGAAGCTGCCAACTAACAGGCCGGTGTCAATCTGAGCGCACACGGCAAGTAGCGCAATGACGTACGAATCGAGGATGGTCGGCTCATTGAGAAAATGCTTTAGATCTTCCTGCTGCCCAAGCCAAGCTTTGAGATCGTCGAGGTCAATCCAGTCGTTCCAAGAAAAGAATTGCGGGTTCTTCGTTCTGAAGCTTCTCGGGAACGACTAAAAAGAGCGCTTGGTCAGCGACAAATACCTCGTGAATGCTTTACGTGCCTCGTCCTGGAAGCGGAATAAAACGGCGTGAGGAAGGCGATTCAGCAACTGCTCGAGTTCTCCTGGCGCCCGCCGCGCCATCGGGACGCGAACAACAAGAATAGACAGGTTGCGCCACAGCCGCACGCAGCTTTCAAAGCCGCCTGCGGGGTTGTGCTCTTTTGCTCCTGGACATCGTCATGGCTGCTATATAACATTCCCTGTGGACCACCAGAATCAAAAGAGAAAAAGCCGCATGCGACAAGTTTGCGCACAAAAAAGCCGCATGCGGCTTTGCGCATCCTGTCTAATGTCAGGTGAGACGATGAACAAAGGAAGAGAGACGCGAGAATGGTGACGGCATTCAAACTTTCCCATGCTCAGCCTGTCGGCCGACCGCTACGGAATGGAGTGTGTCGGGTTTTGTAAAAGTATGTCGTGTTTTGTGATGACGGTAATGTAATGTGTCGCCAGTTCTGGAATGTGCTGTGGTTTCTGAAGTATGTGTCTGGTTTTCGGGTCGTGTCGTTTGTAGTGTCCCGTTTCCTATACTATCCCCCCCCTAGATCTCGGACACTTAAGGAAAATTGCAATATAGCAATTCATCCAATGGTTCTTGGGCCAAGTTGAGAATGTAGATCGACAGAAATCTGTCTTCTACCCCAGATTCAAATTTTACTTCATGAGAAATGGGTAAGAATTGCTCAAACGGCCTCGTTTTTTCCGAGGTTGCCACGTGTCCGAGTACTAGGTAACACATCAAATTTGGATTGCCGGCTTCATATCTGACCCTCTTGCGGTCGAGGCGCCTCCAAATCTTATAAGGTGAAGCTATTTGATAAAAAGTATGATATCCAAGAAGCAGAAGCTGAGGTATGTCCCGGATGGTCAACAGGCAGCATGAATTTTCTTGCCATCATTGTTACCAGTTGAGATATCAATTTGGCAGGCATGTCTTCATCTTTCGGCTCAGTGTGACGGCTAGAAGACAACTATGCCTCTGAAATTTTATATGGGAACTCTTATGATGTCAAGGTATATTTGAGACGCATTCAGAGGATAATATGACCCTCGGGTGAGGGCCCTAGGCCTTAAGATAGGCTAAATTTGCGAAAATGGCCCAAGTTGTCAACTTTCGGCGGTGATATATATTCCAAGGATGCAATTTTGTAGAGGTTTTGGACCTTATATCTCCAGGGCACCTCCTACCGCTTATTTGAAGCCAAAAATCTCATGAAACGGTCCAGTATTGGACGAGAAATGTTTGTTTGTCCGAGTAGTAGGTTTGTCCGGCGCGGCGGGGGGGATAGTATCCTCGATGGCTCAGAGCAACATTGGAAACTGTGTTTTAGTCCAAGCACGGGGAACAACTGGAAATTCTCGTGGATATTTTGGTTGAGATGCAGTTTCCCTTTGTTCGTTTCCGTGCTCAATTTTGGCTCATTTTCATTGCATTTTCACGTGTTTTTCGGTGTTTCAAAGTTATTCACGTTGGACAACGCCACAATCAATTTGAAAAGTCCGATGTGCAAGCCTCCGACCCCGAGTTGGCTTTCATGTAGAGCCGCGCACAATGGATACGGACGGATCGGGGTGTGCTCATTGGATGCAACAACTCGAAGAATTGGCTAGAAACAATGAATCAGTTTACAAGTTATGATCCAGCTGGGACAATCACAAGAGTCAGACAATTGCGAGACCTTGGTACCCTTGCCCGGTTTGTATTTGAACGAGCCGTCTGCACCTTTCTTATATTTTGAGCCGTCGCGGTTATCGTACTTGTAGCCGCCGTCTCTGCACATCAAGTTTAAGTCAGCAACCAGTGCAAATAAAGACGTCGTACGCGTAAGTGCGGTAGGGGTTGCCCTATACAGCGATATTAACCTCATCGAGTCCGAATCGTGGATCTCAATACGCACCTGAGAGTTTGTTCCGCTGCTAATGACCTTGGATTTCTTGTTAAACATCTCGCCCAAGTGAAAATGAAACGTCGGGCTCAAATGGTGGGGGTTGGGGTCAAAAGTAAGAGAATACGCTGTAATAAAGCTGTTGATAGAAATCTGCCATTCTGCCAGGTGGCATAGCAGAATGATAGGCAGAATGACTGACAGAACGGTGAAATGCCATTTGCACCGGCACAATCTGGCTGAATCTGGCTGAACCCTGCCAAGCCGGAGGTCGTAGGTTGGAAAATGTCACACCAAAGTGGCCGCCGGGGATAAGGCAGAGCCACAAACCCGCCATCGTAATGCAATGCAACGCTAGGAAATCCACCAACCAAGTCCCTTTCTCCCTCTATCCGTCCCTCATCATGATGCTCCTCATCAACCTGCAGCGAGCGCGGCTCTCTTTCGTATGTCGGCAATTCACCGCATCCTGTACATTTGAAAGTGACAGAATAATCTGCGATACATCCTGCCTACCATAAAACCTTTGTAAGTACGTCCTGCCAGTGACTCTGTCGGAAACCGGCTAAAAACAATTAATCAAATAACGAACACATTTCTTGTTCCTCAACATCACCTAAGGCCCGCGGACACTCCCTTGGAACTCCGACCGCGATAGAGTAAATCAACGGCCCAAAAGACCCCCTATCTGCAGCCGTAAATAAGTAGAGTAAATCAGAGCGAAGAGGGCCGATGTCCGGTACGTATAGAGTAAATTTCGAGTGAATCGCACGGAGCGGGAAGTTTTTTTGAGTACAATCAGCTCGGAAGTCAGCAGAAAAGTGCTTCAAAGTCGGTAGAAATGATGTGATCAACAAATTAAGTTAAAGACCTCTGTTGTGTTGCTGAAGGTGAAATCAAGTGTGGCCGCGACTCCAGACCAAAAATACGTAGCAGAAAAAAATTGCATTTTTAAGGTATGTCCAACCAAAATAGAGTAAAACAGCTGGCTGGGCGCAAATTTCATAGAGTAAAACAAGGTCAAAATCGGGCCAAAAGCGGTCGGAGTTTCAAGGGAGTGTCCGCGTCCGCGGGCCTATCACCTACTTAATCGGCCCGCATCGGAGTTTAAGTGGAGCTTGAACAGCCTCGAGGGCGCCACTGTCTCGGCATCGCCAAAAATAAACAACCCGACGGGGATAGGCATCCTGAGCCGCTATCTAAAAAGGGATGAAAGCGTTGGTCAAAATTTAGAGGACATGGAGTTCAGTGCTCAGCAATTTAGGTCGAATATACAGTGTTGCAGGCTCTTCTGAGTCCTCTGCCCGCAGGGATCTATTCAATGTAATAAGCATTCCGCAAACTCAGATACTCGTCACCTCCGAGTTCGATGTCAAGAATCAGAATCTAAAATCAACTGCAATCAATCCGCCGACCGTAACTGAGTCGTCTAACTCCCCTCGAATTTCCAATTCTTTTGTCATCCGCCCAGTCAACTATCGACTGTCCTCGTCCGTAAGAGAAACACCTGTCAATCCTCGAACATTGTGCTCTTTGAAAATGTAGCCGACACCTTCCCACGCGACCTCATTCGCGTCATCTCCTCGGAAACTCAGTCGGAGTCTTCGGTTGTTCCTCCTCTCAGGCGGAACGCGCAAGGATTCACAAAGTCAGTCTTTTGGTTACTTCTCACCCTAACCTTAGGCATCTGTTTCTCTGTGCTTTGAACTGTTCAATTCGCATTGGTAGTTTATTGTCACGTACCTAACTAGGTACTCCCGGCTCCCAGACGCGCCGCCGTTGCAAGCGCCCGTCTGGCACGCAAACGCCGCGGCCTCGCATTGCACCGACCACATCACTGCATTTTGACAGCTTCTGGACGCACGTTAGCCGAGCGTCGGCGAGGTCCGCGTGAGGTCGGTCTGGAGCTCGGCAAATTCGCTTAGGTTCAGCCTAGTTTTGGCGAGGCCAGGCGAGGCCACCTCGGCGACCTCGTGCGGACCTCGCCAACGGTCGGCTAATGGGGTCCAGGCTCGGCTCGAGGAACTGTCAAAATGCAGTGCATGAGTATATAGTACATCTTGATCGTCACTATATATTGGTTCTGTTACAGAGACTAGTGCATGAGGTCGGACGGCAGGTCGCTGGCTTCGACATGAACCCATACACCGGCCGGTGGGTGTGCAGCGGTCGGGACGTGAGACATCGCGCAAGAGGCAGTAAATCTGGTTCCAAGTGCTTCGTTTTCGGGAGAGATCGTCTGCAGACAGCCAAATGCAGACATGAGATATATGTCTGCATTTTTGGCTGCATTTTGTCTGCATCGCAGACGTCTGCAGATATCTGCGGACATTTGCAGACATTGCAGATACTTGTAGACATACTGCAGACTTCTCTACATTGCCCTTTTCCAAGTAGTCTGTGCCCTCTTTCATACCCACATCGCCCCTTTCCTTCCCGATATTTCCCTTTTCCTTCTCTATATCGCCCTTTTCTTCCCCTATGTTGTCCTTTTCCTTTTCTTTAGACCTTTCCCGGCTGAAAGGAGGCAGAAACTGGCACCCTTTTCTGGGATCATAGACCTAGACAAATGCGGCGGGACGCTGATTGATGTGCTCAGAACCTATATAAGAAACACACAAATAATCCCACTTGACTTGAGAGCGGCACAGAAACAGTCCAGAGACTGTCCCAACAACCAACAAACAAATCAAACGGCAATATATGCACGTTTCCAGAGATCCTGACGAGTTACAGCCCCTATTACAGGGCCTTGTAAAGGTTGTAGGGAGAGATTTCGTATCTCAAAGAGACAAAGAGCAAACTGCGTAGAATGTGTTTCTAGACACAGTGGAAGTGTTGTTTCCAAACAAAGTAGATTTACAGCTTCGCAGTGTGTGTGTGTTTGTGTCCAAATGACAGAGAAACAAGTTTAAAGTAGTCCCGTAGACTCAAGTAAGGCCCCTAGTTCATAGGCCAAGAGTGTTCACAGAGCTTTCCCTAAAGAGATACTTTCTGAGCAGCACACAGCAGTCACGTTTCCAAAGTTTTCCCTAGACAGTACTTTCTGAAACCCGCTCCGCAAGCAACAACAATAATGTTTCTTTCAACAGAGTCCCAGTTCAAACAGATTCACAGAGTTCCTGACAGTTCCAGGCAGAGTGCAAGTGTGTTTCCAGAATAATATATGATTCAGAAACAATTAAGATTTCGACTAATTACTCTATGAGAGTGCATTCTCCGAGGGTCCCAGATCAACCCAATGTGCAAGCGTATAGCCTACTAGTTCGGGGAAGATGCTGTGTCCATCGTAGAAACACCCTCGGATACTTATACAACTGCCAAGACACTGTTACAAAGCCCAAAACACAATCCCAATGAGTCAAAAGTCCGTTTATCCACCTCCTTAACCGTGTTTCCGTTGGCTGTTCTTCCGAGCGTCACCTCCCATTGGTTCCCCACTGCGAGCACGCCATGTTCCCTTGCCAATTACGAGGCAGGAACCCGTCAGCAGCACCCCTGTATTATTCAGAGGGTGGGTCAATCACGGATAGATCGGTACTGCACTTGTTCGACTTGTTTCTGCTTCAACTCAACTCTCCCCTCTGTGCCAAGTGCGGAACTTGATAATACTCCTTTGTAGGTCTCGGTAGATACCCGTTTCTCTAGGGTTTCCCAGAAAGGGTTCTTGGGAAAGAACCTTGGAACACCTTTAGAGTTGTGATCCAGATCCTCGGAATAATGTCATGAATCGCCCGGGTTCTTCTTTTTTCGCGCGACGCGTCCGTATGGATACAGATGCGTCTTAGCGGCACGGGACTCTCATGACGCCACCACGTGACCTTCTCACGGTTGAAACCCGGCCTCGGATTCTAAAGCCGCAGACTCAGGGAGTCTGCACCACGGAATACAGAAGACATTAGGGACTAGGAACCCGTACAGACGGACTCTAGTCCCCAGACGCACCAAGGGCTGACACAGGAGAGTACACGGAGTACAGGAGTGGTTGCAAACCCGATCGGGGTTTGAACCACTGGATACGATGACACTTAGGACTAGGAAACCCGAACGTCGGGTCTCCTAGGTTCACCGACGCCACAGAAACCAACACAGAGGAGTCCAGGAGCATCAGCATTAATGCTCCTTAATGCTACGGTGCAGGATCTGATCGCGATTGACCGTGATCACTTTAATTTATTAGAAGCCTATATAAGCACGGTAGAATCTCCATGTACAGTAGATTCTACCTCGTCTAATCTCAGGCTTCTACCTTGGCTTGACATAGGCATTGTCTCCACCCTGCCCCGCTTCCCTCACACCGTACTACGGGTTGTATCCATGCCCCGGGTTGTATACCTGAGTGGATATCACACCCTCTTCGACTTGTTCCGGGTTCCGCCTCGCATCCTGACCTACGACATACAGCCTCCTAGGGAGGACGCCGTACGACTGGTCCTACTGCTCGGGGAACACACGAGCTACTGGCGTCTATCGGGTTTATCCTGGTTGGGGTTCTCGTCGGGTTACTCGCTGTTTAGCCGACCCAGAGGCTGTTACTAACAAATAACCAACCACCTGTTTCGGTGTATCCGCATTCAATGGAAACCGGCAACTCCAGCAACTGAAACACTCGTGACCAAGTGCGTCTCCCTTAGCGTCTCAACACAACACAACACATTGCCCAACTCCCGTTCCTTTGACCTGTTTCCGTGGCTTATATGGGTGTTGGGGGCGAGTCAGAATAAGTTCCTTGACTTATTGATTGGCTACACATTTCCCTTACGGTTTTCAGGGTGAGGCTAGCCGATGGGCATTCTGATTCCTTAGAACGTCCACCTGTTTCTCTGTGGTTCGCCCAACAGCTACCAGGAACCAGTACTATTGCATAGAAACAACAGTTTCAGCAATGAGCACAATCAGAAACACGCAAAATTATGTGTATCTAACCATGGCCCAATTACTGGCTTATCAACGTGTTACCACAGGCAGGCTTGTACTTCTCCGTTAACGCAAAAGGGCTTTGCTGGTGATCAAAACCTAAGTGCCGTTTGAGTGGGCCAATGACACAATGAGCCACAGCATTATTTTTGCACAGCTTTCCAAACTCGGTATGCCCTTTTAGGCCGAAATACGCACAAATTGGACTTGATAGTGAAGTGAAAATCGTTTCCACCCGAAATTCGGTGAGATTTTCACCCAGACATCGACCCAAACCTTGGCAAGACTCCAAATTTTTGTCCGGACAGAACCTAGGTTGTCTGGCCTCAACCCAAGTTTTTGCCTGGCCAGAACCTAGGTCTGAGTCAAAAATTTGTCCGGCACAGGGGCTAGGGTCCAAAGGGAAATTCCGCTGCACGGCTTGGGCGACCATCGGATCATTGATGATCAGCACGCGAAGTCGCGACGCGTACACAAGCTCCAATATGACGTGTAGACAACCACAAATCCAACACTGCCACAGCCGCTCAGGCATTGATTACACTTTTTTTTTCTCTCTCTTCTATTTTCCGGTATGTTCTCCCTCAAGGTCGACAATAAGATTGTTTTGCTGCCTCAATTTGGCCTTGATTCACTCCCGAGATCGGCCCATTCCTGCCAATTTATATTACCATGGATTACCAAGACTAACCAAAGTTCTGAGCTGATTCTGTAGAAAACACTGACTGGAGAGCAAGTCCTTGCTCTTTTATCACGGTTCTGATCTGTTTGAGCACTCCAGTGTTGGCTGAAGTGCAATATTTGAGTTGTCAGGCAGTTCTTAAACGGTGGACCATACATACTCACTAGTTATTTCATGTCTCTATTCACAATGCTGCCTCAGGTTCTGTTAGGCCGAAGCGAGTTTGCTACTGTACAGCAAAAAAGTCAGGCATCACCACTCTGGTCATTGATTGACACAGCCTTGGTGCTCTTGCAGATATTATGACTATATGGACTGTTTGGGGCAAATATACTGAAGCAATGACAATGAGGAAGCCAAAAATGTCCAGAAAAGCCATTTCTGTGGTACAATAGCATGCAGATAGGTGACCAGCTGGCTGAGGCGTGAGAAGCACCTTCCCAAAATGGGAATTTCCTCTTTGGGAGGGGGAGGGGTCACCGGTTTTGCTGAAAAAAAAGTTTCAAGGTAGGGTGTGGATTTCGCAGGTGGATCTGACAACATTGATTGCCTGTTATGTTCCGCAAATAACGGTAAAGTTGAGTTTGAGTGGTCATGTTGCGGACCTCCTTGGGATTGACAATCTTACATTTAAGGTCAGTGACATCTTGCAACAATCACACACGAGGAATGACTGATTGAGAGGTGGGCCTAATCAGTCGGCCTGAGTCAAGAGCAGAGATCTCATGATGTTTTATGCAGCAGGGCTGAACAACTGGATATGGAGCATGCACAGAACGAGAGCACATTGATGATACAGAACCGTTGCGAGACAATGCTCAAAAAGGCTAAATAATATTGCACAAATGTAGCTGTGCTTGTCTCATTCCCTAAGCAGACATTGTGGTGTTGCATAGCACGGCGAGAGCCGTGATTTCAGGCCCTCAATGCCCACTGGCACTACTCTGTTGGGAGTGCCAGTGCATACAGATGGGACGTATTTCAAACTTGTTTCCCCTGCCGCAAATACTCCAAATCATGCATGCTTTCTAGCCTGCTGACAGGTATTCCAAGGCTCTACGAAGCTGAAATTACTGAGTTCGGGTCCAAGACACAATTCACCCTACACGCCGGCGCTTTGTCCCTCTGGCCAACAGTGCACCAGATATCTCTGGCAGCCTTTAAATTTAGATTCACCTCAGCACAACTCGAGATTAAGTTGTTTACATATTGCCGAATCTATGCTTCTGTACCAATAGGCGCACTAGCCCTCAAGTTGCATTCCTTTAATAATTTGTCCGCCGCACGAGCCGGGGATACTCACCTTACATAAAAATCTTACTCATTTTGTGCTCAATTTTGAAGCTTATTTTTTGGTTGAAGCGGGGAAAATAAATGAAAATTGTATCCCTCCAATTTTGCCTCCTTGCATTTTGTATTTGTGGGACAGAACATCGTAAAACCTGAGGGTAGTTTTAGTGGCGATCAACTTCGGACCGTGATCTCCGGAATTGCCGCAGCTCATTGCATCATTGCGTCATCGGCCTCACTAACACACCGCAATTAGTAGTATTTCCTATAGGTTGGGGGATGTAGTGGGAAATGTTAGTTTCAAAGTGATAGGAAAGGTGGAAGGAAATCACCTGTTTTCTAATCTTGAAAAGGCAAGCAGAAAAGGCCATTTTCCAACATCATTTCACAGCCACTGGAAACAATAAGATTCATCTTATTGTGAAAGGCAAGCTGAAAGTACACCTTTCCCCTCGTTTATTACATAAGCTGAAACTTCTTGTTTCTGCCGAGCGGAAAGCCGTGAAGCAAGGGGAAAGCCGTGGGGCAAGTGCAGAAACAATAAGATTTAGCTTATGTAACAAACAAGGGGAAAGGTGTACTTTCAGCTCGCATTTCACAATAAGATGAATCTGATTGTTTCTGGTAGCTGTGAAATGATGTCGGAAAATGGTCTTTTCTGCTTGCTTTTTCAAGATTAGAAAACAGGTGATTTCCTTCCACCTTTCCTATCACTTTGAAACTAACATTTTCCATTACATTTTCCAACCTATAGGAAATATTACTAATTGCGGTGTGTAACTTAATTTCAAACTCCGCCTCAGCCCTTTCACACAGCCCGAGAAGTACCAGTCTGCCTACGGCAACAAGCTCGCCTTGTTAGAACGCCGTGGGCAGGCTGGTTACGAGTCTATAGGGAGAGTAGTTGTGGATGGTGGTCAGATAGCTATAAGGGGGGCATGATTAGACCGGGTTAGCGCCAGTAACCGTCTAGTCTTCGCAGAGATGGAGGCTGGTGGTCGAGCGGCGAGTCGTGGTGGTGGTGGTGTGAGTCAAAGACGTGCCGGTGTTGATGGCGACGCGCGCGCAAACAAACGCGTCGCGTAGCGTGTCGGGATGTAGCGGGTAGGCGCGCTGGGGAGGGAAATTACGCAGGTGGCGTATCCAAAAAGAGAAATAGATATTGAAATGGGCGTGTCGAAAAGCATCGCGAGGATAAGGGCTGCTTTATCTTGATATTTGAAATTGACCCTTCAGAATGACAACTACTTTGGTTGTAGGGGGCCTACGACAATAGGACACGTAGGCTTCCCGGTGCCTATCTAACCGAAACTAGATACCCGCTCTCGTTTTGCCCACGCCCTTGTCGACCATTTCAATGAGAACGTCCCGATCCGCCGATTCGTGGATCAAGCTCCGTAATTTTCCATTCTCCTTAACAATAAGATCCTTTGGGGTACCAAACTCGACCTGTAAGGATAATGTTAATGTCATAAAATTGAAAGGCTGTCAAATAGGCAATACCAGATGACCCGAGTCGAGTACCAACTGCGCGACGAATTAGCTGAAACCTTTCGAACATAATGAACTCACTATCTTATCCGCATCCATTATGGTCTGGACGATGATTCCGTTCAGCTATGGCACCTTCCGATTTATAGAACCCACCTGAAGCCGATGGGCAATGATAAGCAGTGTCGTATCATTGTTGGCCTCAGTGCGCAAGGACTTTTGGATGACCGCATCCGTTTTATAGTCTAGCGAGATTTTGGAACTTGTTCATCCGTTCAGAACGAAGTCCTCACCAATTGCCGACGTAGCTATAGTTCATGATCAGTACTAGTCTCTTGCACTGACTTCCCACTCGCAACCTCGTTATGAAGATCAGTACGTAATAGCAGTGGAGCTCCGCCTTACTCACCTTCATCTAGAATCAATATTTTGCTGCGCCGAACCTGTTCTGTGGTCAGCGTTCAATCAATCTGCCGAGACAGCGCTCACCAAGGCCCGGGCCAACGCTACGATCTGACGTTCCCCGACGGACATGTTGCCTCCGCTGGCTATGCTGCTATCGAGTGTGAATTTACGGTCCTCGTGCGCTTGATCCTAGAGCGAGAAGAGGCCGGCAGCACGTAACGCGTCATTCAGAGTCCGATCGTCATAGAGCTCGAAAGGATCCAGATTACGCCTCAGGCTCGCATTCAGTAGCTCCGGCTGTTGGACGTGATGAGAAGGGGATGCAAACACCCACAGAAAACATACCATTTGGGGAATGATGGTAATGTTGTTGCGAAGGGCATCCAGGTTGATTTTCTTTGTGGGGATTCCATCGAAGTAGACAGTTCCTTCGGTGTAGATACACCTCAGGAGCGATAGAGTCAAGGAACTCTGAAAAATGGAATCAGAACGCTCTCTCCGCCGATTCCATGGGCCGCTGACCTTTCCAGAACCCGTCCGACCAACTTGGATGGGTATTGGTCAGAACGCCAGATGGTCGCGTATCCAAGAGCCACGCACCAACACCGATCCTCTCCCCGGAACGAATGTGAAATGATACATTCTCCAACACTTTTGGACCATCGACAGAGTACCGCGCCGAAAGATTCTCAACTCGTAAATCACCACTGGAAGGCCAGTAAGCCGGAGGCTTGCCCGCCTCAGTCGAGTGTGGCTCTTTCTCGGCATCTACATATGATTGAATGCGCTTCTGCGTATCAGTACAAGAATCATCATGAATAACTCCGCATTCTACCTCCAGAGAATTGGCTTAACCCAGAGCATTAGCTATGTGCGGCCAAGAACGGCTTGGCTCACCAGATAGCTCAAATTCATTCGCCGAGTAAACTAACCAGAGAATCTGGCCAGAAACTAGAAACAATTCGACGATCATCAGCAAGTTCTCCAGGTAAACCTCGACCAACTTACACGCAGCTAGTGAACAAATCATCAATCCAATGCATTAAAAGCGCTCGACGCCACTCACCTGCTTGTGCCAAACAGAAGCCCGTCTCAGCGGCTCCAGAGGAACTGAAATACACCATGTAAGCGGCCAGGGATGCTTCGAAACAGCCCCCAAGAATGTCAAGTCGTGTTGATACCCAATTCAAAAGGTTTTCGTAGGGTCTTATGGCCCTGCTGTAGTTTTCAAGCCGCGAAAAGCTCTGATTGATAAGCGCTTCTTGGGCGCCGTATGCCTCACAGAAACTATGGAATCACGGTCCAGATGTATCGGGGGCGTTGAGAGGGTAACAAATAATTACCCAATCCGCCCACTGCCGCACCAAGACTAACAGAATGGTTAAATGTCTTCATCAAGGATCACGAGCTGGGAAGGAACGTACTGGGCCAAATCGGGGCCTAGATATCAATGAGAAGGGTAACACCAAATAATTACTTGCGAAGCCTACCTTGGCGTTGGAGACATGTCGTTTAACCCCGAGCTGTGCAGACATGTATATCTATGGTCCAGTGAGCAACAGCGGGAGGTGGTGGCCCGGCTATCCATACCTGTCCCAGGAGGTAGCCGAGGAACCCCACGAGAAGACCGACGAATACAACCTGCGGTACAACGAGGACGATGGAACATAGCTCAACGAGCATAAGGGAGGAAACATGGATCACATCCTTCAGCATGCCCGGCAACATTCCGTCGACTGCATATGAACGTGAGTCTGGGTCCCGTAAGTAAATGCGAAGAAACTCACGAGCGGCGACATCGGATGTACAGCGTGCAATGATACGCGACACCGGCAGTTGTATCTAGCCATCTGCAAGTGTGTGAATCGAACGCAGATAAAGGATCCGAATGGATGAAGTTACCTCAGTGTAGTCTGCAGGACCGATGCAATGAGTGACTTATGAATCGCCTTGGAGCCGCGGATGGAGCCAAACATGAACAGGATGGCATCTAGAGAAGTCAACGAAAGAGCCACCACCATGATGGCAGCTGAGACCGTTGAATGTGGCGTCGCACGAACGGTGACTTCAACTTACTATATACCCCAAGATGACTGCAAAGGCGTCAACGTAGGTAACAGTCAAGTAAAGAAAGAAACTCACTAAGAGACAGAGACTTCTGAAGGGATCGTGGTTCTCATAGAGGGCACTCCACTGTACTCACAAGTAATATTTTTGAACCACGGAGGCGATATGGGCGCCAAACAGGCAGCAGGCGTACGTGATCGAGAGGAGGATTGTATGATTTCCAGCAAAGGCGACGAAGTAGGGCTTCACTGTAGCGCAAGATCTGTGTGAAATAGAGGTCGTAAAGTAAAAAATACTCACTTGACTCCCAGGAGACATGGCCGATCGCCACCTCCTCTGAAACAATCAATTTCCCTCCTTCCGTTTTCATAACTTCTTCCGCGGCGACCAAATCTTCGACTTTTTCTGTGGCTTCGTCTGTTACCTCTGCCGCTGTGCGCAGATCCTCGTTCGCCGTTATCACTTCCGAGACAAGACCATGGTCCCAGACGGTCCCGTTCCTAATGTTGACACAATAGGCGGCAATCGGTGCGGTGATATCCACATTATGGGTCTTGAAACAATTAATCGTTGAATAAGACAACAGGGAATAAACAAGCACTGACAACCAAAATCACGGTCCTGCCGACAAGAAGATCGCCAGAAAGACAATTTCGAACGATCCAAGCTGAGGTATGGACGCTGTTGTGCCGTCATTGAAGCAATGCGCGCAGGGGAACCCGGAGGCTTACTCGAGGGCCGCAAGCACATCGTCCAGCAACAAAATACTAGCATGTGAATAGACGGCGCGAGCCAAAGCCACCTAGACAGGGAGAGAAGTACAATCAGTCCCACCGGGTATAAGGAATGGAGCAAAACAGTATTTTCGTACCCGCGCCTTTTGGCCTCCGCTGAGCGTCAAACCCCGCTCCCCGACCTCAGATTTGTCACCAGCCTCCAGGAGCGTGAGATCAGGCTCCAACGCGCATTGGTGGAGCACCTTTTTATACCGCTCCTCATCCATCGGCGTGCCGAAGAGAATGTTGTTCCGGATGGTGTCGTTCAGGACCCAGGACGTCTGATCACAGTACGCCACGCCATTTGAGCGCGGGAGGTTGAACCACGACTCGGGGGCGGCCGGGATAAAGTGCATCTCGCCTGAGGTCGGTGTTCAGTACAGAGAGAGAAGATAGCTGGAAGGAATCTTTAGCTCTTACCGAGCAGCGCGAGCAGCAGCGAAGTTTTGCCTGATGCACTGGGGCCGAGGACGATGTTGAGTCCCGGCCGGAAAATTGAAGTCGTCGATGCGGAGTTTGAACTGTCGGATGGGCTGACTGTCAATCTGCTCTGCTGCCCAGACAAAGGTGGCGTTGTGGAACCCGATGCCTCGTTCATGTGGGTCATCCGGGTGGGGTTTCGAAGTCGATGCAGTGAAGACGTCTAACAGCTCGGTCTGCAATGGCGTTAGCATGCACAGCGGTAGAAGGAAGGAAGTAGGTGGCGGGTAGTGGACAGATACCTCATGCAAGAAAGTGTCGATACGGTCAAGGGAGACCTTCCCCGTTATCGTGTTGTTCAAGTAGAACAGGAACAGGCGGATCCTAGTGATACGATGCTCAGAGTCAGAGAAAAAGGAGGGCTGAACGTACTTATAGCCCAGAGAATCGAATACCGCTATGGAACTGAACACGATGGACGGCGTCAAGGGCTGTTTCATCACTGTGGCCTACGGTAGGCCAGTGTCAGAATCTTTCTGAATAAGCAACCAACGAGCGCAGGGATACGGACACTGTTCGCTCATAGATCAGGGAAATGCCGTATGCGCGAGAGAAAAACGCTTACTAGATAGTGTAACTCGCCAGCATGCTGACTGTCGGCAGTACTTTCCTGAGAGAGATTAGGATTATAATTGAGCGTAGAGTTAGGAATGAAGGACAGATGCTCACCCAATAATGATCGTGAAAACGTTCAAGAGCTGTGCGCGCTTCACCCATACGAGCTCTTCCTCGCGTTTTTCGTTGATCTGCTGCTCAGAAAAAGAGATCCAGCCGAATAACTTGACCATGCGTAGAACGTTCATCGCTCGGGGAAAGGAGGTGATGAGCGGTCAGAAAGAAGGACAGTGCGTAGGTGAATGGCCCACTTTCAGTGACTTTTTGCATGCGGGCGTCGGTGCCGCGCAGCTGTGCAATCTTGGCGTTGCGAGTCAATTTGGCGACCATGCCTGGGACGGGCGCAAGAAGGACCATGAGCCCCAGACCGACGAATGCGCTACATTAATTTTTGGTATGTCAACCCCAGCGCCACAAGAAAAAGAAAAAAACGCCAGGCGTACCTCCACCCCTGATCGCGGAGTGAGTTGAAAAGTCAAAACCGCCCAACACAAGAACGGAAGGAAGGTGGGGAAGGAAAGCGTCGACTCCTACGCTAACGCACCAATATCGAATACAGAAAATAAGTTCCGAGCAGGAACGAGCAAGGCGCATAGATCATGATGCGGAGGATGTCCTTGCCCTTGTTCGCCGCCGTGATCGCGTCTGTCGCGATGAGATTGTTGATTTTCCCGATGAGATTGCTGCTGTCGGGCGGGACTGCTGTGCTTTTGGAGGCCGTGTGCGATGAGGGGGTGGAGGCCGGCGTAGCCGGAGCATTGGGCGTCTCGGCCTTGACGCGGATACGCAAGGCATGTTCGAACACCAGGGAGATGATGATGGCGTCTGCTTCGATCATCACGATATACTGCCAAATTCAAAGGCCGAAGTTAGACTCTGGACTCGGGCTACAGGGTAAAGTGAACGTGGGACGTACCATTGTTGAGGTATAGGCTGAATTTCACGGCGTCAGAAGGAAATTGTGAAGTATCCACGGGCCGCTGACAGACAGACCTTCATTGAGTACGGCACCAAGTGCCGCCCCGAGGAACAGCATCGCGATCCAAACCCAAGGGCGGACGACTGTGTCAGCGGGAGCCTCGATGTAGGTTAGGAGACGATTGATTCCCAGCGCACTGACGTAGTCCGCGGGGACGCACAGTACCATGTACTATTAATCCAACTCCAATGAGCGCTCAACGTCTGGAGGTTGTTTGCCAGGCAAGGCGACGCACCACGAATGCTACGACTAGTCGAAAACGGAACGTCTTGAGCAGGCCGAAGAAGATGTGTGTCTTTGGCGCTCCGTGGAAGTTGTCTAGGTACTGCACCAACCGCGTCAGAGAATATCCGGTGGAATCGAATTGACTCACGGGAAAGCTCTTCTTCTTGAGGTTGCTTGCATGCGAATAATCTGCGAGGGTTGGCAGATCTTCATACGAGAACTCCTGATCATGCTTGCGCTTTTTATGTGCCGAATATATCAGTCCGTCGAGGAACGAGAACAGATACGAGGAGAGGATCGAGGCGTTCTGCTCTGCATTCGGTTGGATCGGATTCTGAAAGTCGTGAGTGTGACACAGGGGCAGTGGGAAAAGATCTACCAAAGGATCTGCAGGAATATACGCTCGCGGCGCGATGAGGGGCAGGATGACGGTCACCACAAATAAGAGCGCGATTCACTGCATTCAGGCCCTTCCTCGGCCCATGCTGCGTCCGAGGCGCCTCGGCTCAGCTCGGTGGACCCAAGGTCGGCAGAGTCTGCCGAGCTGCACGTACTTAGTTAGAAATTCGTAAATTCTTCGCAATACCTCACAGTTGCTTCAAAGATTGTGTGATATGATTCTGGAACACTATACTTTGTTGTCGGCCACAAATCGGCTCTTGCCGGCAGACAATTGCCGAGATCTAGGCGCTACAGGGCGCTACCGTAATGATCTCACCTACGGCTTCTCCCGTCAATATCAACTTACGGTTAGTGTTGCCGCGACTTAGACTTGGCCGTCCTTAAGTCGACTTGGCTGACACGACTTGAGTCAGGTCAAGTCAAGTCGGAACTGAGACTTGACTTGACTTGCAAGTCAGTGCAAGTCGACTCGGAGTCACTTGAGTAGACTTAAGTCGGATTTCGGATCTGAGAATCTCCAAGAGCCTCAAAAGAGCCTTGTAACAGCCCTACAGCTAATCTACAGCAGCAGAATGTGCCGCATTTGCAACTGACAATGGCCATTTGGGTAATTCAATAGTGATAGCTAGGATATCATTCACCAACGGAGTTTGCGATGTTGCAGGGTTGTAGTCCCGGTGTGCGGTTCGGAATGGGGATACAAAATGGCATGAAAGCGTAGGTTCGTAGAGTAATGAAGAGGTCTGGCAAAAATATAAGCAAACCCAATTTTCCATCTACGATGAAAGATGTCTGAACTCGCAGTTCGGAGATGTTGAAATAAAATATTAGAAGTGGATGCCCCATAATTCATTCAGCACTTGTCTTGAAATGCGAAGTGAACAGTTGATCTTGTACTGTACCGACGGACTTGTGTCAAGTGATCGTGGGAAGGGTGGCTGTACACCGAATCCAAATGCTTTGTCAGCATAGTGGAATCAAATCTGCGAAAATATAAGAAAGAAAAAAGGTAATTAGTAGCCCAAATAATCAGAAGAATGTAAGGTATCCATGCAACCCTGGTATTTGAACCAGATGAGGCTGCAAGTAACAAAAATGCCGAAAATAATTCAGCTGATGGAGTTGCCGTCGAGCTATCCATGTGAACAATTTCTATACCCCGGCCATTTGACCCTGCAACAGCGATGCTTCGCATGGCAGGAGGAGTACTACAGCATATTTTATTTATTCATTCTACTTTCTTTCATCAAACGTGTGTCTCTGTTTTGAACTCCACCATCTCTGCCATCAGCTTCGGCATTGCCGACAGCATTGGTTGCTTCTACTGAAATGTGAGGGTGTGCTCTTGTAAAAGTTGGAATTGCATGCTCAGAGCCACATTTGGAGGCCCAAAGCCTGAACACTGACTCTACTATACTATAATTGGTTGAGGGCCAGAAACAAATTGTCTGGAATATGTGATACACACACTCGCTGAAAATATATTACTACAAGTACCTCTGAGTGTCTATTGCATAGTATAGCATGTTTTACAACTTCAAAATGCTCGACAGGACCTTTTGCTTCCAAATATGAGGCCAATAGCTGAAATAGGGGCTTTATGGAATAATGCCTATTTTCGTGCTTTTGGCTCCATTGAAGGCTTAAGAAACATACCATAATGTGTTTTGTACTGTTAAATTAGCAAGATACTGTTCCAGGAGGTCTATTTAATTGACCCAAAGTTGCTTTACGATCAAAAAATGATCGTAAAGTGGACGCTGGCCCCTGTGGCTGTGCTCGGTTCGCGGGTTCTCTTAGCCGATCAATCATTCACAAGCGGAACAATTTTGTGTGATGCACAACTCTGTTTCAACAAATCATATCGAAATCAATCAGCTCTGGGAGCTCGTCCGAATCAAAGTCCACGGGCAATGAGAGGTGCCAAGTCTCCCAACCGTCACAGCTAAAATTCACTGGCCCAAGCAATCGGCCGGCAGGAGGTCCAGCTCTGACCTCTGGCAACGAGGCAAAGATTGCCGCTTCGTGAGCTGCCCGTTCAAACAAATGGCGGTAGAGTAGACTGAGGACTCCCTATTTTATTGATTCAGCTCCAAAAATCTGTTTAGCTGATTGAACCAGAGACTTACTTCCAGGTTCGTAACCAATGTTTTAATCACGAATAAAATAATTCCGTGACATTGGAGAATAGAGATATCATCGAGGAAGTTTGGATGAGCGGCAGCGAAGATCCGAATAAGCCTGTAAGATGGGCGCTGCATATCTATGACCCCCCCCGTCATCCGCAGCCACCGCTTCAGGGGGATTGTTCGAGGCATGCGTGCAAAAAATCTTGTAGAGTCCTTCACAAGCAGATCAATGGCGCTGATTAAATGAACAGCATATAACCTACTGCGTTGTCTCGAATCATCTGAATGGCTCTCAAGAACGCTTGCTAACACTATTGCACACCACTTTATGTTCGCTGGTAATCATACTCATTTTGGTACGAACTTCTTGAGTTTTCACAGCAACTCCAAGCGTATGGGCAAAGAATCCAGAAATATCAAGCTCACCATGTGGCGACGAAGGTCTGTGGGACTGGCCGCAAATTCTCTGTAAGCAACAATCCGTTGTCACTGGTTGGGAGATTCAAGATTTTCAGCACAATTTATGGTGAAAAATGTTGTTTTGTTTTTCAGACATTTTTCACTGAAAAAAGTGGTGAAAAATTCAAATCTTTTTCACCTCTTTTGAGCTTCCTTTTGAATTTTTTCACCTCAAACTCACAAAATGGTGAAAATGTTTTGAGTTTTTCACTACCTTTTTTGGTGAAAAATGTCTGAAAAACAAACAACATTTTTCACCATAAATTGTGCTGAAAAACTTGAATCTCCCAACCAGTGTGTAGGAACAACTGTCTCTGATTGATTTCATTTACGAGCAAACTTCTCCATATCAACTTATCAAGTTCCCAAGAATTCACCAATAATCATGTCTTCCTTTGTCAGCGCTGGGTCACAGTGAGTAAAGAAGGTTGGAGATTCCAATTTCGACTGAAAATAACCCAACTTTTGAATCACAAACTGCGCGGACCATCAAATGTATCAATATCTCAATTCATGTCCGACCTGCAAGCGGCTGTTCACAAGCCAATTTGGTGTCTTTCCTCCCAGCTAAAATTGCTATCAAGCTCCTGACACTTGACCTAGATCAATGCTGAGACTGGCATGCTCGGCAAATGTATCGGTACTTGTATATTCTTCCCAGGCAGATTCTTTAAATTTCACCAGACGAAACCGTAAACAAACAGTAAATGCAAATGCCTCCTCGATCTCGTCAGAGAAATACTGCGCCAGAGACACTACCTGCCCCCGAGGATCCTGTCCAGGGCGCACGCACTCGTGCTGCAGGTCGCAATGCCAGGGCTGCCACCTCAGACATACCTCCGCCCACCGCTGCCTGTACCTTGAGCTCGGGAGATCAATCGCGTGGCTTTGCTGGACTCTCTGGTATGATTTTTCATTCATGGTTTTTTGTCTTTTGCTCACGTGAAAAAAAGGGAATCTGGGCGACCGACAGGGGAGATCATCAAAGGATGTCCCCAATCCAACAGTTGTTAACCTAGGTTTGTGTTCTAGCGACATTCCTTACTCAACTGATGTTAGCCCAAGTCCCTGCCCTGGGAGCAAGGTCAATTCCTCAGCCGGTATGCCACGAAGGATTGCACTCGCTACTATTACTAATCCTTTATAGATCCTTCCACAAACCCCAGCACGTTGTGCTGTAAACGGGCTTGTTAACCAACTCACGCAGCAAGCTGCTATGGTGAGCCCCGGTCCTCGTCTCCGCGACCTCATCCATGCAAATTCCGATGTTGAGGACTCAGACTCGGAGGATTTCCCTATGGTTCAACACCAACGGCCCCTTCCCGCACCTGCACTGTCTTCCGCCGCCGACTCTGATGATGAGAACCCACCACCTAGGAGGGCTGCTGCTCAGAAGAAAGTACCTGGACGCCGTCATGGTCGTGGAGGCACCGCTGCACCCACTCCGGCTGAAACCACTGAGGCTGGCAGTGCCTATGTCTTCATTGATCCGGAAGCTCTTGTCAACACGAAGAAATCAGCTGATTCAGATTATTTCTTTGGACGCCGTGAAATTGATAAAGGATTTAAATGTCGACTTTGCTCGTCTGTTTTCTCTCCCATATCCAAGCTCACGATACTGATTTGTCCTACTCGGTACTGACAAAAGTGACCGTTACTTGGCGCCTGCGTCATAACCCGTGATTCAATTCCAATCACCTCTTACCACCAGATACCGACAGATATTAGCTGAAGACTACACAACTTGTTTTGGGAGAATTAGTCCAGTATTGCTCCCCAGAGACCAGGAAAGATAAGCAACCCATGTTTAAAATATGACATTTTATCCAACAGTTGAAAGAAACTTCACATAAAAAATAATTGGAGCCTGAATTTAAATTGGGGTATCCTGGAATAGATAAACAGGCATCTTTGGTGCATTTTGTAATAGTCAAGTTCCTGTTTATCTAACAGATTCTTGCTGCAATTGTGTTGCAGCATTGTCTGCAGGGTTCGAAGATCAATTGTTGAATGAGCGATTTTGATGGTAAATCACCATGTAGAGCACCATGGATGGATGAAATAATGACTGAGTAGTGCTCCAGTTGTCTTTCAAGCAACGTTGAGCTGTCAAGGTTCAATTTTGTCAGCTTAACTGGAGAGCAGCTTGTGCACGATCCATGCAGTCATGACTCGCTGCAGAAAATGCCTTGTATATGGATATCCATTCACTTTCCTCGAGTTCCAAGTCATGGGCTATGTTCAACATATCTTCAATAATAGCCCCAACAACAGAAAGCTCTATCTATGCCCACAGACTGAGCCATACACCTCAATTTTGGACACATGTAGCAAAATCAAGTGGACTCAAAAGAATCGGTCCACAGAGGGTATACACATGATTTTTGATGCCAAATTTGGTATGAAGGGCGAGAATATACCCAGATAAACATTTCTAGGTGGTCAGACCCAGAATATTGCACGATTTTCTGCTGTAGTAAGCGAATTAACGGTCACTTTTGTCAGTACCGAGTACAGGCAAGAATATTCAACCGGTTCCAGTCTTTCCACTCGCCGCCTTCATTTTCAGAATACTGAAGGCCACATGGAAGCATACCTTGCTGCAGTTCAGAAATACGGGTTCGAAAACAAGCTACCGCAATTTCTTGAACAGAAGGCCAACGACCAACGTATTGTTGATGCCCAAAGAGTCCCATTCTCTATGACGGCATTCCGGGAGCAATTGGTCAAAGTCTTTGTGTCAAACGACCTTGTATGTTATTTCCTGGCCATGTTTCCACTCTGAGTTTGTCTTCTAGTCGGTCCATCTAATCGAAAGTCGTGACTTTCGTGATCTTTTACTCCTTCTTCATGAAACTCTCACAGATAAGGAGATCCCTCACCGCACAAAACTCACCAAGCTTGTGCTTGAAGCCTGGGACCAATACTATGCTGATCTGAAGGCCACTTTTCGCGTGAGTGAGACTTGACGTGATTTTCTTGGCGCTGACTTCAGATCCAAAGGCTTCTGTCGGGAAAATTAGTTTCACAGCCGACATATGGAGTAGCAAAGGGATGCATTCCTATCTCGCAATCACAGCTCACTGGCTTGGCCCCAGGGGGGATGATGGGCAGGTGGTTCTGCGCCAAGCTTTGTTGGCATTTCGCCGTATTCGCGGGGCACATAGCGGGCAGCGAATTGCACGCATCGTATTCAATATTCTCGAGAATACAGGGATCATCCGTAATGTGATTGTTTATCTTGATGTCATTCTTTAAAGTGCAATCACGATCTTACTCGGTGAACTTTATTTAGGTTGGGCATTTTACGTTGGACAACGCCTCCAACAATGCCACTTTTTTATTGCATCTCAGTATCCTGCTACAGGAAATTGGGGTCCACGATTTTGATGAGAAGCAGAATTATATCCGTTGTTTTTCTCACGTCATCAACCTCTGCTCCCAGGCCGTTATCCGGGTTATGGAGAAGGACAACGTTGACGCCGACTATTCAGACTCCGAAACAGATCCTGCCACAGAATCGAGCACGGGTTCCGATCCGGGACCGCGTGCAACACGCTACACCCGCAAGGCTGGACCTATTCGACGGGCTCGTAAAACGGTAGCTTTTGTGCGCAAGTCGGGGCAACGCCGCGACGAGCTTCAGGCTATCATTGAACAAGGTAACACTGACTCAATATGGCGAGAGATCACTGTTGGGGAGAACAACACACCAATTGAAACTACGGTAAATCTTGGCATCTGCGCAACCCATATTTCTCTGACTTGTATTGGAGATGACTCTGGCTTCAGTCACTGTAATAGCAGATGTCAAAACGTGCTGGGACTCTGTGTTCTATATGTTACGTCGCCTTCGATACTTGCAGCAGGTATGCCCAAATTCTGTCCGAAATTTCATTGGTCACATTATTATTCTAGCCTATAGTTCAGTTTTTTGCGATGAACCGGGATGCCCGAAGGTTTCGGCACCCACTAGAGAACAAGCACTGGAGTCGACTTGAGCTTATGGAATTAATTCTGCAGGTGCAATTGGAAAAATACTTTCTAATCCCAGTTGACCTTTCCAATAGCAACCGCACACGGTGCAAGCAACAATGTCTGCCGAAAATACCCCTATCCTTGCCGGCTCCATCCCTGCGTTCGAGCTCTTCATGGCAGCATGGAACGCTATGCTTGCTGATGCAGACCTAAAGGAGGAGAATATCTCAAAATTTATCGACCCGGGTCTGGCAGTTGCCAACACGTATTACAACAAAATGGGAGATACAGATGCCTACATTATCGCCATGTGTGAGTTGATTCCTCAGCATCTGAATTACCTTTGAACTCGCACCTCAGTTATAAATCCTTCAATTCGATTTGAATGGATTCGGAAAAAACTGGTCACATACTGACCAAGAGAAAGCCAAAAAGATTATTCTTGATAAGGCAAGTCCAACGGGAGCTATAAACCCTCGGTTTTAATTCATGTCCAGCTTCGATCATACGAGACATCCCCTGTCGCTGTCGATGCTCGGTCTCAAACCAGTTCTCCGGGCCGCAGTGGGTCTGGATCAGATTCTCGGCCGCATTCCAGATCCCGCCCCGCTCCTCCGACACTAAGTGGTATTACACAGGCGGCAAAGCGATTTCGGAATACCACCCTCGCACTTGATTTCACTTCAGCGAGTGGAGGGACAGCCGACCAATCAATTGAAGATGAGATGAAGCATTATATTTCCAGTTCTCTCCCTGCAAGGAAGTCGACAGACATGATTGGGTATTGGATGGTTTGGTGTCCCAATTATTTATCGTTAACTGCATCTAAACAATCTGCAGAACCACGGCAAAGCAACCTGGCCAAGGATATTTCGTCTCTTTGCTGATTACGCCCCTATCCAAGCCACCTCGGTGCCTTCGGAACGAGTATTCTCGTCCTCGGCTGAGACAGATACTAAACGTCGAAACCGCACCAGTGCCGTGCTGATGGAGGCCCTGCAAATGCTCAAGTTCAATTACAAGAAATCAAGGCTCAACTTTATGTCCGACTGGCAGACTGTCCCTGTCGCGGACGACAATGAAGACTGGCTTCGAACTCTGGCCGACACAGACGACACAGACAGGGATGTTATTTGGCGCGAGATTGTTGACAGTTGGAACTCGGCAGATGGGATCATATTTACGGAAATGCCAGAGGAGAACGACGAGTAATTGAATTTGTATCTTGCTACAGTTTGACTGCTACTTACAGTTAGTATTGTAAAAACCAAGTGCCATTCAACCTCGTGAGTTAATATTGGTGTAACTCAACCGACTTGAGTCGACTTGAGTGACTTCAAGTGACTTCAAGTGACTTGAGCCCACCAAGTCAAGTCAAGTCAAGTCGGAAGTTACCGCAAGTCGACTTAACCAAGTCGACTTCCGACTTAACAAGTCGCGGCAACACTACTTACGGTATCGCAGCGCTAGGTTCGCCGAGGCACTCAGGATGTACGGGGTACATTTTTACAGCACAGACAAGCTTCAGAAACATTGTGCCGACCCTTCACAAAATCTGCAGGTGCAGGTAGGGTAGGATCGGCAGGGTCTGCCGACCCCGCCTCGACTTATCGCGCTATAGCGCGACGTAGGTCTGCCGACATCATTGCGGCAGACTCTGTCGCGACGCCTCGGCTAAGCGCGACATATGGCGGTGCAGCTCGGCAAGCTGCGCCGATCAACAGCCTGAATGCAGTGATTTCCACCCAGAGAAGACCGTCCTCTTTCTTATCCATTGGGTGCTTGGTGAATGTAGCCAGAGGATAGATATCTCGGTAGAAGTACAGAGCGGTCTGGAGACCCAGAAGCAGATTGACGTGGCCGATGAAGACTTGACTCCAAGACGCGAACGCGATCGACAGGCCACTCAGAATTGACGCGTAAATCTGGCAGAATCGTGGGTTCAAGCTGAGCAGGGGAAAAAAGGAACGCACGAAGGTCAACAGTGACGTGAAGGGTTGCAGTTCGGGGTGCAAGGACCACTGGAGAGCGGCTATGCAGGTGAGTACGAGGCAACTCGCAAATCTAACAGCACCGAACATAGGGTGCGTCTTTTGTTCTCTGCGTAATTGAGAGTCACACCCATACAAAATGTGCCCCAGAAGCAGTAGAATAGAGCCCAGAGTAGCACAATTAGCGTACAGCAGCGCATCGGGTCTGGGGCCAAAATTAGTCATACATGCGGCAATCGAGTAGTTTTGTTACCTTTGTGATGAGCGAGTCCATGCCCATGAGGCTTCTGTGCTTGAGAGCGGTTTCTGCATCGTGAGTACTTAGTAGTTGGGTAGGAGGGGGAAAAATTATCCGAGTGACTCCCTTTTTATACTGAACGGATTCTGAAGCTACATATTTATGCCGGTGCAGCTTTCTCCGCATTCCAGAATTCGGACTTGTATTTTCGTTTCCGCCATGCCGATGCTGTCTGGGAAACTTGCACAGAATTCTCTTCAAGTTTACTTCGATTAACGAGTTATATTTCCTGGTTCTTCACCTAGATCCGGATCTATATCCAACAATTACGCTGTATCGTATCGCTTGGATCACCAAAAATGAATTGTCCCTCAAAACATTTCCCCCCTTGCTACTGTGCTATTTCGGAATCACGGTGGCGTTACGTCGGTGTCTATCCATTCCCCTCTGCACATGACTTCGATCCATAGGTAAAATGCTCCTGAGGTTTATGAATTGCACTAGACGCAGATCTACAGCATTCAAGCAGACTTTCAGCGGAATTCGGATTAACGCAGATGTGGCATTCTTCTGTTTCTTTTTGACTGCACGGTCACTTTGGAGAACTAACTTGAGCAAGTTTTGCCGTGTTCTCATACTTCATTGTGCTTGCAGCCGCGACCAGAAAGAACCTCGTGCCGGCGAAACAGAAGGATACGTCTGGATGACATTACAACAAACAGACAACATTATCAATAGTTCACTCCTACTGTAGTCCTCGGGCACAGGCGGCTTGCCATTTTCGAGAGTAGCAATTGTGATCACAGACGCAGCAGATCGTCATGAATGGAACCCAAAGTTGTATGGGCAGTGTGACCAACAACAGACCAATTTCAAGTTCCATCCATCTGCAGCGAGCTGAATAATCATCGTAGCTCCCTGATTCAGGGCTTCGACCATGCCCCACTGCGTGTCACGCCGAAGGTGGATCTCACTCTCCTGCAGCTCGTAGCCCAAAGAAAAACAAGGAAACGCAAACACGATGCGATATCTTTACCGGAAGACTCCGAGCTTGACAAGCCGCTTATCGAAACGCTGGAGGCAGGGAGGGACAATTCCAGGAAAGATCTTGCACTATTTGGTCCTGTTCTGTTCTCAACGAACCCGGTGACTGTAACTATCTGTGGTGCATGCAAAAACTCGGGGAAACATACCAATTCCGCTGGAGCTGCTGCCTTTTTCGGCCAGAATTCTAGCCTCAATTGTTCGATTCGGGTGTGGGGCGCTCAGAGTAATGCCCGTGCAGATTTGATTTCCCTCTTACTAGCAGTTCAATCAGCTCCAAAAGCCAAAAGCTTGATCGTGTCTACACGCTCCCAATATGCAACTCGTGCTTTCAAATACTATCTATGCGTACAAAAACGACGCCTGTGGCTGGTCTTGTACAAACGGAGACATAATGAAGCTTAAAGTTGGTTGGATAAGGTCTCGGTCTGCTCCAATCCATTTTTCGCACATCCAAAAGGACAAGGTCACTGGTTCCTTCAAAGTCGCTAAAGGACTAGCGGAAAAGGCGTCGCATCTGTCTCGAACTACCGCGCCGAGCTTTCCGAATCCACCGGGCCCAGTTAACTCCTCAAGCCAACCTATTGATGTGGAAAAGGTGACAACGGATCATCCCCCGGCGAATAACAACGGTGGGCCCGAAGATGTTGGCTTAACCCAACGTGAATCATATCCAGCATCGCACAGAGGTCGTGCTCGTCTCCATGAGATTCGAGATCAAAACCGCAAGAAACTCTTGGAGGCACCATCGTCAGCGGCATTCTAGAAGGAAATCAAACGCCTTTCAGACCCGGCTCCAATCACTGTGTGTGTTACCGCGGAAAGCCTCAAAGATGTCTTTGAAAAGCGGCTTAACCCTCCCAAAACCCTCCCTGTATCATTCGACGAAACGCAACATAAATGGCGCACTTGAATGTGACTTGCTACATTGTCGGTTGATCCCGAGGGCAAGGCCATTTCGAGTACCATAAGTAGTTGAAGTGAATAATGTAACTTATTCACAATGAACAATTGAACAAAGATCTCATGGTCTACTGTGAAGCTTAGGTGGTGGGGAGAATTTGGTTATGCAAAATCATGTGGTGGATGCAAAGAAATTGTATTCAAACAATGTACGTGCCGTACATGTAATAAATAGTTAAATCCTTGCGATACCGCTTCACCAATCCGCGTAGCTTCCGGCGCGGATGTGCACGCTCGCGTCAGCACTTCGGCGCGTCGCCCGCCCGTGTTCTGCCCACTGCACCTTCGCACGCAAGTTCCACCGCGAAGCGTCGGCAACAGCCATGCCCGTGGACACTGCGTCCGCCCCTCCGGAGCTCCGGGCGGTCGCGCATGGGTGGTGGGACTGAATCAGCGAGTGATGCAGGTGTGTATGCTGGCATTCGTACACGCTGCAGAGCGCCAACACCTTGCAGGAAGGGAGAAGGAAGAGACAAGAGAGATATAACACACCTGCGCTCACAACCTCACCCTTGAACGCCCTTTCTTTCTTCGATTTCCCGCCCAGTCACCCGCGCACTCAAACCGGCAATCCCCCATGTGCCTCGAGTCCCCAGCGCAATTTTAGTGGTCCATCTGCGTCGTTTACGATGGTGGTGGAAAGGGGGAGCTCCAAAGCGCAAGCAGCGCGCTCCCCGTGACGCAGGGAAGCCGCTGGGTATCGTCGATGGTGGGTGAAAGGAAGCAAAGAGAATGATGCCGAGGATCTCTCGGCGATCATTCTATCATAGCTATGGCACACAAGCGAGAATGGCGCATGAGCGCTGCGTCTTGTTCCACTTCCGCCACAGTGGCGCGAGTTGCACAGACATGTAGCCGAGTTTGAGTGTGGGTGTGGCGTCGTTGACCCATCCCCCTTGCCGGTTCGGATTTCTGGCGTGGCTTGGAGACGGCGCGGGTTTTCTCACTTTCGCAACCTAACGGTTAGCGTATCGCGTCTTGTCACTGCCCCTTGCAATGATTCAGGCCGATGCGTCACTGATTCCGCGTTGTCTCGGCCACCTCTCCGGCGGCAGGATACCTGGTGAAATCAGGACAATGGCGGAAGTAGATCTGCTTGCTTTTGAGCCCCGCAATGCTTGATTGAGCGAATGGCGTGCTTTGACCGAGTTGATATGTGAAGGGTCTTCGCGGCAGCGGTGAGGATCTGAGAGTTGGGAGCAGGGCAGTCAATTCAGCTCTTGAGTCGGTTTGATCTCCCCAAATACGAACGGCGGTATTACGAGGGGCATCAGGACGAAATATACATACCATTTTTGCACGCCGTAGATAGCGACCTTCATGGCGTCCGTTATCCAGGCAGAACACTCCAGGAATTTTCTCCTGGTGCGTTCTCCCCTTGGCAGGCGCATCCATGCACATCTATCACAAGAAAAGTAGTCCGTGGTGGTGAACACGACCGCTTCGGAAGGGCTAGGGGAGCGGGAAATCAACGCTTCATAATATGCAACGCAAAAACAGGAACCGCGTATCCACCATTACTTTCTCGATGCACGACACACTTGACTGTCTTGGAGCGTTTGAGATGACGACACTTCCACAGTCCACAGAATCATTCGAGGGGTACGTCGCGATGCGCTGTGTTGCGGTTTGGCGTGAGTGTGAGTCATCGAACTTGCTCGACACGAATGCGAAGAAGGGGGGATGAGAGTGGGGGTCTGCCTGCTTGTGCAGGTGTGAGTGCTACCATAGACGAGGGAAGAGACACAGGAGATCTAGACAAGAGCGGTAGAGAGGGCGGAGGTATACATGCCAGCGGGTCGATTGGGATGAAAGACAAGCAAATGCGCAGCAGGGAGGGAGAAAAAAACGAGAGCTGGAGGCCAGCACCATAATGAGAACGAGCTCGCAGGGGATAAGATGTCGGGAGATGCGCCGAGCGTAAGAGATGATAGCTGCAAAGGACGGAATCGCAATGGGGAAGAGCTAGATGCAGCGCAGAATCGGTAGAGGAACGCATGCGCATGCATGCATGAGCGGTGAGGAGAGGAGTAGAGGATTCGATGTAATAATGATGTCCAAGTGGGGGCGTCAGCGTCCATGAAAGGAGGGGAGGAAGGCGGGCGAGCACAAGAGGAATCTCAGTTGAGTCGCCGGTACGCGGCCGCTAGGGATGGGATGGCATGATATGGAGGACGAGGGTCAGGTAAGAAGCATAGCAAGTAAGGCAATATTAATTCTGCTGCATGGGCATCATGTACTAGTCGCAGAGCAATCGTGCCGTGGGTGGATGAATGACGCGTGTGGGCCTGGGAAGTGTTGTCATTGTCAGCGCGCACGCGCACGAACACGGTCTTGAGTGCGCTGGCGGCTGCAACTTGAATGGGGGGCTGCAGCGGTCATCAATGTGGGAGAGAATTTCGTGGTTGTCATGGCTCTCAGCCTCTGTTCCCTTCCAAGCGCGAATAACCCTGCATTGCATTCGATCTCCTGAGCCGAAAGTAGGACTGGTGTCGCGAGATGGTGAGAAGCAACTTGAAGGAGACGGAGTTAGCCGTACACGTGTTTGTTTGGTTAGTGATCTGATTGGTCGCTTCCATCTTTCCTTTCTTTTCCGCCTGCGTCTGGCAGCCTGGCTTCCGCGCCCACTTCCAGCGCGGTGAGACCTCGCTGCCCCGTACATGGATCAAGACGTGAGATTCAAGGCGGGGATGCACGGTCCCTGCCTCGCTGGTGACGCCGCCTGCTAGTGGCGCTCCTCACAGTCAAATTCTAGGTCGCCTACCTCCGCTCACAGCTGCTCCGAATCCAGGACTGAATACTGAAATACGCCCAGACAGAAACCATATCCGTCTCGGCTCCCGCTGGCTAAACGGTGAGTTGGATACCATCGCGCGGTACGTTCTTGCATTCCGTCCACCGGTGACCCTAACTCACCTCGCATTCTTCTCTTCTCTGCTCTTGTTTTCGCCGCCACCGCTTGCGCCGGACCCAGCGTGGATGCACAGTGCGATTCGCCTCCTGCTCCGCTTCCGCCTCCGTGCGTTTATAGCTCTACTCTAGAGGAGATCGTTAAGGCGGGGGACGGACATGGCCACGATCCGACCATTAGCTGTGGATGCGGCGCAGACGCAGTTTGCTTCCCCCACCGTACTCCAGCTCTTCTCGCTCGCCCCACCGCATACTCTAACTCCGACACACCCACGCCCATGCCCCAGCGCCCTAACCGTAGGCCAACTTACGTCCAGCATCACATCTGGTGGGCCTGGAGTCGAGTGTGCTCCGCACCGATTATCCTGTGTACTCCGCCCTTCTCCTCGTCTAGGCTTCTCGAGCTCTTCTCCCCCGCGTCTTCCAAGTTCCAAGCCCCCATCCTTGCTGCAGAAACCGGTTACACCCCTGAGCAGATCAAGCTCCTGGGACGATGCAAGTCGGATGCCTGGAAGTTGTACGTCGACCAGCCTCTCTCCATCCTTCGTGACTTGTCGACTAAGCTACACCACTCCCCGGCACGCACTGCCCCTCGCCCCGTGTCCACGCCCCCATCTACTCGCCTCACCATCCGCTTCCCCGCTCAACCGTCCACTCTGCGCGCTGTCGTCACGGCCCATCAAACACGGCCCTCCGAGTCCCCGCGGTCCTCGCCAACTTCTGCCCCCAGCGCCGCTCGGCCTCCACACACTGCGGGTCCCTCTTCCCAAACACCCACCCCCGCTGCCCGCACCTCTGTGCCATCCCCCCGTCCTCCCGCTGCCCCTCTCCGCGCCTCAGTTCCGCGACCTGCACCACCTCCCCCAGCCCAGCCCGACCGTTCCGTCGCGTTTACTAGGCGCGAAGCAAATGCGCGCGCAGGCATCTTTGGGCTGCCGAGGTTCTCCCTGTCAGGAGCATTGCGGGCTCGTATCGATATCTATCCACCTTTGTTTCCGCTGGCTCAAACACCTTGTTTAGTACTCGGCACTGAGAACGACGCGGACGTCGTGTGTGGTATATACGAGCTAGGTCTGTACATGTAACTGGCGCCGCTCGAATGGTTATTCTGCCGATCAGCCTTTTGCTTCGGAATCTCATTTTCCGGTCATTCGCCGATTCGTAACAGTGGTCAGTTGAACTTACCTTGGTGTCGAGGAATGTAAAGAACTCGAACGTCGTGTGCGGCACACAGCCAGACTCGTTGGGGCTTCGAAAGAACAAGTAGCGGGGAAATCGGGGGTTCGACTCCCTTCGTTTGAATGAGCTGCCAATCGGGAAAAGTTTTGCTTCGAGAAGAGATGGCAGTAGTGGTTACGTCTGAGTGTGGGATATGGCACCACAATCCCCAGTTTGGCAGATCCACCAGATTATATGATTTTCCCAGAATCCCTGCCTCCCAAAAAATGCCCTCTCAGCGTTCTGGGACTGCACCTTGTCCTCGAATGAGCCGACAGTCAGTCAAGTCAGTCGATTCAACCTCGAAAGAAAAAAGAAGCAACTATATTTAATTCGGATGCAGAAGTCGAGCCTTGAATTGCCCGGGAGTCGACAAAAGGTACGCACGCGAAGGTGGAAAAGAGGAACAGAGTCGGATGCACAGAATAGCGACACACCGGCCATGCGACTGCAAGAAGCCATACGGATGCTGAAAGCACGTCTGAGGCCAGTCAACTTCCTTCGCTTCTCAGTTACAGTTTCCAGAATTGAACAAAGGAGACGGCGTACGTTGCACGGACAGCCGAGACGGAGGAAGAAAGAAAGAAAGAAATAAAATGGATATGGATCTCAGAATCTACCGAGCGGCTAAATGAGCGGATCATCCAAGAAGAAGAAAAAACTCGCCTTACTGCCATATTCGAACGCGGGGATTCGAACCCCAAAGGACCAGCTGCAGCGTTGACAAAGTCCAATAGAATGAGTTCTAGCTGTGCGCTATGCACCACGTCCGATGTATCCAGGGAAGTGGTTCACGGATGAAGCCCCGCAAGAGCCGTGCCAGATGTGAAGGGGCAGAGAAAGGGGAGAGGCCGCAATACACCTGGTGAGCGTTGAATGTATCGGTTAGCTGCCGAGCGGATAATGAGCGAATCAAGAGAACCAAGAACCAAAAACAAAAAATCGCACTCTGCGTCTTATCCCCACCGAATTCGAACCCCAAATGGCCAGCAAGAGCATTGACAACGTCCAGTATAATGGAGCTGGCTATGCACCACGCACTACGTCCGATATATCCAGGGAGGTGCTTCGCCAATGAAGCGTCGTAACAGCCGAGCCAGATTGAACGGGGTGCAGAAACGGTGAAAGGCAGCCTGAGTGATCATCCGTCCCCCACTGGGACCGGGGAAAGACAGGAAGGATATTTATGTGCAGTGAAATATCGACCCAGAGCATGTGAGAGAAGAACAGCGGGGACGGCTGGCGCGGTGCACCCACACCAATGGCCACACGGTCCTACCTGAGCTCCTGGATGACAGAGGAGGGCATCTAACCTTCGTCGTCCACGAAGTCAAGAAAAATCAAAATCCACATGGCCAAGTAAGGAGAAAGGTGGATGGTCGCATAATCGGAGCGTGTGCCCCCCGCCATCCACAATCAGAAACGAGAGATGAGAAGCCAGCAGCATACCGGCCGCACCGCGGCCGCCGCCAATACTTAGAATGGGAAGAGCACCGGTGCCTCCTCCTTTGAGGCGAGAACAGCCTGAAGTTTCGCCTCAACCAATGTTAATGGTCTGACAATATTCCCAACGGAAAGGCCGACGCATCCTCCGGTACGTCCCTGATCCAATGGATGAACTTTGTCCAGGTGGAAGCGAGAATTGGCAATGCTGGCGGTTGCTGCATTGAAAGACCTTCAACACGATAGAACAGAGGAGTATACGGCAGGTGTTCTGACAGAACGGGTGGAGAAAGATCTTGCGAACAAGACGCGACAAAGAAGTGAGAGGGGAACAAGCGGGTCCGGGAACTGCCGAACTGCCGAAACCCGGCAGCCTTGGAAGGAAATACGTAACAACATTCTCCACACCATCCACTCCAGAAAATGTGATGTTTTGGTGCTCCTGAAGATGCTCCTGATACCATTAGTATATGAACAAAAATAAGAATGCTTGAAATTGTACCTGATATCCAAAAAATATGTAGCACTGGAACTGCAACCTGTATGGGAAGTACAAGAAACAATTCCAGGCCATCTGATATTCCCCAATTCAGCCGCAATTTAGGAGTGACTAATTTGCGACTGATACTCGACGTATCAGCGTTGATTTACGTGCATCCGGAGATGCCGTAAAGCCGAATCAGCGCGACTGATACTATCACCTGATTCTTCTCGTATCAGGTCCGCGGCTGATACTGCCGTTGATACGGCTTTACGGCATCTTCGGATGCATGTAAATCAACGCTGATACGTTGAGTATCAGTCGCAATATTAGTCACTCCTAAATTGCAGCTGAAATCGGGAATATCAGATGGCCTGGAACTGTTTCTTGTACTTCCCATACAGGTTGCAGTTCCAGTGCTACATATTTGTTGGATATCAGGTACAATTTCAAGCATTCTTATTTTTGTTCATATACTAATGGTACCAGGAGCATCTTCAGGAGCACCAAAGACATCACATTTTCCGGAGTGATCATCGTGTTTTTCCGCTTTGCAATTTGTTGTGTTGGCTCTGCGGATAACTACTTTAAGCTTGTGGCTATTTTCGTGAAGCTTTCTTTTGTCTTTGACTCGCACCTCAAAGATGAGATCTGCCTCCACAGTGTCATCATCAAGTCATCATCCCATTCTTGTCCATGTTGTGACTGCGGGGGCCGCGGGCGTCCACCCACAAGGCCTGCAGAGGAGCAAGAAACCCAGCGACTAAGTTCATCAAATTGGTCTGGTTTGCCAACTTCCGGCCCTACTGTACCATTTCATTCAATTTGCGTGTCACGCATCACAGGCCCCCAAATCCGCGAAAAATGTCGCGTATGTCACGGGTCACCGACCCCAGCCGCGAACCTGACAAAAAAATCACAAAATCAGCAAAAGAAAACCTGAAAAAATGCAATTTTTTTCTCCAGCTGTGTCTCGGTGTTCAATTTTGCCATGCCACTTACATAACTGCCCTATTCGGTGTAATTGAGAACAAATTGGCCTTTCACCACTCCCTCAAGCTCCCTCAAACCTCACAAAAGGGAACAATTAATGTACAATTGACGTTGAGTTGATGTTGCACCATTTTTGATCTGGCTTGTTTTGGTGGCTAGATGCTGGGTGCAACCACAGTTGTTGGGGTGGGAGCTGAATTGGCTAGTAAACTTAGGTGTTCCTGATGAAAAAACGCGTTTTTTTTTCTGGTGTCACGGCCACTCAGGCTGATTCGCGAAAACCGAAATTTGTTGCGCACTGTCACGTGTCACAGGCCGTGCGAATTGAATGAAATGGTACAGTACTCGAAAGCAGCTTGATATATTGACACAACTGACTGCCTTGTTACAACACTCCAGTCCTGGGATCTTGCGTTCAATAATACCGCTTCCAGCCATCTGCTATTCCCCTCTGTCTCTCAAGACCTTCAGCCCACGGGTCCCCAGTCACTCTTCCCCGCATGTGAGCGAAGCCTTTTTCCGATTTTGGTTGTACCCCATCAAACTTTGCGCTGTCACAAACCGTGACTCACAATCATCACCATCAATTCATACTGCTTCCCTTTGTTTCACACACCTTCCTTTGTCTTGGAGCATCTCTCCCCAAACACGAGATTTGTTCTAGTATATACTCTCCTTACTGTTGATCGAATGCTCGCCTTGTCCCGCTGAATGCCTCATTTCAGGGCTCCGATTTTCCACTCCACGCCTCTGTCACTGCCTTTGGCTACCACATTCTTATCTGGTTGGACTATCCTCACTGCCGCAATGCATTCTGTCTGCTATGGGCTTGGATTCGTGCTCGGGCGTGAAGTCGTTGCTGGGCAACACCGGCTTCTGCCTTCGTCCATGTTTTCTTCTCCCCACCCTGTCTTGTCTACTCCCGAGGCAAAGATGATTAGGTCGATCGCTGTGGAGCTTATTTTTAACTCCTTATCTCAAACCTTCCTTGATACAGGTACGAACGAAGCAAGGAGTCGAATGTGGTGTGCAGAACACAGCCGGTGGTGATAGCATTTGATATCGCGGCATATATGGAGCCGCAAGTTCGGGGTTCGACTCCCCGCGTTCGAATATGTTGACCGGGGCAATTTTTTTTTTCCCCTTTGGGTTGAGTTTCATCCGCTCAATCACAGTTTCAGTACCTTAGTCAATCCTGAAAACCCAATTCACAGCGAGCCCGCAAGGCTTTTACTCCTGTGAGGTGCAACAAACGGTTGAGGAAGACCTTGGCAGCGCACAGCACTTTCTTTTGGTGTTCTTGCTTCTATCTGGATCCGTGCCTGCCTGTGTTCCCTCCTTCTTGCCTTCCTCCCATGTTAGATCACCCCTTGTGATGCGGGTCCTTTAGGCCTCGCCAGGCTGGAGGAAAGCGCACACAGATGATGAGTCCGGTGCTGCTAGGTAGACAGGAGGCGCCGACTCAGACCCTCCCTGCTGTTGTAACTCTTCAGCTAACAGCCTTGTCGCCCGAGGCCGGAGCTCCATTGATGTGATATCTCGAGGTGCAGCGAGAGCAGTTTACAGTTGCTCAGCTATCCAGCAGGTCCTGGGTGGTTAGCCTTCGGCAGTAGCGCTGCTGCTCGTTGTGTCTAGCCGTTGCTGTTGAACATGGTAGTTGAGAGCAAAGATAGACGATATCACATGATCTAGCTACCCGAGCTATACAGAATAATACTATGTAAGCATATATGACATGTCTGCCTTGGGCATGCCCTAATACCCTCGTTACAGAGCCCCCCCATGTCCAAGGTAGATATGCGGACATGTAGCGAAAAGTCCAAGTTCCATCACAATGGCCCCCCAGATCTGACTGCCAGCTGTTGAGCAGGAGGAAAAAATTCTGCCGGCAGGAGTTATTGTGCTCGCATCCCCTCTCTGGCCGAGGTCAGGGGTGCATCCTCCATCTAGGAGATCTGCAAGACGTCCCCTTTGATGCTTGCTCGCTTGCTGGATACACCTATGCTAGCCGTTCTAGCTGAGGCCCATGCTCTGGATGAGCACCCAGCCCATCAAGGGCATACACCAGTCCTCTATAGACTGTCGGACGGTGGGCCTGGCCTAGCATAGTCCATCCAGGACCTGTGTAAGCCCTCTGCCTGCCCATGCGCTGCAAGCAGCTTCCTCCCAGCAGCCCATTGGACTGTTGAAGGGCAGGCAGTCCTGCCGCTGGCCTGGCATAATCCATTATGGACCTATGCACGTCATCCGCCTGCCTCTATGCTGCAAGCAGCTTCTGACAGTCCATCAGCCTGTCGGAGGGCAGGGGGCTGAGGTCACCCAGTAACTCGCCTCGCATGGTCCATCAAGGACCTATGCACATCTGCCTACTCCTGCACTGCGAGCAGCATGCTTCCCACAGTCTTCCAGCCTGTGGAAGGGCAGGTCGCCTGTCGCTAGCCTGGCCTGGTCCATCAAGGACCTATGCAGGTCGTCCGCCTGCCCCTGCGCTGCAAGCAGCTTACTTCCCACAGTCCGTTGGACTGTTGGAGGGCAGGCTGTCCTATGGCTAAGCCTGGGGGGTATCTGTCTATACACACCCCCTACAGCCCTCCACTTTTTCTTCGTGTTCTACTGGGCTGACTGTAGGTCCCAGAGTGCACAATGAAAAATTACACCCAATCCCGATGAGTCTAGCTCCTGGGAAAGACAAAAAATTTTGGGTGCTGGGAAGGGGACCTCATGCAGCAATTGAAATGCGCAAAGAGAATCCTCGCCGAAATGACACAGGAAGGGACGGGGAAGTACTGGTCCAACCCAATCCGATGTTGATTGAAACAGGGAGCGAGGTAGAGTTCCAACATCGGTGAGTTGTAAGGCATGATGAGCGAGTGAGTGCCAGTCCAGGAGTACGTGAATTATGGCAGTAACGGAGGATTGGGGTGGTTGTGGCGGTGTAAGAAGGGAGGATGATAAACAGCGTTGCTGAGGTTGCGGGGCAGGGAGCAGGAAGCATGGAAAGATTATTGAGGGTTCCAGCCAGTTGCCAGAGCAGACGGAGGGTGGCCAGCGCAGTTGGACAGTAAGATTGTAGACGTGTCAACGGGTTTCTCCAACATCGATCGAGCAGCGTCAATACGCGCTCAGAATCGGGAGCCATGGCGGACCTGCACTGGCCAGGTGTGACATGCAGCCTGTAGAAGACGGGGACACCCAGGCGCAATAAGATGCTGTGATTGAATCACGCAAGCTTCTGCGGGAGTAGCGACATTGGCAATGCTGTGTATCGGCCACACATGCGTATCCATGTGCTTGCCGCCCAATCCCGCTCGCAAGTAGACGGCAACTACGATGTGTACGGCCCACGAGCAAGTCGATCGCGCAGGTCGTGCAGTGGCGTGACTGGATAGCGAGATGGGGCAGCATGCACCTGCCAAGTCACCCGCCCCCCGCATGCAAGTTTCCACTCCATTGTGACTGGGCGGTGGTGTTGCACAAACCGGTGGGGGCTACTCTGCGTGGCAGTAGCCCGTGCTGTAGTGGCTGAAGCGCAACAGGGTGCAAGTGCGAGGACGAGGGTGGCAAGAGTTGAGCTCACGAGGGTCGCGTGCAGCGGCAGGCGAGCGCGGGGACGAGGGCACGAGGCAGGTGGTGAGGTGCGCGCTGGCGAGTCGGGCGCAAGCAGCAGCGTAGATGTGAGTGCCATGGACTAGCACACATGCAGCGAGAGGCGAGAGCAGCGCCCCTGCCCGCGCTGAGAGACACCGTCACCCAGTGTGGAACGCTGTGACGAGGTCGTCCACGCCAGCAGTGGGGTGTAGCGCCCGCTCTTGGGAACAGCTGCGTGGTCTCGTCCCGCCCTTGCTGTACCCCCTGTTCTCCTTCCTCACCTCCTTCCTTCGTCCCTCGTCCTTCCAGAGTCGTGCTTTGAAGTTCTTGAAGCTGCTGGGTACGTACGAAGCAGGCCCTTGAGCCAGTGTCGACATGGCAGTGTGCGGACGACGATGAGCGCGAGTGAGAGGGGTAGATCGTGCTTCAGTTACGGAGCTACCGTGGCTGCCTCTATGCAAGCCTGCCGCTGCACACCTGGTGTGGAAGTGCCTCCCGGCTCACTCATCGCTCATGCAATTACGTATGATGCATTCGGGTTCCTCAACGGGCGTTAACAGCCACCTAATTACTATTCACACTCTATTTTTCATCATCCTTCCCTATCGCACAGGTACTTCAACTGTACCGTCCCGAGACACATTACGGGCTCATACACGACAAATTACTCACATCTATGACTTTCAACCACGCATCAAGAGGTCACCTGACCGCGTCGGTTTTGTTGCGCAATGTTCATACGCGCCACTTCAATGGATTAGAGGCTTGGGCGGGATCGTGTGGACTCTACCATTTTCCTAGTACGTTACTCACCTCATCTCTTATTTTTCTTCCCCTCTCCCTTGTACCTGGGCCAGCTTCTGTGAAGCGCGGCTCCGGTGTTCCTACCTTCTCGGCTCGTGCTTGGGATTGACGCGTCCGAGGTTGGGCACCCTCTGGACAAGTGCTGAGGCCTATACCGTCTTTGCGCGTGTCCTGGTTGGTGTTACACTGGAGTTGTGTCAACAGTTGGTATGGTATTTATATCGAGCTTTTTATGCTCATGGACATTTTATTTACATTTCATTCATGTATTGGACGGTTGCGCAGGGCTCTGGTGACGCGAGAGCACGCGTGACGACCATCCCGATCATGTATTTAAGATCGAGACATGGATGAAACAGGGACTTCTTTCTTGCTTCCTTTCTCCCCATCTCCCTCAGGTCTCCTTCGAGTTAGGACATCCTGAGGTGTCTTATATTGAGTCTTCGAGCGCCTAGAGTACAGGCAGGAGTTCAATAAGCTGAGTAAATGTTTCCATTTATCATATCCCTATCTACTGTACTGCTGCAGCGTTGTGAAGTACGACCTACCCTCGACCTCAGTCCACCCTTGGACTACCTGTTACTTCGACACTGGGAACACTGCAACGAGAGCCAGCTGCACGGGGACAGATATGCATGCACAATTCCGGGTGCGTGCATACTTCCCCAGGTCCTCGTCTTTTACCCTGGGAAGCCTCTACTCCATTTCCAGCATCTTTTCCTTCGCCTTTGCGCCCCCCATATCGAAGCTCGGCAGGCGTAGCCAAAGGAGCTGCCACAGATGGGGCGCTGACTACGTTTACACCCCGGTAGCAATTCGGCAGCACTACACACCCAATACTCAAGCAGCACCGAAGACAAGCCCCCCAATTCCAATTTTGCAAGGGTTAAGAACCGCCCCGAGGGGAAACGAGCAGCGCTACCGCTGGCTTGGCGCGCGTACTCATGTCTTCCAATGACTCTCCTGGCGATCCACAATTGATTCCTGACATCAGTCTTGCGCAGTTCAAAGTCGGATGAAAGGACAGAACACGCATAGGACTGGGTCCCGGCGCATTGGCAAAGGGCTCGGAAGGCGCGGAAAAGGAGACACCAATAATAAGGCGCTCACTTTTCGCGTATGCGTCATCGGCAGCCCTCGTCATGTCCGGGGCACAATCCCACGGCAGAACTCCGAAGCGGACCCAGCTGCATCGAAGCTTGAGGAGCATGAGCCGGGACCAGAGCAGCCACTTGAAGGCACTCCAGGTCACGGTTGAATCCGTGTAGGTTGGGGCTGTCGTCTGCGCATGGTGGAGCAGGCGGAGGCAACCGTGCTCAAGTCGTGCCGGTTGAGGCAACCATGGCGAGTATTGTGCGCGGTGGGCGAGCACAAGGGCGTAAAAGGACAAGACGACTGGTGGGGTGCTCGGTAGACGTCGAGAGTGGTGGGATAGAAGACGGTGGTGGGGCAGCAGCACCATAAACCCACAGAGCGGAGGTCGAGCACGGGCTACAGCGAAATTCACTCTGAGAGGGAGGTAAGTGGCCGAGCATAGCCACTGATCGGGGTTGATCCTCCGAATCCTGTCGTTATTCCTTCAAATCACCCGGCCGTCCTGAACTCGGAGCACGGTACGAAGGTGATCCTCCGAATGTAGCATCAACACCTCCACTATGGCTGTATGCGGCCACGAAGGCGCTCCAACGCATATTGTATATGGAGGTACATCCCATTATTTCCCATCTGCAAGCAATTCCTCCCGTTCCATTATCCGAAGAGCAGCGGCGTGCACGTGCTCATCTGAATATACACCACCATTATCTACCTCACTTGTATCGTGGTAGTGCTATCCAACCAACCGGTTACCCAGCCTCCCGTGCTAGCACGATGCAAAGAAAACAACCACAAAAAAAAGTTGAGTCCTGCTCAAGACACTGCGCGTGTGTGCCAGAAGATGCCGTGATTAATCGCGCAAACTTCTGCGGGAGAGTACTGGTCCTTGGTGGCGGAGAGGTTGCATGTGCAAACCCTGGCCCTGAGCTACACGGTCGATACGAGCGGGTGCAGGCACAAACTGCATCTGTAGCGGGCGGCCAAGGGGGGAGCGCGCGAGAGTCGGTTGCAGCGGCAGCCAGCAGCAGGTGAACGCAGCAAGTTAAGCACACTGTGAATGCAAAAGACGAGAGGCGAGGGGCGTTCGCGAGTGCGTGCGATGCCAGGCGTACACACAATTTGACGATACTCCCAGCGTGGAGCTTTGGCAATTGCGCGCTCGGCGTCAGTGGACGGACCAGGCGCATTAACCACGTTCCAGCCGGGCGGCGGTGAAGTTACCGTACTCCGTGTCGTGGGGCGCGCCAAGGAGCAGCGCTTCAGACCCACGAAGATACACAAAGATACAGGCGGTCCGCAACGGTCCGTGGTCGTGAAGAGCGCGCCGGAGTCAGGTACAAGGTCGGTGCGCGAAGCTTCGCATGTTCAAGGGCGTTGGATGTCAGAATTCAAGGATGACAGCCGTGGACGACGAAGTGCAGCGGTGCTCTCCAAACGTGTGCGGGGGGAGCTACTGCCGTGCGCCATGGGCGGGATACGAGGACGGTGCACCCAGCTCTGAGGGACACCGTTGTGCCGACCGGAAGAGTCGTCCCGCACTGCACCACTAGATCCAGTAGGCCTTTTCAAAAAAGCCATGCTAAGTACTGTAGCGGCTTTTGTAAAAGACCATGGTATCTCTCAAATATCTCCAAAAGGGAATTGTAAAAGAAATAAAAGAAAGTCCATAGCTGGGATTGAACCACAAAACCCTTGAATGATAGCCATCATTCTAGCCATGCCATTAACCACTACACTATCAAAGCTATAACAATCTACTAGCCACATTAATCTATAGTCAATATGGAAATTCAGAATAAGCCTTGCACCACCCTGTAGGGCCCGCATAGGGCCTGGTTAGGGGTTAGGGTGGTTAGGGTTCGGGTTAGGGGTTAGAGTTAGGGGTTAGTGCCTTTGCCTTCAGGTGTATTTATTATTTTTGCTTAGAGGTTAGGGTTGGTTAGGGTTGGTTAGTGTTAGTTAGGGTTAGTAGATATTATGAAACACATAATAAATAGTGACAAACAATATTCAAAGACCTAGGGCAGCTTGCCTGCCCTAGGTCTGGGTATTAGCAGTCCCAGGTAGGGTAAGCCTAGGCTTACCCTAGCTGGGGTAGCTTCCCAGCCCAATATCACTTGATTGGTGTAGTGGTAACAATGCTGGACTATAATATTATCTAATGGTCACCAGTTCAATCCTCATTTTGGGCATTTTTCCTGCTTTAAATTCCTTTTCTTTTTAACACTTAGCATGGGACATTTAAAAGTCTACTTTGAGAGATACTATGGCTTTTTACAAAAAGCCTGTACAGTACTTAGCATGGTCTTTTTAAAAAGGTTTACCATACCAGCTGACTGCACGATGACTACACTGCGGTGAACTCTGTGTAACCTTCATGGGTGTTCGTGGACGCAGACGGCGGTTGGGGTGGCGACCATAGGTCCGCAACCGGACATGGTAGCGGAGAACGGGCGCTAGCGGAAGGCAAGAAGGCGCCCCCCACGCGCGAGTCTTTACTCTATCGTGGGCAATGGCTGGGCGGCGGTGTCGCGCGAACCGGCGGGAGCGACTCCGTGTAGCAGCGGCGGAAGCGCAAAGGCGGCCAAGACTCTCTACGTCGGGCGAGTCAGGCGCGAGCGGCAGCGCCGGCGCGAGTAGCGCGCGTGCAGCGAGAGGCGAGGGCAGCGCCCCTGCTAGCGCTGAGAGACGCCGCTGCGCTGTATGGAGTGCAGTGACGGGTCCTGGCGCACCAGCAGTGGGGCATAGCACTCCTCTCTTGGACCACAGCCGTGCGGTCTCGTCCCGCCTTTGCTGTACCCGTTATCCTCCTTCCGCTCTCTCCTCCTCGCTCTCCCTTCGTCCATCCCTCGTCCCGCCCCCCAACATCCATTCCGAAGCGAGGTGTACTCACCTGGGAGCACCGCAGCTACCGCAGCGCCGGTGTTCGTCTACCCTCGGCTCTCCGGTGTCGTACTTCGAAGATCTTGATGTTCTTGCCATACAGCGTGGTTGTGGTAGGAAAGAAGACGCCTCGTCGCCACACAAGCTCGGCACCGACCGAACATTGTAGCAACTGGGTTATCGGCACGACTCCTGCACGTCGAGAGTGTGACCCGGTGGGTTCAATGCAGCACGTACACCCGACCAATGGCCTGTGAGGAGTGCAGCAGCGCCCTATCGCTCTTCTCCCAGGAGCTCGAACGGTGCGGGCGAGGAGCAGCCAAAAGAGGGCGCTCACTGGCCAAGACACGCCCTTGGAGCACCCAGGTGATGCACGAGCGGGAGGTCGACTTGCTGTCGATTGGGCGCGAATGGGACCTCGAGTCCCGTGCGGCATTGCGCGAGCGTGCGTGCTGCGAGGGTGCGGGCGGCACACTCCGGAAGAGGCAAGCGTGGGTGCGGAGCAGAAAGACGTCTTGTAGGTGCGGGGCATCGACGAAATGCGCTACGGGATCAGAGTCGGAAAGGACGGGCCGGTAGCCCGAGCGTTGCCGGTGCGTGATCTGACAGCGGTGCGAGCGCAAGGGCGAGCGTCTAAGGCCTGTGGCGAGGTACAGGCGTGAATTTGGAACACAGATTGGTCGAGCCGAGTGTGGGTGGCACAGGCACTTGGTCGGAGTCGGGCAGGTGCGAGTGCCATGGGTGTTCGCACAGGCGGCGAGAGGCGGGCGAGCCAGGTGCGGGATGTCCAACCAGGGGCACGGAGAGGTCGAGGCTCGCTGGAAGTGGTGCAGCATACCCGAAAGAAGCAGCTTCGCGGTCTCGTCCCGCCTGCGCTGCGCCCTCTGTCCTGCTGCCGCTCCTCTCCTTCATCTCCTCCTTCCTTCGTCCCTCTTCCTGCCCCCCAGCATCCCATCCTGAAGCAGATCAAGAGCACCGCAGCCACTAGGGTGCTGGTGTTCTCATCCTCTCATTATCCCCATCCCTCCTCTTTCGTCCTTCGATTCTCTTGAGTCTTCCGGGCACTCGTTTTCCAGAATCCCAGCCGAAGAGAAGGTGTAAGGGAGAGAGGAGAGGACGTCCAAAGCACGGCGATGAACACCGTAATTTGGACATGGTGATGGTGGAAGAAGAGGTCCCAAGCGCGTGTGCGCTCGGCACCGCTCTATCTCCCTGCCACACGAATGATCGCTGTCGGGTGGCTTTCCGCCTCCACCTATGCAGATGCGTCCCAAGCGCGTCTTTGGGTCAGACGTGTACTGGTGGTCCATCAAGCGCAGCCGCCGTTGAGCGGGAAGGGAGGGAGTCGAGCGTGCGCACGCCACTGGACCAGGTGCGCATGCAATCCGCTTGACGACGTGAACGAGGCTATTCATGTCGTTCATGGTCGAGCCGTAAGAGCGGAGGTGATGCGGGAAACAGAACATAGCGAGGTGCATGTAAATTCCCCTCTGGACCTGGACCAGCGCCTCAACGGGTAGCCCAGGGACCTAGGGCATTACTGGAAAACTGGTGTCTTGCGGTGGTAGTGAAAGGTGTCGCCGTCGGGTGTGATGCAAGTTGTCGATCCATTCAGAGAGTGAGCTGGGACGACTCGCAGCTCTAGGAAGCTGCAACGAGACATTCCCCGAGTAGAAGACCAGCGAGAATGCGCGCATCTTGCCGAAGCTGATCGAGTAGAGTTAGAGCGGGTGGAGGAGCGTGACCAGGCAGTATCCGTGTTCCAAGGAAGCACACCGAGTGGATCGGTGCATCGGCATAAAGCTGAAGACGTGGAGAAAGAGACGCTAATATAAGTGCTCATTTCTCATTTACACATCATCGGAGCTCGTCGAACACCCAAAGCACATGGTCGCCTTGGAGCAAGTGAGGAGCATTTGAAGCCTGCCAGAGCATGCACGGGAGTCTGCTGCGTATCAGTCGCATGCGCGCACAGGGTGGCCTGCTTGCCCCCCAATCCCACTCGTGAATAGACAGCTCCTCAGAACGCTGCATCCGCCCGTACGGTCCGAAGGGCTCGAAGATGTCGCTCGAAGGGCGTAGTTCGGGACCCAAGCAGCCACTTGAAGGTGCTAAGGGTAATTGTTGTATCTGCGTTGAGCAAGTGTGTCAACTGTAAGAGTCGCCTCGCGCCGCCAGACTCCGTGTTGGGGAGATGACAGCACCAGCCGCACCTCGACCCGGGAGAGCTGGAGGGTGGTCTGTCAGCGTACTTATTGTGTGCATCGAGCCGGCAGGTCATCCGTGAGAGCGCCGTAAGAAAGAGAATGAGGCAAAAGAAGCATAGAAAGTGAAACACAGAGGGAGGTGAGCATAGTGTAGAGGGAAGCATAGAAGAGGAGGTGGCGGATAGAGGAGCTCGCTCCTTGAGTCTCCTGCCTCACGACGTGGTCATGGTGAGAGACAAGGGCACCTCATCGCCACGTAAGTCTGGCACCGGCCGAACACCATGGCGACCGGGTCGTCAGCACAATTCCCGCACGCCGGCGACGTCGCGAACAGATTCCAGTGTGTTCAACGCAGTACGTTCGCCAGATAGATGCCCTGTAGAGTTGATGCCACCGTTCCCGCGCCATCTCCTCAGACAACTCGGATGGCGTAGGCGAGGAGCAGCCGAAAGGAGGCGCTCACTGGCCAAATGCGCTGTCGAAGCCGCTGAGTAGCTATAGCACAGGAGATTGGCGGGAAGGAGGACAGGTGATCCACCCAAGCAAGCCTCCTCCAGGGAGATGAGTGCTTGCCCCCAGTTCCAGCCTCACCAGGAGAAGGGGCAGCACCAAGGCATGCGAGCAGAGCAGCCACGAACCTGGCGCGCACACTCGCATTCCTCCTTGCTCCTCTGCGTGCTAGCAACGTTATCTCCAACGTCGGTCCTGTGCAGATATATTTGGACTCCCAGAGTCGATAAGGGAACGGAACCCCGCTGGGGTGTTCGGTCCTGCCGCGGCTGGCTACAAGTCGGTGCAGCCAGCGACGGAGGAGGGGCAATGGGCTGCTGCCAACTAGCCTCATCTCGAACCTGATGAGGTAGCCGCGAGACAGCCGCCCATTGGCCAACGCACACCATAAGCCAGTACGGCAGCGTGGAGTTGGGGTCTCGCCCCTAGCAGGCGAGGTGCTACCCTCTCACCTCTCTCACTGCGTCTAACGCGCATGAAAGCGGTGGCGGGTGTCCAGTGCCTCCCCTGCCCTTCAAAGCTGGGCAGCAGCAGCTTGCTCTTTACAGAGCTGAGTGCTTGTGACCGCTTCCGCTTCTTCAGCCATGGTGAAGCCCTCGCAGTGGGCTCCATTGTGATGCGGGTCCTTTAGGCCTCGCCAGGCTGGAGGAAAGCGCACACAGATGATGAGTCCGGCGCTGCTAGGTAGACAGGAGGTGCCGACTCAGACCCTCCCTGCTGTTGTAATGCTTCAGCTAACAGCCTTGTCGCCCGAGGCCGGAGCTCCATTGATGTGATATCTCGAGGTGCAGCGAGAGCAGTTTACAGTTGCTCAGCTATCCAGCGGGTCCTGGGTGGTTAGCCTTCGGCAGTAGCGCTGCTGCTCGTTGTGTCTAGCCGTTGCTGTCGAACATGGTAGTTGAGAGCAAAGATAGATGATATCACATGATCTAGCTACCTGAGCTATACAGAATAATACTATGTAAGCATATATGACATGTCTGCCTTGGGCATGCCCTAATACCCTCGTCACACCCCTGTATGTCAACCAGGCCACAAGTCTCGAACGTGATGTGCGGCACATGGACAGCGTCTTTAGGTTGAGGTGGCTGTCACTGTCGCTGGCAGCTCGGGTTCAACTCCCCGCATTCGAATGGGTCCTTTCAATTTTCTTTTCCAAGATTTAATTCTCCTACATATTATCTCACTTCTCTTGCTACTTTCGCCTTCCAGAACTACCTGGCCTTCGGCTTTACTCCATGGCCACCCTGTTCTCCTCGGTGACCCCCCGTCCTCACAACATCGTGTGCCGCATAAAGCCTGTGCTTTTGTGTCAATTTCACATAGCCAGTAGCGCACAATCCGGGGTTCGACTCCCTGCGTTTGACATTGTCCCGTTGATTTGATAAACCCTCACATTTTACTTGGTCAACCTGACCATATTTGTCTCTTTACAGCTGCAGGTTTGAAGCGCGATGGTGACAGCCTGAGCCTCGGAGATCAGTCTGGTGAGTGCATCTTCAATTACGAGTCCATGAAAAGTAACTTATGAAAAGTAGCTTGTGCGGAACTTGCCCCTTTCGGCAGGCGTGCTGCAAGTTAGCTTAAGTTTTCCCATGGGCTGCAAATCTAACTTGTACTAACTTGGCGGGCTGCCAACTTGTATTGCCTTCAAGTCTTCTGAAAGACCCTTTTAAATTTATTCTATCTTCCTCTACTTCTATATTAGCAAGAATATACATTTGTAAGAGCACCGCATGCCTCACCATAGAGTAACTACTAACAACTGGCACCCAACTGCTCACAGGGTCAATCTGACTCAATCAGTATCTTTGATATGCTGGATATATGCTCTCTTCCTCATGTATGTTCCATCTACAAGTGTGGTCAGAAAATAGATAGGAGATGGACCGCGGAATGTGTGGGAAAAAGTTACATGCTTTTCATGTCAGTCTCGCCTCAACTTAAATGACCTTCAAAACATGCTACCCATTCAACTGTTGTCTTGACCTATAAGGTAAGAAGTGAACTGAAGGTAGTACATCAAAGTAACACGAACAAATTAACTTAGATGCCATCAGTTACCACCAGTTTGTCTGTTTCTCCAAGTTAAACAACCCTGTTCTCTTCAAACCCTCCATTCATCGAGTTGAACTGCAAGATGCTAAGTTAATTGAAGGTAGCCAAAGCTAACTTAAGCGAACTTGTGGGCCAAGTTAGATCAAGTTAACACGACCAAACTAACTTATGCCATCAGATGGCATCAATCCTCGGCCAAAATCAACTTGTACAATCAATTCATGCAAGTTAGCATCTCGCAAGCCTCAAGACATTCAAAAAAGACTCAAACTGAGAGTATTCAATGATTAAATAACATCTGCACATCAAGTCAGGTAATATTTTGAGCTAAACATTGGCTGGATTTGATTTTTAGGGCACTTCACATGTTCGGAGATGCAATCCAGGTACAACTGTCATCGGGGGAGCACCTGACATGAAAAGGTTAGGTCTGATGTTTGAGCAGTCATACACTCAAGGAAATCCCACACGCCCTTGATCATCCAAAGTCAAAAGCAGGTTAGTTCCACTTTGGGGCAAAACAGTCATTGTACTTAGAACAGGCATTCTATAAGTACCCATGGTGCCTAGATCTGACATACAAATGATATCTTTGCAAAATGAACTCAACCTCGATGTCCTACACCTCCAATACATCTCTTCGCCAGCTTGAACTTACTCCCAGCAGAACATTAGTCACAACAACATGGATCATTGCCTCAAAGCATCATAGGACTGCAAGAGACTCATATTTGAGGTGATATTGGTGCTAGGATGGCACCCCATAGGCACCGGGATGAAAGAACCATTAACATGTAACTTACTTACTTTAACTTAAGTTAACTTATTTGTGCGGAACTTGTACTTATGCGGAACTGTGTGGGTAAATTTAACTTGCCCTGCCACAAGTTAGCTACAAGTTACTTGTGCCAGGGCAAGTTAGTGTCGGGATATGATTGTTCGCGTCAGTCCGAGTAGATGATCAGTATCACTTCTTTGATATGATGTATCTATATGTAGTCTTCCATTGTCGGACATAGCCTCAATTCATTGTCTTATCTCTTCCCCTATCGTCCTCTGTGCCAGCTCCTTGCACTCGACTAGCTCCTCGTCCCCTGTGAGCTTCTTCGGCTTTTAGCCTCCTCGGGATATTTTCTGATAGTTAGTTTACATAAGTTACTTGTGCAACCATCGGTATAGATGAAAGATGATACTGAGAAATGAGTTGTGCAAGCCGGCTACTGCGCTGCTAGCAGACAATAAATTGCCTCATACGGTGTTGTTACCGCAGGCATCGCTGGGCCTAGGCCCTTCACGTGCACACAGCCACTCGGTCGGGTCGGGTCAGGTTGACCCGAAACCCGAGCCGACCTTCCCATCGCTCCGACTTTCTGGGTGATCTGATGTGTTCGGGAATTAGCAGGTGCCCGGTGGCGTGCGAAAACAAAGAGGTCCATACTGATACGAGGCATCTGCTTAATATACGAGGTATCTGGGCAAGTACCGGGCTAACTCACGGAAACGCGGAAGACTGGAGAAGACAATGATGGGGGAAGAGAAGAAAATTCAAATACGTATCGGACAGGTAGGCCTGCCTTTTAAGCGGGTGTTGTGCGCTCCATCCATTGGCATGTGGTTGCCTCAGAGTGGAATCGAGTTCATACGGAAGAGCCAAAAATATGATGCCGAGAGATAAAAGGGCACTTGATGAGCGCTCCGTCGAAAACAACAGCTGTATTCTCGGGAATCAGCGGTGGCGTGCCAGAACGAACAGAGACAATCTGATTCAAGGGAGCTGCTTAATATAGGGGTAATTAATATATGGGTGATTGATCTTCTTCCATGCTTTGACTCCCACTGGCGCTCCCTTTCCCAGAACTCGATGGCTTTTCCTGATCGAGTTCCAAATGAACTATGGGATGCAATCCTGAAAAATGTCTGGGACGAAGACGACTTTACGGCACGAAGATACTCTTTGTCCGTCCTCACAAATTTCTCTTTGGCCTGTCACATTTTTCATCGCATATCGCGCCCCCACATATTTTCTGACTTCCAGTTCACTCCATACGGCCTCGATGACGATGGAGCAATACTGCTTCCTTCGCGTGCGGAGGTGGACCGTTGTTTAGAACGCCTCGCCTTCTTCTCCTCGACCGAAATAGCACCATTCGTTCGGTATTGCAACATCTCTGCGCGGGAGTCGTGGGAGTGCAGTTTCTCCTCCAGGTGGTTCGCCACGGACTCCGCATACATCTTGTTGGATGCCTTATTCGGCCGCCTCGGCCTTTTCCCGGGCCTCCAACGGCTCCATGCAATGGGGATTCACTTCACGCAGGCCAGGGTGGACATCCTGTGCCGCCTGCAGTCCCTGTACGAGCTGAACATCTACTGGTGTCCCGTTGCTCCGGAAGAACACATCCAACCCTCGCCACGGACATTGCGCATATCCAAATTTACTATGCGACATTTCACGCGAACTGCACGGCGGGGAGATGACTACTGGATCTCTCTGCTCGATCCCGACCACCTCCGCATACTCCACGCCGACTTCGACCCACGCTTCATGGGTCTAACCGCGCACCACATCCCACGATTCCCGGACGTGCACACCCTAACAGCGACCATAAATCTTCCAACCCTTTCCGAAACGCTGACAATAATGTCAAAATTTCCTTTTGTACGCTTCTTAAAATTGGTCGGTCGATGGGTACCGCCAGACGACGATGTACATGATGCGGTTTTTCCCCTTCTCAAAGAGTATTCTGGCCCCCATCGAGCTCTGCCATTTTTCCATCCGGCCATTTTCCTCACGCGGCTCCATATCACCGAACGCTGTCGTCCCGAGGACTTAATCGCGCGCCTCCAGGGCATTCAGGCCCCCAACATCACTACATTCCAAGCCACATTCCACGAAATTGACAATACCACATTCAGCAAATTGATCGAGCTCCTTCCCCGCCTCACAGAGGCGCTAATCCGCGTCGTTGTCCGAGAGAATGACGAGCTGGGCAGCGGAATCACACCCTGTTTCAAGGTACAGTCGTACCTTCTCCCGTGTTCGTCTCACCAAATGTGTCACAGCCGTCAACATTCTTTGGGATGCTCGCCGAGACACCTTCTCTTCCCTCACGGCTCGAGCACCTTGGAATATCCTGGGAAGGCTATGACCGCCTTCACGACCACGTCAGCACCTACGAAATTCCCGACTTTACACGTGTGCGCGACACGGTTCTAGAGAAGTGTCCTCGTCTGAGCTGGCTATGGTTGAATGGTTTCTGTTTCTTGTTCGAGTGGCGGAATCCCCTGTCAGATGGCTCGGTCAAAGAGGTCACCACGAAAAACTTCGGTATGGGTCTCTTTTTTCCTAATTTGAGACCGGGCAGGTGCTTAGACCCGCCTTAGACGATACGCACGAGCTGCTGGAGGATGTCGAAATCTTCCGCCACTTCCACGACTGGTAATCTCCAAGCGGAAAACGTGGGTGGGTGCAATCTTGGCAAGATAGATAGAACTAACCAAAGCCTTTCCGTAATTATTCATCGCTGATTTTTGCTTTCTTGCGGTGCTTGCTGATATATTCGCGTCGCGCCGGTCTCGGGTCACAAAATATTGAACAAAACTATCGTTGTCACCCGTGCTATACATATTCAAAGACGGGGGAGACCAGGGCAGGTAAACGAGGAGACAGAGGTTGAATTTTCCAGTGAGGCAAGCGTAACCATAGATCAGGAGGCAGAAGATTCGACTGTCGAAGGCTCGGATTGAAATTGGGCGACCCAAGTGAAGCGAGGCGGAAGATACTCCAGATTTCATGACGGATTGCCTCTTCAGCCCCAAGTCGTTTCGTCACCTGAACTAGTGTATTCCGCCACCTAGGCTTGTTTTCGTTTACTATACCTGAGAAATATGTGACAATGCTCCCACCCCCCCGGGCATATCCTCATGTGAAACAGGTGTTAATTCTGTATTTGAATCAGTTTATACCTTTTTCCCACGATCATTCCTCACCATCCTACGATTCTGAAGTGGGCAGCCGACCATTTCGCTACCAGTGGGAAGTATTTTCTATTCTCTAAAATTCATTCAATTGACTATTCAGGAATCTTCAGCACATCAGCTCTCTACATCTTCGAATTCCAACCATTTCATTAGCATAAGAACTCATCCCGCAATGCCCTTCTCTTCCTTAGCTTAGACTCATAACCAGCTCTATGTTGAGCAACATTATTATTAGTAGCATGTAAGAAGAATTGGAACCAATGAACAAAAATTGAGGAAGAAAAAAAAAGTGGTGAAAGGGTTGCTTGAACATAGAGACTGGGACAGCTTAGTACGGAAAACGGAGATCAAAGTTGTACATAACTTAATCAATCTGACTTAGAAAAAATTCGACCACCTTTCTTACTGCGGCGAGCCTGCCCCTTCCCTGGCCTAATCTGAAGAGTAAAAAAGTTTCTAATAGTATTGAAGGTACATCAAGTGCAAAAATATCCGCACATATCTCCTGATGAAGCCTCCAGGCACGAGCCGCATCCCAAAGTGCCTCTGCACCAAATATCTTCGCCAAATGCACCTCTGGCACATCGTGGTTGCACTCCTAGTCATAGCACTTGGAGATCGAAATACAAGGACTTCCCGCTCCCCGTGCCGATGTCCAAGATGACGTCGGAGCCTTGCATGACATTGGCAAAAAACCGCTTTTGGAACTCGTGGGGTGTCTTCCCCAGCCGGATTCTTGAGCTAGTAACCATTGCTGGGATATCTAGTTCCCCCTCCTTGTAATTTTGACCTTGGAAGCCAGAGGTTTCGGCGCCACGGGCTTGGATGCCGCCTCCATCGCACAGAGCCGTTTTCGCGCTAACACAGGATTGGACTCGTCTTCAGGCGGTTTTGGTGTGGGCAGCCAATTATGAATGCTTTGGGAAGAGTTTTTACGCTTGAGGATGTTGCTGGAGGACGTGAACGAGAAGATCCAGAAGAGGCGGGTGGGCGAAACTTGAAAGAGCGAAAGATTCTAAGTCAGATTGATTGAGTTACGTAAAACTTTGATCTCCGTTTTCTGTACTAAGTTGTCCCAGTCTCGATGTTCGAGCAACCCTTTCACCACTTTTTTTTTCTTCCTCAATTTTTGTTCGTTGGTTCCAATTCTTCTTACATGCTACTACTAATAATGTTGCTCAACATAGAGACTGGTTACGAGTCTATCCTTAGCTCTCAATTGGGACATTCAGAATCTGGTATTCAATCTTACATAGAATTAACCGGGTTTGTGGGTTAGGTTCAGAATTCTTTTTCCCACGGTTGAAGGCCACAGCGAATTACGTACCAGCTTCGCACCCAATCTTCGGCTCGCATCGCCGCAGCCGAAGATCAGGCAAAGTTGGTGCTTGCTAATTTGCCTCGCAACATTGCAGACACGTTTCGCGGTGCCGTGACGAATTTCTCCCTCGAACAGAAGCATGATCAGGACGCAAGTATCGCATATGGAAGATTTGAACCAGAAGATTAGCCTGGTTTCAAATCTCCTGCAGCAGACTATGTCTGGCCCCAAGTCGCGTAAAACAGGTTCACTTGGTCTGTTCATTTACTCCCTTCCACCCGCTATCTACGGTCACCTCTGATCTCTTTCTCACTTCAGTTGAACCGCTGGTACTTTCCGCGATCTCAGCCCTCCTACCACTCACTACGTTCCGCCGTCGGCTAGACTCAGTCTGCCGAGGTCTGTGTAGCCGAGTCAAGATGCGGCTAGCCGATCACACAGCTATGTGTAGCCGGCCACGCACAGCCTGTGTGATCGGCTGGCCGCATCTTGACTCGGCTACCCGGACCTCGGCAACTGAGTCTAGCCGACGGCGGAACATAGTGACTGTCGGTTCTGCGGGGACCCATTTATCCCAGCCATGCCACCTCAGGCCACCCTTATATGACCCCCTTAGGGCCTATTATTCACCCCGACTTGCCTGGTACCGCCTTGTAGTGAGATCCACGTGGCTGAATTGAGAGAACCACAGTATTTGGGAGCCCGCACCGCCTACTAGTGTTGATGATCCTTTGTTTATATTTTGATCAGAAGCTTCACTGCCAAGATCTGAGTGCAAGATGCCGGACTGTTTTCCAGTCACGCTCGGCATCTATCCACAAATCGTAGGAGGTGGATATTTTTTTCTTATGTCTAGCTACAAGATGTATGTTGTAGTTCAGAAAATACCAAGGGTATAGCCTTACTTTGAATGCGCCGTGGGCTCAATTTTTCATATCTCTTTAATTCCAACAGAGGTCTTGTAGCTAGAAACCAATGATAAAGTTCAGCAGCCAAGGATTGATGTGCTGGGGTCGGTGAGCGCCCCGAATTGAGCTGCAAAATCAGTGCCATCAGGGTGATACAAATGCGTGACAATAGTGTGACTGGACGGGCACGAAATTTGCTGCTGCCATTCTAATTGACTTTTGGACGCGTCCTTTGCGCAGAGTACGCGTACACAGTAGGTATGTTGCTCGTTTATTGTCCTGGAACAGTCAAAGTCAAAGGAATGAATTTATTTCAGACAGGCACAACACATCTGCCAGATATCATCCACCACCAGCCCTGCAGAAGTATCAACTTAACCCAGAACTATATCCAGTTTCACAGGAGGTGCTTCTCAAGATATCCGGGGTCATCCGACCCAATACACAGGTTGTTGAGGACTGGGTGGAGAAAGAGGATGTCGAAATGGAGGGTTAAACATGTATATTATGATATTGATGCTGGTACAAGTTGCTAGTCAAATTGGAAGAGGTATTGTCGGCTCAGAATGTCTTCCCGAGGTGGCGTTGAGATGTTAGCGTGTGGAAGTAAAGGTTGGCGCATTTGAGTGTGGCGGTGCAATGGCTGTGTTGGCCATCAATCTAACCGCTGGTGCCGGCTCCCACAGTATTAGAGAACGACAGCTGGTGCCCTGTACCACCTTGTAGTAAGATCCACGTGGCTGAATTGAGAAAACCACAGTATTAGAGAACGACAGCTGGTGCCCTGTATGTAGTGAGATCCATGTGGCTGAATTGAGGGAACTGCAGTATGAGAGAACGACAGTTGGTGCCCTGTATGTAGTGAGATCCATGTGGCTGTATGGAGGGAACTGCAGTATGAGAGAACGACAGCTGGTGCCCTGTACCGCCTCATAGTGAGATCCACGTGGCTGAGTTTAGAGAACGACAGCTAGTGCCCTGTACTGCCTTGTAGTGAGATCCGCATGGCTGAATTGAGAAAACCGCCTATTAGAGAATGACAGCTGGTGCCCTGTACTGCCTCGTAGTGAGATCCATGTGGCTGAATACATCAAGGGGTCGCTGAGACCATGCTCACAGTGATCTCCAGAAGACCAGAGAGTTTTGCCCAAGAGCGATTTGAATAGCAATTTGTCCTGCATGAATTTGGAAACCAGGGCCACGAGGAACACCTTCCGGGGGCAGGAGACAGGAGGGGGCGAGGACTGTCAACAAGAAGCAGCGTGTGGGTACGAGATACACAGGTGTGGTCAGGGTGGAAGCGGGTGTGACATCCATGACATAATCACACCGGCTCACCGGATATCAGGGGCCGAGACATGAGATCAAGATATCAACCGCAGCCAATCGGCCGACCATACCCTTAGGCAAAAGTCCAAATAAATCATGCCATGCATCCATTCAAACTGCCATTGCTCTTCTATTTCATCCTTTAAAGCTGGCATTTTTCTTGCTTCAAGTGGCCACTTGCAACCACAATTAATTTTTTAACTACTTCATCGTACTTGTACAGTCTGTAGTGCTCTACCTAGTAGTCCGCTTCGTTATTACGATAGATGTCTGCCCTCTCCATGGCATCCAGCATCCCACAATCATTGTCTTCTCCACCACTTTCCTCGCCAGGATCCACATTGTCATCTCCCACATCTGTTTCCTCCCTGTAATGCCTGTCCTCCCCACATATGATTTACAGCTGATATTTCATTTTTTTCACTACATACTGCCAACGCGAAGAGGCGAACCGGATCTCGGGCATCTCGGGCTACGCCGGGAATTGATTCCGAAGTGGTCTGGTCACCCACATTCGGCGCTGAGCGGGGCAGCGAATATCTTCCTATATGTCTTTGCGTAGTACCTGGATTGCTGGGTGAGGTTCGATTTTAGCTGCAGCTTTGCTTTTCTACTATGGACATTCTTACATACTTGGTTTTGACTCAGCGTACTATATATGTCGACATCTTACGACACCTTTCTCTTTGTTCTTGACTTCCACCTTCTCGCCACCACCCACATACCAAATTACACTCGCCGTTTCTGAGTATCTCCAAGCAATCTTGAGCCGACCTGAGCCTAACACCGAGCTGAGTTTCTATCCCATCTGTTTTCATTATAATTTCTTATCTAGATCAATCTTGTCCCACCCGACATTACCTGCGTGCTGTATGACTCGGCCACACGACTAGCACGACCTTGGCCTCCCTTGGTCCTCCTAAGGACCAACTATCTCTTCTTCAACGTCCATCCATCGTCCATGGGTTTTTCAATTGCTTCTCCGGTCCACCCAAAGGACCGCATATCTAAATTAGTCCTGGCCGTGATCTCTACCGAACCTTCGAGATGAGAGTCCCATAGCCGATATACAACTGTCATCATATTTACCACTGTCTGCGGAGAGACTGAGAAGACCTGAGTACGTCGTAGATGCCAGTAACAAAGTTCATGGTACTGATCCAACTTGAGAGACGTGATCACTGCGGCTTCTTGAGCAGTGATATCAGTAGATGTGATTAAATTTTGCCACGAAATTGTACATCATGAAAATTAATTTTCTACACAAATTGCTATGAACTTCTCAGCTACCCAAATGGGGTCCCAAGATAATCTTAGACTGAGAAGATTAAATCTTATGGAACTGAATTATAAAAAGTGCCCACAACCGGATTTGAACAAGGAACATTATGATATTGCTTACGGAAAAAGTGTAGTCAAAGCACAAGGGTATTGCCACTAGACCATAAAGCCCATACTCAATACAAAGCAAGGGTGATTTAATATTCACCAAAATTCAATTTAGAGTTCCTGAATTTTGCGTTTTTGAGCCTATTTCAGCCATAAATTCTCAATGACATTGTGACCAGTGGTTCCGTTCAGTGGGCTGCATCATGTGTCACCTGAAAACTTGGTCAAAATAGTACAGTAGTGTAATCACGCATACTCTCTACAACATGCATAACATGAAACAGACTTAAAATTTTCCCCTTTGTCCCTTCCAGGGTGCTTTAGCATATCTTGCTTTGTGTAGGATGGTTAACAAAGTTATTTAGACAAACTAACTTAGCCTTACAAAACTAACTTTACTTTACTTGTGGCAGATAAGTAAAGTAAAGTAAGACAAAGTAACTTGTAAGTAACTTAAGTAACTTGTAAGTAACTTGCAAGTAACTTAAGTAACTTCAAGTTACATGTGTACTAGGTACCCCAGGATCTATTTCAGCTTGTGAGGTCGTGCCAAGTGCCAATTCATGCTCTTGCAACCGTAGCTTGACAAACTTGGTGGGATTTGATGCCATCTGATGGCATAAGTTACTTTGTCTGATTGCATTGATCTAACTTGGCGGGGCAAGTTACTTGCAAGTAATTTGAAGTAACTTGAAGTAACTGGAAGTAATTTGAAGTTACTCAAAGTAATTTGATCGCTTATGTGCATTGAGCTAAGAAGGTGTGAATGGCAACAGTCTCAGACTCGCTTACGCCCTTGCACGTGACGGCGCCGATCACGCAAGTTCATTTTCCTGCTACCCAACTGTCTGTAGACTTCTGGCAATGTTTAGCGCACTGCAGAACTTTTTCTTCCCTCCAGATCGTATCCCAGACCCCCCACCCATTCAGCGTCCTCGGAAATACCCCCGCACCACAGACTTACAACACCTGAATAATCCTTCACACAATAATATCCGGAAAGAAGGAAGCTCGAACACCTCCCATGATTGACCGCACTATCCTCCAAACTATTTGCAGCCACTAACCCAGTCTCAAGTCCCCTACCAGCCGGTGCCCTTTGAAACTCAGTTGAACTTTAATATGTATTACAACACCATGCCACAGCCTCATACGAAGGACTTCTGTCTGGGATTGAAGATACAATTCTGATATCTATTAACAGCAAACTGGAACATGAATCCAATGGGATATTTTCCATTTGCCGGTGCCGTGCCGCTTGCTGATATCTCACCTAGACTTGCGAATCCAACATCTGCACGGTATGCTGTCGGGAAATGCCAAGACTGGCTCGGGATCACCACGTCCTCACTGAAAGGTGGCCTCGCTACCATCAGTGCTATTGGGGACCTCCAAAAGCGCCTTCCTACACCGTTTATCAGGGCCTCCAGTCTGAGCGGTCCCGTCTTCATCAACCCTTCAAACTCTGTTCATGGATGAGATTATCAAGGAATCCGTCGAATCGTGGATCCTTGACCTCACAGACGGCCCAACTGCTGCCCACCATGGGTTCGTAATCGATGGAGACCTTACATTTTCCAAATGGGCACACTGCTCACAACTTGTGCATACAGTAAGGGTGACTAACTGGCTATAACCGTCACCGTAACCGTAATGATGCTCCTGGGAGCTCTTACGGTTACAGTACAGGTATGGATACCCGTACCCAAACTACATATATACAGGTACGGTGCCACAAAAGATATCATTGAACTTGGGGGTAAACAACAATGAAAGCATTTATAGACACTGTGGCAGAGTGAAAATGATAATTACTAAGGTTTAGAGTACTCTTCAGGTGCCAGGAAACATCCACTGTGGTCCTCGGATGGTCTTGTCAGAACCGTTCAAGTTAGCTGTCAATAAGTTAGTTTCGCCAATCGTGGGAAAAGTAAAGTAAAGTAAAGTAAAGTTAGCCCCGCCAAGACAAAGGGGCGATCAAAGTTAAAGTTAGCCGTCACAAGTTACTTTTTTCACTCTCCGCCAGAACTGGAGCTCCACAGGGAACGTGAGGACGAAGTTGTATATACAAATAGCCGTGACAATGAGGCACTCGAGGTATATCATGTACAACTCACCTGCTGCAGCAATGAGAACATGATTCGCCAAAAATAATCGAAGATCTGTATGAATCCCTGATTAGTCCACCGTAGACGCTAAGTGTGGATAGGGCTACTTTGGAGAGGGGCTCGATGTTTGAGACATCGATGCGAAACGCGGGGGTAGAGACTGCCAGGGTGCTAGTGGCGATGGTTAACAGCTCTTGGAAGATGCTGTTCCAAAGCATCCACGTCGAAGATTTGTGAAGTGCACCGCTGTAGTGATCAGAGGATGGGTGGCTAACGGTCACTGGATCGTATGCTGAGGATCAGGGGCTTCTTCAGCCGATTGTGGTCTACTCCTTCCAGCTAAAAATGTTGCAGAGTTGATTGTGATCATGGTTAATAATAAGTCAAACGACAGATGATCGGGACTGAAGTCGATCAGGGGAAATATTATGTTGCTCACGTACAAGAGAACAGTGAGAGCTTGCACCCGGAAGATTGGTATAGTGAAAATCAGCAAAGATATCTATGTATACTGTACCGCAAATCCAAAGCCAGAGGCTGCAGATGTCGACAAGCTGAACCGATCAAATCAGACATCGGAAGTTCAGGAGTCGATCGTCAATTGAGGTTCAAGGGAATACCCCATGAAACAATAATCACGGAGGCCAAAATCACCCATCAGCACTCTGAGAATTGGCCAGAATCAGTGCAACTCCTCTGTCGACTATGCAGCTTTGCACGATGCCCAAAAGCCGCACCCGGCTTCAGCACAACCCCTCTAATGTGCACACATTTTCGGAGTCTTGGGCACAAATTCCAAATTGTGAAAGAAGGTGAGCAAGACCCCTCCCGCCCTCCTGATTTGGTGCCTCGAGATTTGCCAGTGGACACCCCTTGGATTCTGCAGTTGGATACAGTGGAAATGAAAGCATGAGTGTAGGCAACATCGATGGAAGCTGAATGGTTCAAGGTCAATATATATACATGTGCTGGTAATGCAACAAAAAAAAAGTAAAGTACGAGATCTGCCGTGCGAAGCAGCGGCCTCACACCAAGTCTAACCTATAGGTTTATCACAGTGAAATGCATCAGTGAAATGAAGATCTCAATGATCCTCCCAGGATAATTCTATTCAGAAACCCGGGCTTCCACTATCCTTGTTTGGAAATCCGGGTTTGAGAAACCCTCCCAAATGCGGCAGCTGCGGCCGAAGAGTGCCGAACTGATCCCTCTTCAGGAAAACTGTCTGCAACATCCTCCAGCTTGAGATTTACTGGACAGCGAATGTAATATGCTCTCTTGGGTATTTCTGCCTTTGATTGGGTGCCCCATTGAGTCAATTGCCGATCCACCATCGGGCGGCTGCATGGAACAAATACTACCGTTTTTGAGGTGCTATTGTATGACCAAGAGCAAGTCTCTGCTCCGCATATGGAAAATCGACTCTGAATGACTCTAAAAGGGTGGTGTATGCGACTCTACGCAAGTCCATGCCCCCCAGAATTGTGTGTTATGGATGCCGGAGCCATCAAGAGCTGCCGAAATGTCGGCACAGCTCGGCTGGTCAGCCCCAATGACCGAGAAGGGAAGTGAAGCGCGTGGGACCACAGCCGGGACAGATGAGAGCCGGACGTTCAACATACACTTTATTTCCTAACTTCACAGATACATTCCACCTCAATGCATGCTTGAAACTCCGCTCGCCGGGTTTAACTGCCGTAAGTGGGTTTCTTATTAAGAGTTTGGGTGGGTTTCTGCAAAATTTCCTATTTGGGAGGGTTTCTGTCTGCAGCCCGGGTTTCTCAACAGAATTATCCATCCTCCCAGGACTTATTTGGATGTACCAGTGTTGTCTGTGTTGTAAGTTAGTTGCAAAAAGTCTAAGTCCAAAATGTTAATTAGTACCTGGTTTATTCCAGGCTGGTAGGCAGCCTGTAATGGTTGCATGGCCTAGTGGTTATAGTGCTTTTTCTCCGATTTCTTTGGCTTTGGGGAGGTCACTCGTTTGAGTCCCATGGTTGGCACATTTTCACCTTTGAGCCTTGGTGAACACTGTTTTTGTTCATGTTTATGTTTGAACATGAACCGTGATTATGCATGATTAACAACCCTTGATTAAACAGAACCTCTGTACCTCACCAATACCTCTGGCCTTCCCTGTCCCCTTTCATGTGACTAAACAATCAAGGATCAAACCTGATTTTCCGTTGAGATGCAGATTGTTTAATCAAACTTCATATAGATTCTTTGGTAGCTCTAGCAAAACAATTTTCTTCTTAAATTTAGAAATGAAAAGCGAGAGAGAGAAAGAAAACTATAGCTGTCTGATGCTGTGTTTCAAAAAAAATCTGCCGTCATTGCGAGGTGCGCTGAGAAACAGTGTTGGGAGACGGTGGATATTGGCGTCGATTGGGTGGCAGTGGGCGCTGCGGACCTACAAAACGATTCAGGATGCTGCTAGGCCTTTTTTGGCTTGAATAAAGGGGTGGAAAGGGGCGCCCTTTTCTCGGATTATATTCCTAGGGCCCAATTTTTCAAACACTGTGACATGCCCTGCTGGACAAACTCCAAAAGAAAACCAACTCCCTTTATTTCTATGGCGTCAGAATCGTCTCAGTGCCCTCTATTCTCACCTCGGAATTTGTGGCTCCAAATTTCCCAATGGAAAAGTGTCTTCTTGCAGCTGGCTCGCCTCGGGCCCTCGACGGCGCACGGACTCGCACGGCACAACCTGGAAGCCCTGCACGAGCTTCCATAGGTCTCGCTCCTCGCGAATCCAATGTACCAGCTCCGTCAACTACCCACCATTTGGACAGGATATGCACGGAGCGTGTCTAGGAGCTGAGAGATGCACGCGAGACTTGCAGCCGGAACACAAGGTGTGTGCCTTTTTGCTGCTATCGCCAAGTCGCTCACGCCCCGCCCCGTATTGAGTAACGTATGACGGCCAGTTCAACAATACCTTTCACCCCGGCTCGGGCGTTCCTGCTTGCTCGGCACGTCGGCGCTGTACAAAGCCGCGCGCGCAGCTGTATCAATTGCCAGACATGCTGCGAGCCTACGTTCTTCCCCCAGGCTCGCTATGTATGCAAATACAAATGCAACCCTAAATACCCCCTGCCTCTGACTTTTACCAGTAGAACAATGTCAGGGAACAGACATTCATCCAATGCCGCGCGCCAGTGCCGGTAGTGCTGCGTCAAATAGAAATACGTTGAACGGGTGGACTAGCGCCAAGTCATGCATCACCAAGGGCGTTCCGGTCATTTTGCGAAATGTTGCTTTGACGAATAGATAGCCCTCATCTCTATTTCCGCCAGGGAACTATCATTGGCACGGCTTTTGGCAGACTAATACGCGGGTCAGCTGCATGTCAAAGGATATATGTGCGTATGCTTCTCACACTGATCTTGCCCTTGAACTGCTCGGAAGGGAAGTCCTGTTCGCTGTCGATTACCTATAGAGAAAAAATCAGTACGGATATACATCAAAAGTCGAACAGGTGTACGACGTCACGAATGCCGCACCGGTCCGAGTCTGCAATGTCGTACGCTCTGAACTCCAGCGTGCCGCTGCGCATTCCCGTGCTCGCGCCCGTCGACGTACCTGTGCTAGAGGCCGAATTTGGTCGGCGGAAGTTGAGATTCGAGAGCTACAGGTTAAATTACCCTCCCAAGCCAAGACTAATCTCTGCGAGGAACAACGAACCATGGTGAGAACGTAGATGCGGCCGATGCAGAACCCGATACCGACGGTGACTGAGCGATACCGATGAGCTAGAGCTGCACCGTCAGCTTGGAAAACGCACCATTGCTTTCGTTGTTCAACAGATACCTGCATCGCAGTTCCGTAAAGTCTCATGGATCTCAGAAATAGGTGGTGCCCACATCATCAGAGCTATGGCCGCAGTTGTCGCGCTCACTGTCCCGGTCTGGATGGTCTGCGCGGCCAGGCGATTGAGCATACTGTCACAATCACCGCCCCGTGGTCAGCTGGGCCCACAAGGTAACATATACAGTGCTCGCGCACCTCCGTGTCTCCTTAGAACCCGGGTTGGCTTTCCTGAACTCCCAGAGGAGCGCCCCCGCAATGACGAGGTCCGCCACCGCCTGAGTCACCACCCAAATCCTGAAAAGCATCCGAGAGAATCAATGGGTCAATCCTAGATGGCTCCCGTTTACGTGGGGGCGGCGTACGTTCCGGGGATCTTGACTTTTTGCGCGATCCTTGAATGGCGGGGAACAACGCAACCACCATGCCGACTGTGAATGCGCCCCCACACTGCGCAGGGGGATCATGAGCAAGAAGCGACGGGCAGAGACAAACGCGTGCATACTGCGGCAAGGATCAAAAGGCCCAGGAAAAGGGTGATGATTATGTTTTTGGTGCTGGAAATTCGCAGGAGTTAACAGTTATTTACAGCGAACTCGGCGGCGAAGCACGCACAGCCGCCAGTAACGCTCGACCAAGAAGCTTTGGACCAGGACAGCCACAATGGCGGTGGCAACGAGGTATAGTGGCATGGGCTGGCAAGCGTCAGTTGGCACATGAAGTTGAAAAGTGACCTACCCAGTTCTGGTTCGCAAGATACATCGGATCACCTGTGCTCGAACGGTAGTAATAAATATATTGTTCTGCGGAGTCGAGGGGGGGTGTACCGGCGTGAGTTATCGTGTACTATGTGTGCATCAGGATGGCCTGGAATTGCAAAGGTCAGGAGCGGAACGCTCACGAGATAGACACAGGCATAGTTTTCCGAGAGCGGACACGGTGTCGATGGTGAAGGCGACCATTACTCGTGTCTGCGTAGAATCCAGTCAGAAATGGAATACGAACGGGAAGGACATACCTTAATTTCCAATCATCATGTTTGTAGTGACAGAAGTAGTACACAGCCTGGATCAGTTCGACCATGTACAGAAGCTAGTATACAATATGGGTCCGCGACGCGCCGGAGATACGCAGAAAGCAATCTGCTTACGGAGCTGAGCCAAGTGCCGATGAGAAGTGCACTGGAAAATGACAATTGAACCAAGCAGGCCTGTGCGAACAAAAGAGAACATACCCGGTAATGATGTCCAGAGGGGGGAGAGACATTGTGAAAGGACTGAAGGAACAAGATGAAATTTCATACACGCGATATTTAATACCAAACCACCGAACGCCGCAGCTCTTATCCGCTTCCGCCACGATATGAATCAGATCGCCAAATTGTGGGGATCATTCACTTTGCCTTGGCATTACAGCATGCAAGTCTCAAGCAGGACCCTGACAATTATTCCAGTCCAGGATGGAAACAATGTCAACGGATGCTTTTCTATTCGATAAATTAAATTCTGGACGAATATCTGAGCTTGCTTGTGGTGGTCAGCGATTGATGGTGACTACTCGCAGCCAATGAACACCGGTGAAGATAGGATCGTGACGCAGACTCCCCATGAAAGCCGATGGACAGCGGTGTCCACCGACGTACACCGACGTCCGTTCAGGGTACTTTCAGGGTCCGGGCATAAAGTTCGGGAACAAGAAAGTGACGTGTATCACCATAAGCACACCCTTTACCATGGGCACACCCTGGAAAGTAGAAGTCCCCGCCGTACGTTACCACTGTTGATCTTGATGGCATCGATTTTCGCCCATATGCATTAGGAAAATGTTTCGGGTCTAGCAGGGTCTGGCGGCGTGGCGCCGCGCTATGCCCTCTATGATAGACATCCGTCCCGCCACACTTCCTTGTGGCGTCAGAACGACATGCACAGAACAATTTTTTAGCTGGTCCCAGACGCGCCTTTAGGATATTCCAGTGATCTGCCAGATCACTGGAAATTGAGCCGCTCCGTCGCAACATCCTCGAAGACATTCAAAAATACATCAGTTTCACCTCAAGAAGGTTCATGCATAAACTTGTGAGCCATAGAAACCCGGTGTAGAAGTATGGGTCGGTCGCTGGGTGGACCAGAGTGGGCTAGGTCGTGCTGGCAGAGATCGGGTAGACGAGGAGCAAATGTGCGATGATCCTGGAACAAGAATCGGACTAGATGTAGAGTAGAATACAAGAGGAATGGAACAGGGAACTTAGCTCAGGAATACAGTGGACAGGTGCGAAGATAATCAAAATAGTGGGTGCATTGTGGTGGTAGGAAGCAAGGAGAGGTCCCCTAACTGTACAAACAGATAGGAATAAAGTGTCCAATCGTAACAACTAAATAAAGTGTCCATGAGGGAATCCTCAGCTAATGCACATCCTCCATCATTCTAACCATCCGGGAGCTACGCAAAGACGGAATAGGGAGAGCATGCTGCCCCCCACAGCATTGACAAGTGGGTGCCCATGCCACTGTCGGCTCAATCCCCGGCGTAGTCCGAGAAGGCCGACGACTCGGGTCTGGCACGTCGCGTTGGCAGTACGTAGTGAGAATAAATAAAGAGTCTGTGATGCAAGAGAGATATAAGGAATTGTATCGGCTTGACAGTGAAATGAGGTCAAAGACACTCGCACAGCTGTGTAATGAATCTGGGAGTATAAAGCGAGGGAAATAGTGAGTATGAGAGTAAACCATTGAAAAGATGCGAGGAAGGAGTAAGATAAAATAATTAGCAACTGGTTGGATATTTCTGCATGACAGGTGTAAACCGTGTGATGGGGAGAGGCGACGAGGGAGCCGAGCAACCCTTCCACACCAGAGAGGTCATTTCGAGCTCAGCTTCAACCTCAGTGTGATGACTTTCTCGTTGCCGGGTGGGGGTCTATGCTGACAGCTCTTGGCTTTGGTACAAAAGCCAGGTTCATCTCAAATAAAATTTCAGGGAATTGGCTGCAAAAGTTTGTGCAGTAGGAAACATCGAACTTGCTCTGCATGTGTCGGCTTGCCCTGCTATCAACGGCGGACAGGAGCGGTAAGAGTGATCCGTGACACCCGTGGACATCGCCAGAAATGGGACCGGGGTACCGGAATTTGATGGGCTCTAATTAGACCAATCAAACTACGACTCCATGATTGTGCCGAATCCCATACAGCAAAGCCTCAAAATGGCAAGGAAATTTCGTGTTCGGTCGCCGCCCGCCTTCACATCCAGAACCATGGCACATAAGGCACTTCAGCATAGAAACGAGTGATACTGAGATTTCCTTGCCATCTTGAGTGCTAATGAGGCCTTCCATTGAAGTTCCACGACCACTGCGGCAGCACGGGACTAAAAATGCCTAAATTTTTGCTATGTTTCTCCCAAATCATGTCGGTAGGGATTATTCATGCTTCCAAAAATATTAGGGAAGGTGTTTATCCAGTCTTGTTACCTCCCTGACTTTTCGGGTGGATCAATTCATAACTGGAGATGTTGCAGAGGCAAACCTCTCAATGCCGGCAGCACAGGGGCTTGCTGATGTGTAATCTCCCATTTAGGCAGTCGGAAGAAACCGGCCCGAGTGCTGGAAGCTAGGAGAGTTGATTTAGCATCCACGTTGTTCGACTTGGGAATAAATGACGATAATAACTAGTCATAAATAACCGTCATAAGCGAGTCTTCTGAGACGAGCCGGAAATATCAACCAGCTACGAGATTGCTTCTAGTCCGAGAAGTAAGCGCGTGGTGTCCTACTCTTTATAAAATTAAGCCTGTCTGAAGCTTTTAAAGTCCGCTCTGGGTTAATCGGCCCCAGAGTTATGGAAAGCGCAGTTTATACGGTGGACACCGGGTTACCAGGCTATCCTTTGACGCCGAGAGATTTTCATGGAGGGGATGCGAGGCCGCAAAGCGGCCGAGCAGCTGCTTGTTACAACTAAGAGCTAGCTTGTTGGAATACTGAAGGGAGCGCGTGGCTTCACTTAAGTTCACACAAGATTTAAGGGAAAATCTAGATAGATTGTTCAAGATAAGAATGAGATGCCGTAACAGGAGGGAATAACTCCCTTTCATACTGTACGTAGCTAGCCTAGATATAGTTATGACTCAAGCCTTGGAAAGCAGGGAAGATTGTTGATTGTTTGGCGATCTTCCTTATATGGCCATCTGCCTCGAGCTAAGTAATCGGTGAGTCAGTAAAATTCTGTTCGGGTGCGTGAAGGCTTTAGGGCTGGCAACCGTAACCGTGAAGCACGGAAATACGGCACCGTAATACGGTTACGGAGCCGTGCCGTGGAAGTCATCAGACTTTCGCATGCGGCACGGACACTACACGGGAGCGAGCCGTGTGGACCGTGCGGTGACACGACCATCTTTTTACGCCGTTTTAACGGCCGTAACGGCTACACGGAGCTCCACGGTCTCCGTACCGCGTGCAGAAGTACCCTGTCACCACCCGGGCCGTAATAAGACGGCCGTGTCTTCGCACGGCCGTGTTGGCCACGGCCGTGGCCGTATACGGCACGGTCGCCAGCCCTGGAAGGCGGAACCGTAACTATGGATATCCATCACACGCAAGAGGTGAGCGATCTTCGGATCTTGGCAAAACGTTCCCACGACCCTACCTACCCCCCGAAAAAGGAAAGTGTTTGGCAGGATAAACAACGGCGATCGCTTCCATCATTTTCTTTATCCGCGTTGACACGTCGCAGCGCGTCCCAAACACAAGTCCTTTGTGCTAACCCACACAGTGCGAACTCTGGAAACAACATGGGCTCTTTCCCCTGTAAATAATGCACGTACCTCTTTGACCGCAAACAAACAAATGCTTCCATCAAGTGATGGACGTGGCCACATCAAATCCCAAGATCCGAAGATCGCTCACCTCTTGATCACACGTATACAAAAGTCGTATTGGTGTAAGTGCACAATGGATGCGCGACGACTCGTGCGCTTCTCGTGTGCTGCCGAGGTCTGGGCCTCATGGCGCATAGCTGCCGAGTCACCGCCTCCACAAACTGCGGGACGTGATGACTCGTGGCGCTCCGTGGGTGCTGTCAAGGTACCTGAAGGGTCAGGTACCTCCGAGTCGTCACGTCATATTGGCTTACCATGCGCCTCCTTGGAGCTGGGAGCTGCCTCTTGAACACTTGGGCTACGGGTTGAGGTACGAGTGATCATATAGAATTTCCGTCTAGGAGAGGCTAGGCTACGGGAGGAATGAAAGATCTGCCACCGCTCTTGATGAGAAAGTAGTGTTATCGTTACGGCACTGTACATGCACTTAGGCCCCCGGTCACTCCCTACTAGGTCGGTCCGCCTTTTTCTGAAAATTTTCGTACTTTTACTCTATGAAAATCGGCTGGGGCCAAGATTTACTCTCTCGCAGACCGAAAATAATATATATAAAGAATTCCCACGCTATTATCCGGCCTTTTTTTCGCTTCGGCACGCTTCCTGCCCGTTCTCGTGCCCTTCCACATGCCCTGTTGGTTTTTTCCACTTGATTCGAGCTCCAGACTGACTCAAACATTTGCTCCAGCAGGCCACTCTCCCCGCAAAAACTTTCTCGGGCTCCGCACATCGCGGACCAAAGTCGTCCGTTCAGACTCCGTTTTACTCCATTTACCGGACCAGAAACACCAATTTTTGCCCCAGTCTTACTCTATTCCGGACCGACGTAATAGGGAGTGACCGGGGGCTATGCACTTCCGGTAATGGGATACCCCGATGGCTAACAAGGGCTAACCCAACGACCAGATCTGTTCCCGTTGGTGCCGGGTGACTAACTTTCGCACTACGCCATTTTCGCTTAGATCGGGCTTCCACCGGGGAACTATAAAGGCGCAAGGTGGTACCCCATTGGACGATCCATCAACTTCGAACTGAGATGCTTACCACTGGAATCACATCATACGGGGTAGATTATACAACTATATTGGTGGTTGCCAGCCTGGCAATCTATTTTGCCCCTGCATCGGCGAAACAATCTTCGAAATATTCCTGGACCGCCCTCGTCATCGTGGACTTTTGGTCGGGATTTTCCTGTTCACACTTTTAGTGGTTGAGTCTGACATTATTTTCTGCAGGAAATATGCTGCAATTGCTGGTGCCACCGCAGTATGGTGATCACGAATTCACTTGGCTAAAAGAATTTGGCTCCGTCTAAGGATGTTTCGGAGTGAGTTTCTCTCTAGCTCCATTCACTTCTCTGATCGGTTCATAGCAAAACCCGCCTCATGATTTCGGATCCCTCGGCTTTGCAGTATATTCTCAATACCCCCCCATTTTGAACACGGACCGGCCTTGACAAATGTTATGATTTTAATGTTAGATCAGAACACCACTGGTTGGGAGATTCAAGATTTTCAGCACAGTTTACGGTGAAAAAATGTTGTTTGTTTTTTCAGACATTTTTTCACTGAAAAGGTAGTGAAAAACTCAAAATATTTTCACTATTTTGTGAGTTTGAGGTGAAAAATTCAACAGGAAGCTCAAAAAAGGTGAAAAAAGATTTGAATTTTTCACTGCCTTTTTTTCAGTGAAAAATGGTCTGAAAAACAAACAACATTTTTCACCATAAATTGGGCTGAAAATTCTGAATCTCCCAACCAGTGACGCTGTTATGGCTGTGAAAGGTTGGCTCATTGTCGCCGAAGGCTTTTCCACTGATATCCGTGGTGCTCATAACAGGCGAGACCCACAAACGTCTCCGAGCTGCCTTGAGTGTTGGATTCACTCCTTCCGCTGTTCGAAATTACCAGCCAATATTCGAGAGAGTGGCCGAGAAGGTGCATTCAGGTTGAGTCTAGAGCTATCTGGCCCTCACAATTCGGTCACTCCCCAGGTAACCGAGCGGCTGGACAAATGCTCGGGGTCCCTGACAGACCTTTATCCCACTCTGAGTCAAGCCACTCTGAGTGCAATCAGCGAGGGTATGTTTTTTGACCTCGACGAGGCTCTCTTTGATTGTTCCGTACAGCGGTGTTGGGCTGTTCGACGCACGATTTGGGTGAAGCATTCGTGGCTAACAACGAACGTGTAATGTAAGTTGTTGTTGTTGGCTTCATGTCATTGGACACGACCTTTTTGTCTGTACTACAGGATTCTTTCATCTAGCCAGTCCTCAACACAAATCATTGCGGATGCGATCGTTTCACGTTTGCCCAAGATGGTTTGGGCGGCCAGCGGCGCATCTCCCCACAAGCCACATTCAAGGTCCTCCGTGCGGTCAAGTCCCTTGCCCGTCAGATGGAAGACAGGCTGTGGCAGATAAACTCGCTGCAATCCAGCAAGGTACGAATACGAGGACGGATGTATTTGATATGCTCCGTGAGTTTTCAACCATGCTAGATCTAGACTCGGTTGGACTAACGACACGTAGTGGACCCCGAGCGGTCCGATCGGAAGAAGAATATGCTGACGGAAGAGGAGTTAGTTGCTCAAACCGGAATCTTGATGATTGGCGGGCAGGACACAGTGACTAGTACACTGGTGTTTGGCTGTATAGAACTCGCCAGACATCCGGAATTCCAACATCAACTACGCACAGAAATCCATGCGTCACCCTGTGGTCCAGCCAGCGCTTTTTCTTAGAGTGTCTGCCATTACTGAATGCATTCATAAAGGCATGGCTGAAACTATAAATGGAATGTGGACCAGTTCATTGTTGCCCTACAGGAAACACTTAGGCTTTATCCATCCGGAGCACTTCAAGAACGTATTGCTGTTCAGGACACAGTTATACCTCTGACCGACGGTATCAAGAACTCTACGGGCGAAGTCATGAACCATATACCAGTCCAGAAAGGACAAGTCGTCCTTGTGGCCATCGCATCTTACCAAAGGTATAAATAACTTTCGACGAAGATGTTATTCTCTTGGATGCTGATTCGCGTGCACAGACTCCAGTCGCGTTGGGGTGACGACGCAGACCAGTACAGGCCATCCCGTTGGATCGATGGCACCGTAGTTCAAGGACAGGGTCTTGGTCCGTATGCAAACCTGTAAATCAGTTCTCTCACGTTCCCACATCACTTGGTAACATGTTCACAGTTTGAGTGTTCTCGGTGGCCCACGGGTGTGTCCGGGGTAAGCGCTCCAATCAGTTCAACTAAAACTACAAACCTCACTAAACATAGATGGCGTTTTGCGTAAGTGACAAGCCCATGACATCCATCATAATGATACTTACGCTGCCCAAGGATCTTGGAAATGCAAGTGTTCTTCTCGGAATTGGTTGGAGAATTCTCGTTTGCCTTTCCAGAGGATGTTTGTCTCTGCACCCGCTTTGCGAACACACTCATTTCGATCACGCCAAGTGGTGAGAAGGCCGCACCCCTCTATATTACACGAATTTAGCAGTTCATCTGTAATCTGCCGCTAATTACAGCAACGATTTTATTTTGAGGACACCGTCCGGGCCGGATTTGCCGGAAACTGCCCCTAGTTGCCCAGGGTTTCGGCACTCGGCATGGTCGGTTTTAATCGGTCTCCAGACCGATTTAACATCACCCTGGGAATGGCGGGGTTGCCCGCCCACCCAAGTACGAGCTGCACCCACGTCGTATTCCCCGCGCAGCCTTCGCCTTCGCCTCCCTCGTCCTCTCCCTCTATCTGCAGGACAGCAGTAGAACGACAGCGCGACAGCACCGTCAGCGTCCCCACCACGGTCCACCACCTCCGCGTCCACTCTCCATTTTCGACTCTCGAGCCCCGCGGGCTGTTCGTCGGCCGCCGCGTTCACTGCACGCTTGACGGCGTCCTCGAAATGGTTTTACATCATCCCCCATTCACAAATAACTTCGTCATACCCCATCTCGCATACGTCTGGCCTGCTTGCGTACCATATCTTGATGTTACTGCATAGAGAACCATTTCAATATCAAACGGTCACAAGACTCTTGGATTTGGGACACATTTCAACACAGGCTAGTCGTAAAAGCGAGTACATAATTCCAGTCATTCTCGAGGACTTTGGGTGCCTGGGTAGGTGCTTTGGAAAATGGTGGTTGGGCATCGCCATTCGTCGTCCGACTCACTGCAATTGTTCCGGCTGGGCTTTCACTCATCAATTCTCATGTCGAGACAAAAGCTTATCATGTGAAGCCACAATCTATCAGAACTGGAGTTACATTGCCGCATCGCCTGCCTACACCCCTGACGACCTGCATCCCTGATGTTTCTCCGAAACTTTGTTGCTAGAGTCAAGGAGGCTAATTGAAGTCCGGATAAAGGTGGGACCGCGGATAGCAGACCAAGCCTCACCAACAAACTCGAGAAGACCGCAGGCTCGGCCCTCCCATCATGGAGTTCCATATCTGGAGTATCAGAATGATGTAGTCTCCAGTACATATACTACTAGTAGTTCTATTTCCTTTAAAACGAAGAACGAGCCTACTGTTGAAATCTGTCAGAGACTACCAGTTCTCAGAAACTGACAAGGCCAATGAGTCCGCAGGCTGTGATCGAGCTTCCGAGCACCATCCGTGTAAAGGGGACCCAGGCAACTAACTGTCAACGCCAACGGTTTTGACAGAAATGATCAAGAGGAAGACTACCATGGGATACGCTGATCCCTGAAACCTTCATTACAGTCGTCGCACTTCGGAAGCCGTCTCGCCTCTCTTTCCCCCATACTAGAGCTTACGAGGACTCTTCAATGAACACATTGGATATTCAAACAGAGCTGTCCGTGATACTTTCGCGTCCAACCAAAATAGAACTGACTGTGCAGGTGCAGGAACTCGAGCTACTATTTGGCCGCTGCCTCATTCAGCAAGCAGACTTTTATCACCGGATAATTCTCTCCTACTCACTCCGATCACAGCACTCCTTTTTTATGATTATTTCTTGACATTTGAATGGGAAGTCTCACGGTACTGGGCCCGCCCCAACCTGAGCTGGGCGACGATATTTTTCTTCTTCAATCGGTACGGGACGTTGCTGGGCAACATTCCCGTGGTTATCCAAAACTTCTGGACCACTCCGAGCACCCCGGAGAAAAGCGCTGTATGGAAACCTCGACGAAATGCACATACTCCCAGCTCACATTGCCCTAGATGTATGGCTTGTGTAATTTTGTCGCTGAAGCAGAGGGAAGGCTAATCCCGGAGTAGATGCATACTTTTGGAGTCCTACCACCCCTACTTCATTCTAGTGATACAGATGATTGTCGGAGGTGGGTCAACGCGGATGAACTTTTTTTTTTTTCCTGATGCACTTTAGTGATGCTCATACTGCGGACCTACGCACTGTACAAGCGAAACAATCGCATTCTGGCATTTATGCTTGTCTTTGGTGTGGTAGTAGTTTGTGTTTGCCTTGTACGTTTGATGTTCTGTCCCTTGATCTTGCTGATTTCTGCTGCAGGGAACTACACTGTTCTCTACCAAGGGGGCAGGGCTAAGCGGTGATCTGGGCTTTATATTGGATGCACATACGCAATAACCGCTCGCCAGTACGTCTTTCCCGTGATATTCTCGAGAGTTCTTCTAATGAGCCTGTTGTAGGAGTGTGAGCCCCATAATAGCCTGGTCGGCCATGGCGCTATTTGACTGCATGATATTTTCCCTCACCCTGTACAAGTCATTCGGCTGGCACTTGACTGGGTTGAATCTGTTTACTGTGTTGCTTCGTGATGGTACGTCCTTAGTGTTTCTCATAGGGAATGCTGTTGATATTCGTTGCGTAGGGTCCATATATTTCGGGTACAAATCTTTCCCTGAATCTTCCGGGATCGCTGACGTTATTCTCAGTGTAATTGTGATCCTGAATTTATCTAACATCTTAACCTTTGTTGTGAGTGGACCCACCCATACACTTCGTACTTAATGTACTCAACCATTGGGCCTCCAGTTCGGTGGGGTACGGACATTGGCCCGCAAATAATCCCGCAGCAATACTGAGACTCAGTAATACAGGACTACACACGCGGCGTCGCAACCACTTTGACGAACATGTCAGTCGCTGCTCCCAATGACCTGATAAGCTTCTAACAGCCCGTCAGAGTATCCTCCCTGATGATTTCACGTCTCATGCTGAATTTGCGCGATCCCTCGCTCGCAGGAGTACCTGAATGCACCACGGATCCGGAAGCTGAAGGGGTAGGGGAATTCTCTACGCACCTGAATTTTAATGGCAGGGTTGAACCGCCGAGGAATTCCAACCTCAATGTGTGATGCACTTTAATGCTGTAGTAACAATGGTCAACAATTTAGCACTGCAGCAATAATGGACAACAATTGAACACTGTAGTAATAATTAACAACAATTGATCAATATCTCTCTAATCCCAGAATGTGGTGCCACATTCTGGGATTAGTCTATTGTTTCTCACTTAGCTGGAATGTAGCAATAAAGATGATTTATTCTTTCTTTCAAGGATTCCGCGCCTCTTTAGTTGTGCGAAAGTCCCACGATGTCGGTGGAAGGTCAAAGTCGACCAAGTCAAACTAGGCAAGATTGAGGCTGGGGAATCCTATTCGTCCGGTTCTCGAGAATGCCTCTAAAACTGTGTGAACACTTTGACTAAATGTCCGAACTGTGTCGAGGACTCTGGTTGCGAGCTGTTTTGGCGGGCATGTGTGTTTCTTGGGAGGGGTGAATGCTGGTTGGAACACCGCCGTATCCCAGATTTGTTAGCCATATAATTTTGGTCAATGCTGTAAGTAACCCCACAAATATTCAAATATGTAGGATTCAAGAGGATTACACATTACGTCGCAGAGCCGCTGGGGCTTACTTGGAACGACTACCGACTCTCTGGCGATCGCAGAAGTGTCACTCGCACCATTCCCGCATTATCTTCGGTCGGGTATTCGACTTGCTTCAGATGCACTTCTAGTTCTGGGTGGTTACGATACAGCCAAATGACGTAGAGGAGCCCTGTTCCATCGATCGGTAGATCGTGGCCTTCCTTTCCCTCTGGGAGCCACAGTAAATGCTCCAGCGATAGGAGCATAAGCGCTACGGACGCTGCGAGCCAGTCGAAATTTGGCATATACATGTCAGTTTAAACCCTCTGCAGTAACTACTGCGCGCTACCGCAATTATGTTCAGCTAATGGATCGTTAAATTAGGATCTGTATTCTCTCGCCTGGACGAAGCACATTTGCATTTCAGCGGATTTCTGTGGACCATCGAATAGCCGTGGCATTTTTTCCAGGGGTAGACCGATAGGATTGTGAACTTCAATGAGAGTATGCTCGAATTGTAAGTATCCAGTCTCTGTGAGGTTTACAATGAAGGAAACGATGTTCTGATTTTCCAAGGCAAAGACGACCCGATTCTCAAGCACATTGGCCCAATGGCAATCAGCGCAAGACGTACGACGACCAGTATCGAGTGAAGGATCGCAGAAAGGAGAGGCATGGAGTCAGCATGGTGCCCATTGGGTACAAATACCTTCCGCAACCTGCATGTCGCGGGATTGAGCAGGCTCTCTGCATAGTCGTCGCAGGTTAAAGCTAAGCTTGTGCTTCTGTCGGCCTCGTGGCACAATTCTCCATCGGAGGAAGGAATGGAGGGGTGTCGAGACATGGGAAGCGGATGGAACGAAGGGATTTGATATTAACCGTTCTTTAATGAAATGGCTCCTCGGCTGTGCTCTTTCCCCACATATCCATGCTCTTTCGCTCTTCCTCTGCTCTTCGTCTCTGCTTAGCTCCATCTGTCCTCAATTTCCCGTGCTCTTACCACTGCCCCACTGGGAATAATCTCCTCTTTTCAGCAGGATGGAATGCAATTCAGTGCACCTACAAGTCAAAGAGACATGGGCATACTTCGACTAGCGGGAGATCGAGTTGTGTAAGCTAAAACGTAGTCTCTCGCAGCCAGACTTCAATAATACTGAACTCGTACCTCGTTATATTGAAGTCTGTTATTAACCGCGGGGGTCCGATCAGGGTAAAAGCTTGTTACATAATCTGCACAGCCACGCCGCCGGATTTCGATGTTTTGTGCCTACAGATAGATACTTAAACTAGTTTTTGCTGCAGATGTATCTATACTAGTACACTGAATGTTCCTGCCTGTTCAGATTTTTTAGCTAGAGCTCAGAATCCAGGTGGATGAAGCGCCGAAGCATGACATGTGACTATCACTTGTGTTGCACTTTGAGCCTCAAACAGCACTCTAAAAGTCCAAAATAAATTGGAGGGGCTTTGCAATGGTGAATCAAACATTCTGTGTGCTGGAATTTCTTGAAAATATTGATGCTAGTTTCGCGGTCGCCCGTCGAAGAACGGTGTGGCTGTGCTGATTATATAACAAGCGCTTACCCCAATCGGGACCCCGCGCTTAACAACAGACTACCTCTCCATCCTCTGTGACCTGTCGGATAGGCCACACCACTCTCCGGCACGCACTCCCCCTCGCCCCTTGTCCATGCTCTCATCTACTCGCCTCCTCTGCGTGCTGTCGTCACGGCCCATCAAACACGGCCCTCCGAGTCCCCGCGGTCCTCGCCAACTTCTGCCCCCAGCGCCGCTCTGCCTCCACGCGCTCCAGGTCCCTCTTCCCAAACACCCACCCCCGCTGCCCACACCTCTGCGCCATCCCCCTGTGCTCCCGCTGCCCCTCACCGCGCCTCAGTTCCGCCCCAGCCGCGACCTGCACTACCTCTCCCCGCCCAGCCGAGTTTCGTCGCATTTATCGGGCGCGAAGCAACTGCGCCCGCAGCTGAGAACGGATTGCGCCGTTAATGCTCCCTCTGGAGTGCCTTCGGCGTCCTCGCCCCGACTCGCCATGCTGCCCTTCTCGTTCCCTGCCCTGACGCGTTCCTGTTTATCTGTCACCCAGCACCCCACACCTCTCGCCTAGAGTTGTCTACAGTCGTCCACGGTCTGACACTCACCCAGCACAACCACGCGTACACTCGCACCGCGCATCGCATCGCACCTCTCCCCTGCAACTCTGCATCTCCGCAAGCACTCCCTGCTCTGGCTTCGCTCGGACTTCTTCGCTCTGAATCGTAAGTTGCGCTCGATTTCATGCACCTGATTCAACTGGCATCTCTCCTTTTTGACTTCAGGTCTCCATTGCAGACACCACAAAGACGCTCACTACTACTGACCAGACATCGTTCAGAAAGCATCTTGATGTTAACGTCTACTCGTGAGATCCGGTCACTACCTCTGTTCTCGGCCTTCTTTGGAGCAGGCACCAGTCCACACACTCCGCTGTGCCAGCAGCGGTCTCCGACCAGCTGCCCGATATTCCCATTGCCCAATCTTTGCGCTCTTCACCAGCGAAAGCAAGGGCTCAGCTGAAGTACTGCACCGACCGCTTCGTCTCTCTCATCCATCCCCACCTCATTCACTTAATGATCCTCGTTCCTTCTGCGTTCCGCTCTGCTCCGGTCGTATCGTAGGTATCGCACCTCAACATACTGCTTGCCATGGACTCGACCTGCGACTCAGACTCGAATTCGGCGTAGATGCTCTTGCCTGTGCCCATTACTCCCCCGCATCATTACCGCTGATCTTGGCAATTTCACCTCAACTCATTCCACATCTCTGTTCGCAGCTCTGGAATAGGAGTCGGTTTTAATCAGTCTCGCCCTCCGGCACGCAAACTGTGACCCACCGTATGCTGCCCCTGTCATGATCTTGGTACCTCCAAGGTGCATTTTTTTCTTCGTTCCTCTCGCCCGATCTATTGCTGACCTTTGAATTCGCTTCCTACGAGATCTCTTCCCCCCTGTCTCGTCCTGTCT
>JARKIC010001236.1:0-140489 GCA_029378375.1 Mycena olivaceomarginata
AAAGAATGGATTCGTGGATCACATCACGCGCAAGCTGCTCGGCGGTTATTACCCCAACACGCCGCACCTCTCTCTTCTCGGGTCCTCTAGTGTGTCTAGTTCACTGGTTTGAAGAACACCATAAAATTCTTCGTTCTTTGATCCTGGATTTTGACTTTAATCATTGGCGAAGTTCTTAGTATAATGGATGCTCACGAAATATCGAAGGACTAGTAGGAACCCGTGCTCCGCAGGGTCCGTTTCCTGATTTATGAGACATTGGCAAGTTTCAATACTGAAGAGATGAACCAACCCGATTCGGAGCAGTTGCAAGATTTCCTGTTTCAAATGAGTGGACAGTGGATGTACCAAGTGCGGAGAAATGAAGAATTTATTGCAGAATACAGCGGTGTCTCCCTCAACATAATGCGTTTGAGGAGATGCTGATTTTCTTGCATTCATAGCCGCCGCAGTATACTCGCACAAGGGAGGACGAGGTGCACGGATTACCAGCGAGATTCCCCACTGTTGCCCTCTCCATCTTGTTGTGACGTTCCCTTGGGGCTTATTTCCAACAAGGGCCTCATCACCCGTCTGCCAGCTGGCCTCAATGCTGACAATGCCCAGGCTCGATTGTTTGATGTCTCTGACGTTGCAAATCCCTGCATTAGTCGACACCGATGGTAAATGGGGAATCACGGAAGATCTTCGATCTTGGATTCTACTGCGTAAAGCCAAGCCTGCATCTGTTGTATTACTCTCCTGGATTTGTTCCGGGGCCTTGCCAGTCTTAGTGAGGGCCAGGCATCCTCACACTATGTGACGACAGGACCCCGGATAATCCCTTGGTAGCTATGTCGGACAAAATTTTGGGATTTTCGGTCCCAAACCTAGGTCCCGTTCGGACAAAAATGGGGGTTTGACAGCGCAAAGGCACATGCCTATTTGGGACTATGTTTCGATGCCGTTTAACCGCGTCAGTTTCACCGTCCGGCGCTCCGTGCGTTGTTGTTCCATTGATTTCTGGCTGGCCTCCAGAGCCATGAAATGTTGGAGGACAATTGACTGACTTGTATGGCTTTCAAGAGATGTTACAGGTCCCAGGGGCTATTCCATGGTACTGAAAACCTTGCCTCCAGCCCTTACTGTTGAATTTCCGACCAACAGTTCTGTGGCCACAACGTGCACTTGGTGCTCCTTGGGTGAGCATGAATATTATAGATTTCAATAGTTCAAAGCGGATTCAGAGTCCATTTATTGCCTGAACCATCCTCATAACATATTTAATGTCTATACATCAATTCGGCCGTCGAAGATCAACATCCGGATCATATTTGTCTGTTCCGGGACTTCCGGCCGAGTGGAATGCTCTCAAGTTGAGTTAAGAAATTCCTTAGAACCTTTTTGATAGATGTGGGCATGGATTTGCATGCAAAACAAAGCTGCATGCAACAAATTACAGCTCTTTGCATAATTGATGACAGTCGCTGTCAAAAAACAACAAAGAAACAAACTTTTGCCAATATCCTGTGCTAAACACCATTTCCCGCCCTCTGCATGTTTTTTTGTGATTTCTTGAGGGTGCAGGACAGATTCTTATCGACCAAACTACCATTTAGCGCCGTTGAACCGCCAAAAACGGATCACGGCACAATTAGCGCACCGTTCGCCACTGGATCAAATGGTACGTACCAAGTACGTACTTGAACACTTCTTCTTCGCTTCCCGCTAGTGTCCCTCCCTCAATATTCAATGGCGTCGCCACGTAGGACCCACAAGGCTCTAAAGCCCAGTAGACGCGCCCGCGACCCCCGAAAGCCCTAAATCCAGCCTCGGGAAGGGGAAAAAGACCGACTCTACAACAATAAACTTTGGGTCGTCCGAATGCTCTGCTACTTATTCTTCTGCTTCCTGCTCCAAAGTTCCATCCTCTTCTTCCAACCCGAAAGTCTTTATTTCCTCTGCCCTGAGCTGTCCAGACCAAAACCTAGTCCGACAATCATTCCTCTTTGGAGCGCTCCACATCAGTTACTTTGCTTGGCAACATGAACCATGATCGCAGTGGCGAGTTCGAGGACGAGAATCCGGATGAGAACGACGACGAGGATGAGGGCAGTGAGGATGAAGAACAGGCAAAACGCGTAAAACAAGGTCAAGCTGCACAAAAAAGTTCGTATCTTCGCATTAGATCTTGCTCCGACGTACATCTCATGTTAGAAGGACAACCCCGCCCCACCGAAGGAGATCGCATCAGATCTGTGTACAGATTTGCCGAGTCCACTCTCTCTCCATCATGACGACTCGGACTCCAACAAACCCACCGCCATACGACTACGACTGGGGTGTCCCAAACATCTCAGTGCCCATTCCAGCCTCTCGTGATGAGATTCCGTTAACTCCAAAGCCCTTGGGGGAGGTGGAGTTCACTCCTGTCGGGATTTACGACGTGCTGCCGTACCCCATTTCAATCGCCTGCGACATCGTTACGCTGCGGCCGACCTAGCATTTGTGGCTTCCGGGGCCAGTGAAGATGGGCATCACCAAACTGCCCCGACCGAGTTTTTCCCCGAGTTCTGGAGTCTGTACGACTCACAACCTGTGGGCAGGCCAGGCCAGTTGGCAAGGAAGGATTTCGGGGAAAGGTGCCGGCGCTCCCAATTTGACCTCATACATATTTTTTCATTACTTTTTCTTGGAGATACACTGAGTTTGCGATGTTACAGGCTACCAAGTGGGATCGAGCTACGGCGGGGACGACATTCATTGTCCACGTCAATGGCACTGTAGTTCCCGGCACGCCTTCGGCCCCTGAGCGCCTGAAGGCTCATGTATACCTCCCACCGCATTTTCTCGCCCACCACCCTCAAGCCCACCCTGCCGTTGCCTTCATCGTCCAAACGGTCATTGAGCAGATCGGTGTTCCCACCGTGCAAGACTGGCGTAACAAGGCAGAGAGAGTCTGGTCACTGACTCAAACTGGCCATGCGCGCCCTGTTGCCCTGCCGGCGGTCCTTAATTCCCGCACCAGTGAGCCCCCGTTCGGCCCACTATATTTTCCCAGGCCGACCTGCGAGTCAATTTACCCTTGCTGGACCCACACCCGGCCCTGCACCACTCGGTCTTCAGCCTGTCGACGATGATGACCTGGCAGTCTTTGGCGTCGACGAAATCACCGACTTGGCGACCGCTGTCGCACGGGCGGAGGCTGCCGAGGCAGAAAATGAGGTCTTGAGAGACACGATCGAGTCTCTGCAGGCACTCAACGCCCAGATGCAGTCGGATTCCGAGTATCGCGAAAAGGCATTCCAGGACGAACTTCACTACCTTTCAAAACGGATCGTTCAGCTGGAGAACGAAGTCCGTATCGCAAAAGGTAAGTTCCAGTTGCCTTGCACAAATTTTACTCATGTCAGTTAAGTTTCTTTGCCTTCTTCTTCGTCTCGCCGTGCACCGTTAACACCCTCGCACTGCCCCCATCCGTCCTCTCTGTCTCCGAGGCGTGAGTCGCCTCCACATTTTGGTGGCCTCAATTCCTCGCGCCACGCGGCACCTGCATCCCTGAATTCTCCACGCCGTGCCACTCCATCACCAGCTGACACAGTGCCCCTCACAACGGCCTTAACCGACGAGTTTTTGGAAGAACACGAACTGATGTCGCTTCGGGACGCAGTCATCCTTATCATCCGCCTCATTCCCTCGGTGCACTGGAAGGATGAGCTCCGGAAGTTGAGTGGAATTCCCGCTTATTTGATTGATGCATTGGGCACTGCGATGGATGAGGACCTGCATGGTAGGCACTAGACGTTTTCATCCCAAAAAATATGTATCCCTTTACTTTTACGATCTCTGATGACTATGAATCTGATACTTCCGACGAGGCGGCCCGGTTCGCATGTTATATTGCTCTCTTCGGCTAAAAACCCCGAAGGGCAAGCACTCAGAATCATCGCAGCTGAGAAAGGTAAGCGGTGGAATGAATCTGAAACCGAAACTCAAGCCCGAATGGCAAGACGTTGAAGCGACGGTCTGCGGCCAAAAAATCCTGTGAAGGCCAAGAACTCCAAATTATTGAAGTTGAAAAAAAGTAAGCGGTTGAAATGAATCTGAAACAAAAACTAAACCCGAACAGCAAGAGGTAAAGTATAGTAATAAATCGCTATTATTTATATGAAGAAGCGTCCGTATGAACCAAATAAATAGTCCGAATATGGGATCGGAAACCGGCTCCTTACAACGGTGTTGAACTCCGCAATACGGTGAATCCGACTTTCGTCAACAAGGGCCTGTCCAAATTCCGAGACAAATTCCCGAAAGTGAGTTTCACAAGGGCTCCCGTGAGAGCTCTAGTTTGGCAGTGAAGATGTCGAACATGGGGATAAATCTGGTGAATGGTTGTCACCGATGATGGACGGTCCGGGGAACGTGGATCGAATGGTGAAATGACGGTGTGCGCTAACAGCAGTGACTGTGGGACTCGAAGTTGGGCTCCAAATATGATATTTGAAACACCGTAATGACCCTTGGACTTAAGCCATTATCATTCATTTTGAAGTCTGTGCTTCAATTACCTTGCAGTAAAAACGAAACTGTTTCAATTGCACAGCGGTCCCGGAGACACTGTCTGAGGCGTGCGCTGCAGATCTAGATAGCTAGGGTCATTGCGAACATTTCTCTCGGATTAGATTCCGCCCAGAGCCATTATTGTATTTTCTATTCATTTTGAAGCGTGTGATTCAATGACCTTGGATTGAAGCCACTATCATTCCTTTTGAAGCCGTGCTTCAATTACCCTGCAGTGAAAAACGAGGCTGTTTCAATTGCACAGCGGTCCTGGAGACACTTTCTGGGGCGCGCGCTGCAGATCTGGATAGCTACGTCATTGCGAACATTTCTCTCGGTTTAGATTCCGCCCAGAGCCATTATCGCATTTTCCGCAAGGCATTCAATTTGAAACGCGTGCCTCGATGGCCTTCCATTTACAGCTCTTTGCGGAACATAGTCAACGAGGGTTTCTAGAAGGTTCAAGGAAAGGGGCGAGGCAAGACACGAAAAAGAAGCCTCCTGCAAAGCCCCTGGAGGACCAAAATAAGCAGAAAACTCGGCGCAAGAGAAAATTGAAAAACCTTCTTGGCGTCGTACTAAGAAAACTGAAGTACCTGATAAAGGATCTCGGCGCGTAAGGATTGTGGAAGTAATTGAAGGTGATGAAGAGGATGAAACACCTCCGACACCAGTTCCTGAAGGAAGGGAGCTGCCCTTCAGAGATGTACCACCGGTTAAATTCTCCGATCGAGAATCAACGCCGGCCCAGGCGCCGATCAATAAGCCAAATGAACTAGCCTGGGTTCAAAATGGCAGCACGGAGCATGTGATTCAAAATGGCATTCGGTGCCATGGGGTTCAAAATGCGAATTAAACCATTCAATAGTGAAGCACTGGGTTCAAAATGGCAGCACGGAGCATGTGATTCAAAATGGCATTCGGTGCCATGGGGTTCAAAATGCGAATTAAACCATTCAATAGTGCTGCACTGGGTTCAAAATAGCAGCACGGAGCATGTGATTCAAAATGCCATTCGGTGCCATGGGGTTCAAAATGCGAATTAAACCATTCAATAGTGCTGCCCACGTCGATCCATCGTTTGCACGTCGGACATTTGAGAAAGTTGCCGGGCGGCGGAGTGTCATCGTTTGTCTGCTAGGTGTCAACATCAATTTAGACGCGTTGGAACGCAATACGTACTCCGTTGTCAGCCATCTGCTTCTGCTTCTCCCGCTGTCTGTCGTAAACACGTCGAGGAAAATTGATTGACACGCTTGTACATATTTGGTTCTGTGCTGTTGTTCGGCCCGCGGGGTAAATAACGCTCTGATCTTGCTCTAATCTCGCTTGAATCGTCCTACATGGCTGTAGGAAGGTTGCTAAAAAGTGCGAAGGTGTACTAGAGTCTGTTTTGTGGCCCCCGGGGCCGGATATCCTCTTAAAAAAATTGCATACAATTTTTTTTCCTGGCGGTCGGGACCCGACCCACCGACCCTACCCCATATGGTAATTGCTTATCATTGGACCCCCTTGATCAGGCCCTTAGGCCTGCCTCAGCTGCAAAACGAGGAAGACTAGATGTGATCCCAGCTCGCCGTGTCTCCAGTGCAGGCCTATAGCAGGACCTCAAAGCGGGCGAAGAGTGAACGTCCGAGGTTCTGCAACGATGACAGTTTTGGGGGTGGCCCTCAGGAGTCAGATGTATGGATCCCCCTAACAACAATGGTTTCCTTGGGTGGCTATCTGCGGTTGCTAGAGGGCGAGGTCGGGCTGGAGGGTGGCCGACCGGCCGGCGACCGAATGCATTGGGGCTGGCGGAATCAAGCATCCGCTCAAGATCATCGCCGCACGAAGCGCGGGCCGATTATCCAGACCGCCGAGTCTTCTGCGCCGTTCTCAGTGATCTCTTGCGGAGGTGTGAAAGGCGTTAACATGCGGTAGGGATTGGGTGATTGAACTTTCAGGAAAAAGCAAATCCTATGTAGCCAAGGCTAGGCTTCTGTAGTCATCTATAGAAATGGCCGTACCCTGGGTGTTCAAAGGGGTTGGGGAAGGTCGTCTCTTCGTATAGGTTGAGTGGGTTATCCGGGATACGCAAGTGCTCCGGTTTCACATTCTCGTCGACTTCCATGGAGTCGTCCCTTTATAACGTCAGGAAATTAGCTTTAGGGTGATAAAACGGCTTACTGGAAGCCACTGTACACGTATGTTTTTCCATTCATCCACCAAAGCAATTTACACCGTCAGATTTGATTCTTACCAAGGGGAGGTCGGCTTTCGAAAATCGGATATGGGGTAGAAAAGTTTTTTTCGACCTCGAGCAGACCCCCCCCTCCCCCCCTCTCCTTCTATAAAGGGAAGGAGTTTCCCACCCCTAGCGACGGGCCGTGCTTTCCGACTGACAGCATCACATCAATTCTCTCTTTGTCGTCTGCCAGTAATTACAAGATGTCCATCCTGCCCTTCATTATCGCGCATCTTTCGTTGTTTACGGAGGATGGAATTACATCTCTGGATATGGGGTCCTCAACCATAGGACCACGAGAAGCCCTCTTCCTGGTATAGCGCTAAACTCCAAGTACGCATTGTGTTTTTTCTTTGAAAATCAATTGTCACATTGTGTATTTCAAGATAGTGCTAAAGGACGAAGACATGCTCCCCACAGATAGGATCGGGGAGCCCCAGGTTTTGGTGGGTGTCGGGTAGGTGCGATGAAGGGCTGGCCTGCGCAGCTCGGAGTTTCTAACCCGAAGCACCACACGACGTGTCCGGTGCGCCGGACGCAAGTGCAGCTGTGCATTTCCTAGGGGTGGTAGTGCCGGCGGGGTTGTCTTGTCTTTATCCCTGCTCTCTAATGCGGCAAGACTAAGACGGCCTGATCTGTCTCGGGGGATCCACTCGAGTGGTGAAGAGATGATGCTTGAGTATATAATGTGTATACAGCGCCATCTACAATGCCATTTCGTTCCACATATATACTGCTGGATACCCTTCTGTCTTTGACCACCATCCCATCGGTTTCGCTATAGTCCTTCACCCAATTGTGGATGATCTGGAGTCGTTCGCCATCACTTTCGGGTGTGCAGGACATTTGATTGCTTTTGGTAGGGACAGATGGAAGGATGCTTGGGTTGTTCGATTCAGTGAAAAGTTCACAAAAAAAAAAAAAGCAGCTGCGCCTGTTGTACCGCAAAGAGCTGTAAATGCACCGATAGCTTCGAAATCCGCGCCACGCTCAACAAAGAGTGTCACAATGTCTGTGTGGCCTTTAGCCGACGCTCGATGCAGTGCGGTGTTGTTGTCGTCTACAGGACGAAGAGCTGTCGACGTCTGGGCAGTTTGTAGATGAGGAGGAAGGAGATATCTCGGACGTTGAGCCAAAGGTCAGTCTTTACTGGGCAAGAAATCATTTTCAAAAAGGAGACATAGAGTAGGAATCATGTGCAATTGGGGCAAAATGAAAGGTGGGAGATTAGTCGATGGACATGATGTAATGGCGGCAGTCTTGTTCACCGTTACTCCCTGGTAGTGTAGTGGTAAAGTTAGTGTACCGCAAATTTGCTGCATTCTATGGGGTGACAGCAGTCTGTATGTAGGTGAAAAGAGTACCAGCCGCCACTTACAAAGGATACGAGGCGAGTGAGTGGGATGCCCTCGTGAGCGCCTGGCATGCATCTTGCCTGCGGGGGGAGCGGGGGAGCATGCGCACGAGAACGATGAGCTTCAGCAGCCGCCCCATTCCACACCTATCCACGCGGCGCGAATCATACCGACCACCCCCGTTTCTTCGCGCAAGCCATCCCACTCGCAGGTCGTGCTGCCTCCCCGTACGGTGGCCACCGAGAGCCCCTCCCCCTCGTCTCCGAGTTCGCTCTCCACGTTCTCACCTTCCCCTTTGCCGCGGCGTGCCAACCACATGGCAGATGTTCCGCCGGCGGGCAAATCCGCCTATGCGATCAAGTGCGGCTGTGAGGGCCGCGTATATGATGAATTGAAACCGGCTCGCGACTTTTACCACGCGCACCAGCATCGCGGCAAGCATCCGGTCTTTGCCATCTTCCAGTCGCTCACAGCGGTCGTCGCTTTCATCGAAGGGGAAGAGGATGAACATTCTCCCTCCGAAAATAGCGAACGTGGTCAGTGGATTGACGAGGAGCTCGAGGTCTTTGAGGCCTGTGCCCGACTCCGAACCGCCGCGCTTGCTTAGATTTATTTTCTTTTTGGCAAGTGGGTATCCATGATGCTATTACGTTGACTCATTCATATCTCAGCTAGTTTTGTTCCCCGAACCGCCGCGCTTGCTTAGGTTTTCTTTTCGGTGAGTGGATATCCGTGATGCTATTACGTTGACTCATTCGCATATCAGCTCTTTTTGTTCCTGGTCGGGTCAACTCGTGTAAGTAGGTAGATTATTGCAATGCTCAGTTGTACCCCTCCGATTTTGTCGGACATGTGCGTGAATAATTTGAGATAAAGGAGACGGCTGCGAATGCACACTATCACTCACTATGAATAACAAACGGAAAAGAGCGCGCACTGCCTACATCCACGATCCCCGCGCGGAGGAGATCTCGACCTCGTCGACAGCGTCCAACACCCGCGTGCGTTATGAGCACCATCGGCCCCCTCCTCCATCTCCTGAAAAAAATCAACGGGCTTTCGACATCTTCGACCAGGCCATGGGTTATACTCCAGATGATGAGATGTTTTTACCTCCCAAGGATGTTCCATTCGAAGGCGTGGCTGGAATCACTATCAAAAAGAAGAAACGGAATCGAGACACGGTGAGCATAGAAAATGGTTGTGGGCCGCATAGACTGACTTAACTTAACATGTAGGATCGACCATTGTTCCCTTTCATTCGTGAGCGCAATGATATTTTGGATTGTATCTTGCGCCGCGAGAGTCGGGGCCCCTGGTGGGCGAAGGGTTGCATGCGTGAGGGATGTCTGGCAATCACGGCCGAATATCGCTGCCAGGATTGTTTCGGCGGGCGGTTGCTCTGTGAAACTTGCGTGGTCGACCGCCACCGTGACGAGCCTTTGCACATTATTGAGGTGGGTAAAACTTCTTGTGTGTCACTCATCCCACTGATTAGGGATTAGAAATGGGTGGACGGGTACTTCCAACCCTGGTCTCTGACCCGCATCGCACCTGGCTTGCGTTTTCAGATCGGACACCCGCCCGGGGAGGTGTGCGACTTTCGAGACGGGCCGCACAAGTTTGTGATTCTCGACAATAACGGAATTCATCAAGTCTCCGCGGATTTCTGTGGATGCATTGGGGCACCGTCTTCCGTCCATCAATTACTCAACATCGGCTGGTTTCCGGCGACGCTCAAGGAACCGGAGACGTGTGCGACCCTCAGCGTACTGCGCCAATTCCATACTCTGAACTTGCAAGCTCGTCTTCCTGCGTATGACTTTTATACGCCTCCTCCTTCTCCACCTCCTCCAGGTCCTCCTTCTGCACCTCATGCGCGGGGATGACGTTTCCATACTGACACCCATCCTCAGATGCAACGAACTGCGTGTATCTGAGCTTGGGGCCGTCGACGAAGAGACAATGGATCTGATCCACTGTCATCTTGTGCACCTCAAGCGAATCTCTGTACGCGTCCATCGCATCGCAGATCTCCTGGCTCCGTCGCATCTCCTCCTCCGGCTCTTGAGCTAGCTTTGTGACTTCCCGTCGTGCAATGCCAACATCAACACCATGCTCCAAACGGTCGAGGATCGCTTCGCATGCTGTGTTTTCCTCGACCGCCGTAAACAGTTGGTGCAACAGCTCCTCCACCTCTGCCGCCTTGAATACTGCGTCGACGATGTCCATGATCGCATCCCTGTAGGCAGCTTCGAAGCGCTGGCGAGCCGACGGCAACACCTGCACATGCCTCCCACGCCCGCACTCTCGCCTCCCGTTCCATGCGACCTAACGACATGTTTGCCGCACGCTTGCTTTCGCTGTCCGTGATCCAGCGGATAAGGGCTCCGGTGACATGGTCGTGCTGTAGAATGCGCCCAGGATGTGTGTTTGAGTCTCTGGTGGCAAAACTTTATCCACCTCTTGTGCTCATTGGAGGTCCACAGGGCCGGGAAATCAGAGATTCGGCCCTTGTTCTCGGGGAGACGGCGGAATTCCTCTAGCCATTCGGGCCATTTCCGGAACCCCATTGGCGTCTCATCGTGGTTGGGGAGTGGATGAAGAGGGTGAGATACGCGGCTGTTATCATTCTTCCGGACATCCTGAGAGTGGGATTATTAAATTGAACAATGAAGCGGGCAAGTGCATCATGAAATAAGTGAGCACCGTAGTCGGAAATGAGGGCATTAATTCGGACAGCTTTAAGAGTGGGACACTTTGTCATTTGAGGCGGTGTTCGTAGACAATCCCTGGCGGCAATGGCTTGACGGTGGGAGGAGCGGAAGATCCGCCAAGCCGCCATTGGATGTATTTCTCATACTGAATGATTTTTCCTTGCGGTCGAGCCAGAGGGTCATCTGGGGAAATTTGTCCTTGAAATTCGTTGCACGGTATGCGTCTTTCGTGAGGTCGATGTGGAGACGCTCTGTGTATTCGGTATTGCAGTTATCAGTGGTACCGAAGAGTGTGATGTACATGGGGTAGTGCTCGCAGTTGTGGAGCTTTGGAAGGTTTAAGTTGGCACGAACACTGAGGTCGACGAAGATGCTCTTGTTCTCGTGGAATCGCCGTAACCCATCTCCTAGTTTGGAAAGCGTCTCTGAGGTGTGCATCGGGTACTGTGCCAGATGCAGGTGGACCGCCGCTATGAGGCGAGTAGATGTAAGGCCGTCGGGAAGTTGTATATCGAGGTGATTGCGCGGGATGCAGCATGCATCCCAAATCAGAACGGAAGCCATGGTCCGCAGGGAGCCAGCTCGGCAGAGGCCCAGCGCAGATCCTACTCGAGTATCTTGCAAAGATGGGATCTAGTGTGAACTTGATGATAACATCTCGACACCACATCACCCCAGACACATCCCTTCCCAATCTCAGTTCTATGGAGATCTGTGCAACCGAAGATGATGTTCGGAGATATGCGGATGCACAAATCCAGATGTCCTGGCACCTGTTCTACAACCCTGTAACCAGAAAGATGGTTCCATCTGAACGCACTATCTTTGACGAGCATATTTCCCTGGGAACAAGCCTGAAATGATGAGGCAATGTCCCAAAATTCCTCCTTCTTCACTTGTTCATCTTCCTCCTGTTAAACCGCTGGTTGTGTGCAATGACAGGGGAGATGACAAGGAGGATTGTATTGCTTTTAGCTATCTACCTACACTTTCTGCCTATAATCTTATTTAACACACCACTCCTGAGGGCGCCACTTGTCTTTTGGCATTTGGTTCTAGTTTTCAATTCATGATGCTTAGACCAGTCACATTTCATTTTTCTCATCCACCCTCATCATCTGCTGCATCAGCTGCACCCCAGCCACAGACTGACATTTGTCATGGATGTGGAGAGGCTGGTCACACTCTTTTCCAATGTCCTGAGTTTCTGAGACTCATTGGAAAGAGAAAGCCTCGAAAGCCTAAAAAGGGTACAGCAGTGTCCGAAGTTGCCTCTCATGTAAGTCTTCTCTCCCAAGCGTCATCAGTTGCATACAACAGATGGAATTCAGACTCTGGGGCCACTTCACACATGACTCATCATCGTGAGCATCTGTTGAACACCTGTCCATACAGGGCCAATTGAAGTTGCAAACAGAGTTGAGGTTCACTCTGAGCTGGTGGGAGAGATACTGCTGAGACCACTGCTTAATGTACATCCTGGGCGCGAAATCATTCTCTCCAATGTCCTATACATTCCCTCACTCTCTCACAACCTTATCTCTACCACATATCTGTCTTGCATTCACGGTTACTCTGCATTTACTGGAGCCATTCGGTGACCTGGGCAATCTGAAGGCTCTCAAAACGCTGACTTTCTTGCACCAGTGTTGGACGGACTGGAGTGAGCTCGTTCCCCTGCTCGAAGCAGCCCAGTCGTTGGAGGACATCTATGTTTATGTGGATGCATGACAAACGTTTAGCGAACATTGGCTGCCAGTTATTGCACCAACCTTTCACTTGCGCTGGCAGTAGAGCGGAATACTCCGTGACTTCCGAGTGCCAGGCTTCTTGATGATTTCTTCAGCTGTGTCTGAGGGTGGGCAAGTACGAGATGGAAAGTTGTAGAAAACCGGAGTACAGTATCCGAATTGAACCTCGTTCTCTTCCCCGCCCATTCCTCCACCTCAACAGAAATACCCCCATCTCATTTCCCATCTCCGGCCCACCAATCTCTCGCTTCTCCTCTTAATGCATCGTTGATGCATCTGGCTTACTGTACCTCATGCGGGAATATCCCGATGAGTCGTTCGTACATCATTTGGTTATGTAATATCTGTAATCATGTTGCTTCAATTGGATATACCGGCCCCCGAGCGGAATCTTCCTGCTACGCTGTCTGAGCACACTGTAATAGCGGCTGATATATTTAGAGCTGGGGGAACTTAGGCAGGTCGATGATTTCCCCAGAAAGCCGAGTCTTTTACTCCCCAAATGGGTCTGTCCCCAAATCTTGGACGTCGGATCATTCATCACCTCTCTTATCCTGACAGTCATTCGATCAACGACAGCATTTCCTCCTGAGCCGTCACTCGCTCTACCACCCTCGACTCATTCTTTCGTGACTAGCAGTGAAAAAAGTGCCTGCAAGGGTTTTGGCACAGCACTGTTTTTCCACAAGTGCTCAATTAAGCACCTTTATTATGTGCTTAGCACGGCAAATCTAATTCTTTATAGTTGAACATGTTGAACTTTACTGAAGCGTGGCAGTGCCCAACATTGTGCATGCTTGTCCTCTTTCCCAATCCGGGCAAGCTCCGCTTTACCGATCACTTTCACCACGCAAGCTGACTTCCACAGACTTCCACGTCGTGCAATGGTGATTCTGGGCGGGATCGGCGCTGCGTAGACTTCAACAAGGAATCAAATCTTCGGGTGAAGGGTGAATCATGCATCCAGTTGTCTCGAATGAGAACAATCCGTGTAGCCGCAATTTGCGCACAGCTGGATTCAAGTGTAATTCAAACGGGTATGTGCCACAGAAAACTATGCAACGTCGATCCGATCCAATGTCGAAAAATCCAGGATCTGCACGATGACGTTCGTGTCTCATTTCTCCTGTATTTAAACCGCGTTCGTCTCACCTCTCAATAGAACATCCACTCACCTTCAAGTTCATGCCCACCTCGCAGCCGCCCGCGCCTCCAACGCCGCCTGGAACCCTTCCTACGTCCCCGTCGGCGTCTTCGTCGGCGGCACCTCCGGCATCGGCGAGGGCATCGCAGAGGCATTCGCCCGCCACACCAAAGGCAACGCACACATTATCCTCGTCGGGCGCAACCGCGCCGCCGCCACCGCCATCCTCGCGCGGCTCGAGAAACCCCCAAACCCCGATCTCACGCGCGAGTTCCTCCAGTGCGACATCTCCCTCATCGGAAACGCCAAACGCATCGCCGCCGACCTCCTGGCGCACTTCCCGCGCATTAATATTGTCTTCCTTACCGCGGGCGCGATCTTACTCAAAGGCCTGGACTTGACGGAAAGGGGGTAGACAGGCAGATGGCCACGCTGTACTACAGCAAGGGGGCGTTCATCGCGGGCGCTACGCGCGGCAGCGGCGGTGGGGGAGGACGCACGCGTTGCGGCCTGTGGACCTCAGCGACCTCGGGCTCGTGAAGAGCATGAGCGGCGGGATGACGGGCGTAAGGAAGCTGCTGCCGCAGATGGCGTCGCACCAGGATCTCATGGTCGAGATGCGCTCCTTTCCCCTCCTCTTCCTTGCATAATGCACACGCAGAAGACAAACATTGGTTGATCTGAAGCGGCCCACCGCTTCTCGATGCGGGCCATCATGCCCGCCGATATACTTGGATTGCTGTGGCGTTTGAAATGGAGGAAAACACCGGCGAAACCCAACAAGACCTGGTCGGCCCGAGTGTGGTCGCTCTGGTTGATGTTAGTGATGTAGCAAATAGGCTCGATGTCCTCCGCAACGGTCTCCAAAATTTTCCAGAAGACGGGGTTATCGAGTAGATCACAAAACCTGTTTTAAAACCTGTTAGACGAATTGCAACAGTAAGGAAAAATTGTACCGTGAGGCAGTCTCGGTCATTTTCTTGATAGCCTTCTTGTTCTTTTCTGCACCCACTTTAGCTGCAATAATCTCGGCCCGCTGGGTAATCGCGGCCTCGCGGACCGGCGCCTTCAGGCGAATGAGACGGTGAAAGGAAACAGAATGTGTAGTCCAGCGAGTCATATTGGTGATGAGGTACGAGCGCATTGAACCGTTCTTTTTGATCTGTGTCTTGTCAAAAATATCGCGAACACGTTCATGGCCGACAATCCAGCCCAGAACATCGGTGGTGTCCTCCGCAGTTTGCGTGCCGGAGTCGTTCACCTTAAAGTAGTCAAGCATGAGTTGTCCCTAGTAAATAATCAAGATCTTGAGTTAGCGCATTACAGAGAGACGAAACAGAATTGACCTGGTGAGCACAACACGGTGGGGTAAACAGCCATGGGCGTTTTTCCACCAGTAGGTCTGGCTAGGATTCGATCAGGAAATCATTGATGGGCATAGGATTTATTTCCCAGATAAGCGCGCCATTCGAGTTGAACGCAGCGTTAAATTCCCAGAAGTTAAACGGAGTGGTGGAATATTCAAAGTGCTGAATGAGGGGGAGAATGCAGATATTAGGGATGAAGAAAAGCGAGAAAACATCCAGCACGCACCCTCTACATCGCCACAACCAGCACCTGTTCGATTACAGACACCATCAGTACCCGACTCACCTTTAACAATGCCTCCAATAACCCCACCTTCGAGTTCCAGGCCAAAGACACCAAAGACCATTGTTCCCCGGGATATTTCGAGCACTATAGATGTGAAGAACATTATAGACGGGACTTGAACGCGTCGCTCGGCCCCCATCGCACATGACGAGGATGCTGACTCACCACGGAATAATCCTATCGGCATGGAATATGGTGGATGTGCCATAATAAAATAATTCACTGGTTTTTGAGAAGTCGGGTCTGTGAATTTATATAGTATCGAGAAATGGTGAACACAGCTTCAAAGTACTTGAAAAAGTGTCCATATTCACCCATTAGTTTATTGAAGTTGAATGGGTTTTGGCCTCAGGAGGTCGCTGGCAAGTTTCGCATTTTTAGCATTTTTGCAGTGACAAGGCTCAAAATACGGAAAATGGCCAACTTGCCCCGGCGATTGCGAGACGAAAACACATTCAATCTGAATGACCTAAACCGTGAATATAGACACTTTTTCAAGTACTTTGAAGCTGTGTTCACCATTTTTCAAAACCATATAAAATTTCACAGACCCAATTTCTCAGAAAACGACGAATTACTTTATTGTGGGACATCCAACTAGAAATGGTATGGGTTAAACTGCATAGAAAGTCTTAGAATCACTCAACGTTCCTGGTAGAACTTTATTTGAAGTAATGGTGCAGGTCAGAGCTCAAATGACTGTGTCCTTTCTTTTTCGCCGCCACTGTGGGCTCCAGACACACCCGGTGCGCCGGCGATGACGTCTGCATACACCACGCTCGGCGGCACTTATGTACGGCGCTGGATGTTGTTGACGGCGAGGGATGCCCAGAAGGGAGAATGGCTTTATAAGCTGCCTCTCTTGGGGTTTACAGCTAATGTCGGAACCGAAGGCGCGATGAGAGATTTCCTGTTTTGGACGCTTTTTGATCATTGCGACCGATTTGCCCATATCTCGCTCGGCTTTGCCTGGAATACCTTCCTATGTAGCCCAATCATCTGGAATAATTCCAGGGCAATTGGTGATAGACTCAGAATCGCGGAAATATATGATTTTTGGCCTGTCCGACAGGGGGGCCTAGTCTGAGTTCAAAGTGTTCTACGGGGCTGAGACCTTGTGAGGGGAGACTGTCATGGAGTATAAAACGGGTGATAGAGTCAGATTTATGCACTTTTCACTCAGAGAATTGTTATCGCGCTGAGAGTGATGTTTCAATCAACATGTTTCAAATTTAGAGATCTCCTTCAGTTTTCAACCAGAACTACTAAAGCAAAAGGGCAAGGCGTCACCCTAGACGTCACTTATGGATTACTCAATTATTTCTGTTAAAATATCTCCGGGAAATACGCCAATTAGCGTGTCGTGTCCACACGCGTCATTGGCTGTCACGGTGGTCTCTCTACTTGGTGTATTTCCTGCAGGCGCTTTTAGCCAACCGAGTTAGATAGAAATAGTTCCATATCTGAGGTAGCACCATGTGCCTCTGCTTGGGAGTGTTTAGCTGAAAACTCGTGGAATTATTCCTGGTTAAATTTTGTGGGCCAAAAGATCACTTCCGGCGCGATATCAATTCTCCAGGTGGCAAATGTGTAAATCCGACTTTATCGCCCTTCTTAGAATGTATGATGGCCTCCCCTCCCAGAGTTTTAACTTGTTTGGACAAGATCTTGCCCCAGCAGAACGTGGTGACGCAAACCAGGCCCCTCTGTCAGGCGGTCAGAAGAAATCATATTTTCGTGATTCTGGCTCTATCACTAATTGCGCTGTAATTATCCTGAGAGGTTCCGCTACTTATAAAGGTAACCCGATGAAAACTGACTCGCGACCAGTTCGTTACCGCAGGACCCCCTGACAATGCCTTTGGATGCCAGGTCCCCACAGCCTCAAGTCAGGCAAAGCCAACCTATTCCTACTGCCGTAGTCAGGGGTAGTCAGAGGTAGGTGAATGTAGGACAATGTATACCCCATATATCTCTGGCAAGCTGCCAGGCGCACCACACGGGCCGTGCCGCTTGTCGGCCTTACAGCTTTATTCAAAATTCAATGCATTCCAAAGCGCGCGACAGTCTCAGACAAGTCTCAGTGCCCATTTTGCAATTCCCGCTACCGTAAGGCACGGTTTCTTACGGAGCACTAACTTCAGCCACTTGCAGTAGATTACATTTTCATCAGCATTTTTTTGCGTAATCGCTGATCCCCCAGCCAAAACATGTGGGCCGGTTTCCAGCTGTGCCCTTTGCCGACGATCGCCGTGGCCAAGTGCCTAAGGCAGTTCTTTAATTGAGGATTGTCAGCCACAAGAACTGTCTCTTTAGATTTCCTTCTAGTGCCCCAGGTCCTTTCCAGGCAGGCTTTCTGCTCTGCATTCCAATGCAAACAAATGCAATTTAATGGTGGCTTGGTATGCCGAGTTTCCCATCAAATCAGTAAATTGCCCTGTTTGGAGCCATTTCAAACCGGATTTTCACGGGACATGGCTTGTGTGATAGCCAGCGCAATTTCAGTCACAACTGTCTCTTTAGATTTCCTTCTAGTGCCCCATGGCCTTTCCAGGAACGCTTTGTGCTCTGCATTCCAGTGCAAACAAATGCAATTTAATGGTGGCTTGGTTTACGTCCGCTCTTGCTTAATCTGATGCCCTGGATCCTCACAATTCCTTGCTGGGCTCATCAGGTACGCATTGCGGACGGCCTTGAATGCTGTCGAATTAATAATGCCGCTACTCAGATAAATTTGGTCGTGAAGGAATATATTCGCTGCCCAGAAGTCACGATCATCCTCAACAACTGCCTCAAGATTGTCAATTGGTTTTCGTCTCACAAGCGCGGCCTTCTTATGCTCCTCGAGGAGCAGCAAGCCATCAATGAGAAGCGACCACCCGGGCAAAAATGGGAGCGACTTAAGCGATTCGTGCGGGCAGGAATTACACGATGGGGTACCCACGCTTTGTCTGTGTGCCGCCTTGTCGAGCTGCAGGGAGCCCTTTTAGATTTGATCAACCATCGTTCCGAGGACCTGGAGAGCGCGGGTGGTGATGACGAAGTTTCGCGCGCAAGCGCTGCTGAGGTTACCGTAGTATTTCGTTCAAATCGACAGTCACGCGTCACGCACCCCCCTATCGATATCGAAATTTGGCAAGGGTCACGCATCACGCAGCCGATTGTCGAACCTCCCGAGCGTCACACAGGGCTGAAAATTGCCTGTAAGACCCAAAAAAGCGAAAATTTTCGTTTCAATGTCGAAAATTTCGCTGGTGTCACGCCAAATTTTGGCTGCTGTCGAAATGTCGAATTGGTTTTTTGGGTCACGCGTCACACCCAGTGTCGATTTGAACGAAATACTACAGTATGTCGCTAATTGACTCCGGGCGGCTTGGCCCATTTTGGACAGGTGTACATCGGAGTGTTCTTAATTTATTTATTTTGACCGCTGCGCTGATCTGTCCCGCAGGGTATCACGGTATCTTACGCCCCTTACTGTCACATCAAATGTCACTCAAGGAGCTAATACTCGCCTCGACAATGTCCTCGTCACACTCGCGGTTCTTTATCACCGGTATTCAACCGATACCAAATCCTTCGACTGCGCCGCCCACAATACAGTCATCTGCGCTGGCCTTGCCAAGCGCTGGAAGGCACTGAAGCATGATCAAGATTTTTACATCTTAGCGGTCTTCCTCAATCCCTTTCTCCGTGTGTTCTTCTTCAACGACGATGATACCCATTCTCTCAGCCGCGTTGGGCTGTACCATGTCGTGAAACGTGTCTATACTCGGATATTCCAACTCAGTGACGACTTCGCTGTCCCCTCAGCGCTCTTTGCACAATACTTGGACTATTATGATGGGAGGGGACGGTATACGAGCGAGAAAATGGCGCTGAAGGAGTTTAAAAGCATGTTCAATAATCAGGTATGTTTTCGTCCCTCTTCAACGGGTTTTCCCTGAATTCAAAACAGGACACCGTCGTTCTAATGAACGCAATCTGGCATGGGGTCAAGGGTGAACCGGCGCAGATGGCATTGCGCATTCTCGCGATGATAGCCAACTCCGGGGGCAATGAGCGAGCATTCAGTGTCCTTGGACGCACATATAGTGACAAAACACGCAATCTCCTCAATCCAGAACGCGCGCACAAGTCCCTTATTGTTCAGCGCAACATCGTAGAGTCCTTCTCATCTTCAAAGCAACGCCGCCGCCACCACATTCCATTCGTCCAACTCCGGGCTGACCTTAAATCGGGTGCCGACAATATCATTCCAGACGATGACGAGGACCCCGCTAATGGCAACGTCACGGAGCTCGCTCGTTGTCTGAACGAGCTTCCGGAGGACGGCGATGCAGGGGACGACAATTCTCCTGAGCCCGAAATTGCGCAGGCCATTCTTCGCCCATCGATTCGACTCCATTTCGGCACCGAGGAACTGTACGACCTTGACAAGATCTTTGCCGAAGCTTCAATCAAAATTGTTTCGACGTGGGGCAGCTTGTTACTGTCCTACCAAGTGGATGGAACATCGGATTTGAACAACATCTTGGCGGACTTTGAAGAGGATGGTCCGGGGAACCGTGGGCCCGATGCAATTACCGTAGACGATGATTACAGCCGATGTCAGTACCGAGGGCGCGGATCGAAAATTTCTGTTTTGGGATGTTTCCAAAGAATTCCCTATATCTCTGTCAGTTCTTCACCGATTCACGTAAAAACTAAATAGATCTACTCAGCTAACTCATGCACAATTAGTGATAGAGAGGAATATGCGAAAATATTATGCATTAGGTAATTTCTGTTTTGGGGTTGTTTTTGCACTGAATATCATCTAGCATAGCCAGAACATGTCCCAGTGACCTAGAATTTTGGGAGAGACAACATGCATACCTGACAAAACACGTGATAGAGCCAGAAGTGAGGATAATTCAGTTACAGTCGTTCTAGCTCCAGTGAAAACATTTGGCAGTTTTTGGCTTTCAGAGATATTGCCAAGATCACATTCATCTGGACATTTCATATAGTTCTGGCTCCATCACTTGTTTCATAACATATACACGTTGTCCCTCCCAAAATTCTAGGTCACTGGGAAATGTTCTCACCATGCTAGACAGTATTCAGTGCAAAAACAGCCCCAAAACAGAAATTACCTAATACGTAATATTTTCGCAAGTTCCTCTCTATCACTAATTGTGCATGAATTAGCTGAGTAGATCTATTTAGTTTTTATGTGAATCAGTGAAGAACTGACAGAGATATAGGGAATTCTTTGGAAACATCCCAAAACAGAAATTTTCGATCCGCGCCCTCAGTACTGACATCGGCTGTAATTTCGCAGTAGCCTAGTATATACTACATTGTGAATTAAAATACGATCCAGTGACCTGACCCCCGGGGTGACCCGGGGTCAAGTCAGGTCAGCTGGAGGGAAGTCGACCCTTGTCTCTTGACCAGGGGTCATGACCCGGGGTCACCGCAACACTGGATCATGGCACCGCGTTTTGCTCTTTCTGAGAGCATGAACAGCTTTTGTTTGAAATTGTGTCGAACACCACATAGTCTTGAAGTCTGGTCTTCATCTCCACTTGGCTATATTTACTTGTCTCATTCCGCGGTGGCCTCCTTAAGCACTCTGTGCGCATCCCTCTACATAAATTTAAACTGTACGCCTGCCTCCGCCTCCGTCTCGCAGGCCTCCGCCTATGTTTCGAAGCTCGAATGCTTCGACTTCCATCAACGTAACAATCATCAACCAATCGGAAGACGAATAAACGTGAGCGGAATTTGTTTCTTTTATATCTTAGTCGAAACCTGTGTTCAGCTCTGCACTAAAATGTGCAACCTAGTCTTTACCACTGTCCGGTACCCTCCAAATTTATTTCGGGTTTTACGAGGCCTCTGAAACTTGCATTTTGAACGTGCAAGTTTTGAGCCAGATTCCGTACATGCTTTCATTAGAACTTCCAGTTCAACGACCATCTACTTCATGCACCGTTGCTTCAAGCACTTCATGGCCGGGTCACTGGTGTTTACTGATAGCCAGAGGACTACGGGGTATGCTCAAGCCCTCCGGTGTGTGTTTTGTCCATGTTTCGGCCCATGGCAGCTCCTTCAAAATAGCTCCTATCTTTACTCGAAATGCTCGCCCATGATGTCCATGACTTCATGACTTGCGGGATACCACTCGAAAATATATCTCAGGTATCTTGGACTGTTATTATGCTCTCGGCGACCTCTCTACTTGCATCTGCGAGCTCTCGTTTGCAGGTTCCGAAGAAGTCTTCACTCCGGCTTTTTCAAATGGACTTAGCCTTCCAGAAATTACTTGCTGATGCTCGAAGGAGGTGCCCCACCCCTGTCAAGTGTCGAAAATATCGCTGAAGATGTATACAACCTGGTTAATAACCCATTTGGAGGCCTCCGCGCACAAAAATCATTTTCGCGCTGCGCAAACATGCAGGAACAGATCGCAAACCTGTTTATAACATCGATAACACCTTAGAGCATGGTTAGTCCTCATCACACCTTTATATTGATTGCAATTCATACACTTCTCTGCATGCCGGTGACCTCCGTCATATGTGGTGCCTCCAAGAATTTCGTGTACTCAGCCACAAATGCCTGTCCGGTTTGCTTTTGCATTCTCGATGCAACATCATCTGAATAACACCTCTCCAAGGCCATTGATAATATTTTGTTCGATAGGGAGGCAACCGTGAAGACGTCTCCCCTGTTAAGTACTTTCTTTTTTGTTTGTTGTCTCATTCTGGTTTCGGACATTCGGTGGTTTGGGTGCTCCTTTTGTCATTTCACCCCGGATCCTGTCCTAATTTTGTTTCATGCCCAATCCTGTCTATTCAATGGCCTTTGATTGCATTTCCCGTCCATGCGAGTACGACTTGCTTTCTAGATACCTGGTACTCTGCTTCACGATGGCCCAGTATTTTGACCGGTTTGGGCCGAGGATGGTTCCCATGCCTTCGTGCACGGTGGCCTCCACTCCGCCAGTTCCAGCCATGCAGGCTCAGCACAGAGGCTAAGTATCTCGGAAAATGTACAGTCATCTCGCCACCTACAATACATGTCCCTGGCGCAATTGCAAAGGCAATTCAGATGGACGCGGGCAGTGGGTTCCGATTTCATTTTATGAATGTTCATAACAGTCTTTCCTATGCTTCATTGGCAGCGTAAGTTCTTGAGATTGCTGTTTATTAGGTTCATATCTGCCTCAGTGTATCTGAAAGCTCTCTCGATGCTGAACACGGATCCGGAGGCCACCGTAGTACCGGAATCCCACCAAGCACATGCTCCTTGCAGTACAAACAAGAAATACTGCCATCTATTGTCCAGCCGAGAGCATTTCGGAGGGCAATACTGTCCGAAATGCCCCGGGCTCAAGGCTGAAGTGTGTGGTGGCCACTGGTTCGATTTTTGTTCTTTCCTGGATCACATCCAAAGTCTTTGTTTTGCTTTCTTATTTAATACTGTGGACTTGTTCCTATGCAGAGATAGATCCAGCTGCTTTTATTTAATTTGGCACAATTACAGCCGATCCTGAAAGTAATGAGAATGGCAAATTTTTTTGCGCCTGTTCTCAATTTGGCAATTCCATCCGGAGGTCGCAGGTTCGATCCCGCTCACCACGCAATTATTTTGGCTGTTTCTTTTGGGTCCTGGCATGTTCTAGGGGTCCTAGACATCGTTCCAAATTGATTTTCTGCTCGTTACCGTCTGCGAAAAACATATTCCGGCAGATTTTCGGCTACTCAAGAGCAAAAGGTAATTGTGCAAGGAATTTCTTGATAAATGCACACAATGGCCCCCGAGTACTCGGTGCATGTATAGGAACAATGGTTATCACTTGATTTGCATATTTCCATCCACAGAGGCTCCATGTGGGACAAGCAGCCCCGTGGAGCATGTTCAATTTAGCAGAAATCCATTTTTTTCCTCAAGTGCCAGCTGCGAGAATCGAACCTGCGACCTTCGGATGTGGAATTGCCAAATTGAGAACGCGTGCAAAAAAAAATCGCCATTCTCATTACTTTCAGGATCGGCTGTAATACCGCTTTATACCGAACATGGAGGCCACCGTAGCCCAGGGAGCCGTGCGGCGCGCGCCACGGATGCAGGAGCAGCCCCGGTGGGCGGCGGTTACACCGCACGTGGTATACCACGTAACAGAAGCCCGCGCAACCCACCGCGGAGGGGGTACCTCTTAGGTACCTTTCTCTCATACAGAGAAAGGTACCTAAGAGGTCCCCCACGTGACTTCCGCGGTGGGTCCTGAGGTGATCCCCGCCGGTTGCCAGTCACCAATAGATGTGCTGTAGACGCTTGCGTTTATCCCCGGATAGATCAATCCCGTCGTCCGGGTTGATCGCTTTTCCTAGACGAGTTTCGCCAAGAGGGGGAGGGGATTGATAAAGCCAAGAAGCCAAAGCCGTGGCTTGGGAAGCCAAGCCAAGCGAAATCCTTGGCTTGCGCAGGGGCTTTGGCTTTGACTTGAGGTTCAGGAAGCCAAAAGCCGGGGCTTGAGCCCTGGCTTTGACGCACTGAAATCACAGTGTTCGGGGGTGTATGTTAGCAAGAAAAAAAATCAAATCGATGCCTGTATTGGCAAGCTAGTACGAGTTTAGAACTCGGACTTAACTCTAAGGTAGGAGGAATACGACGATGCGATGAAAGGAAATGCAAAGAGTGTAAGCGATGTGAAAGGTCGAGCGCGATAAGGTCTTTTGTGTGTTTGCGGGGGGTTTGGCCGTCCCCGCCGATTCGGACTTTGCAACGCAACGGGAGGGCGGCGGCAAAATCCGAACCGGGGAAGATCGGGACGCGGGCACGGCCAAACCCGTACGCAAGGGCTACCGAGGGTCTGGGGACGAACGAGACCCGGAGCAACCCGAGCGTAAGCTCCCTGAACAGGGAATGGGTGGGTGGGGCTAAAAGGACGCGTAGATATCGAGTAAGGCGAGTGAAAAAGACCCTTTTTGAACGAGTACTGTTGCGTTTCGACCAAAGGTTCACGGGGTGTCACCCGTCACCTCAATTGTTCACTGGTTACGTTGTTCAGAAGTTGACCGAGGCCGTCACCAGCTTGGCAATTGTTCATTTTGCCAAGTGATTTCCTAGACTGCGCCAATGCAGGCCCATGCTCGTCTGAGAATATTGGAGCTCGCCAAAGGCGATTCGCGCGCGCATGGGGTTCAAGAAGGCTCTGAAAATCATTAACGAAAGGGTGAACCGGTTCCGATCTGTTGCATCTGGGTACTCGAGGCGTGGTTAATGGTCTATCTGTCTCTTAACACCGGACAGGGCAGAGGGAAAGAGCAGGAGATATTTGGAACCGATTAAAGTTATTCGCTTTAAATTTTTGGGGTAACCTTGCACTGTACTTAGGGCCTGATCGGGTGCACTAGAATCACCTTAGATTCACCTTAGATTCTAATAATAGAATCGGCCGGGTAAGATCCGGGCTGGAGGCCCCCAATTACCAGTGCAATAGGGCCATATATAGAGTGTCACTTCATCGCCGGGAAAAGGGAAAAATGTGCACCGGATCTATTGTGCCGCGAATGTCGCCCGAACCGTCTATCAGCTGCTGGGCCTCAGGTAAGATCTGATAGAATGTAAGTAGCTGATTCTATAATTCTAGGCAAACCAACACCACTCCAGAACCCGTAGACTGAGAATGAAGGATCAAGATACAACCCATTTCGGTGCCTGCAGCGGAAAACCTCGCCGAACGCGCGGCAACGGCACCCGGTTGACGGTGTCACGGTGTGGACTCGCCGTCTGGGTTCGATCCCTCCAACCACAGGAGCAACCCTTTAGACACTCCGGCCCTATTTAACACTGACGGATCAATAAATTTAATTTCTCTGTTGATGCCAACGGCGGAATCACTCGGTCGGGAGACGCAGAGGCCTCTGATGCTGAGCCTGAAGAGTCAGATGAGGCAGCAGTTCTCGGACGGGGTCAACGCAGGAAGATTGCTGTGAGGCGTTATCAAGGCCCCGCTTGGGAGGAACACTAGCTATTTTCCGTACTTTTTCGCGCCTTTTTTTTTTGTCAAATTTAGAGTAGCTCGAAAATCGTTTTCGTGCCCTTTGAAGACTTCAAAAAAATCATCGTTCATTCTCTCGGCGTCACCGTCACATCTACCAAAATTGTTCAGTTCAGGGGTCCCTGTCACCCGTCACCTGAACCTTTGGTCGAAACGCAACAGTATATCGATGGGCTGGAAGAGCTTTGACAGGTGGCTGTGCCAAGCTTTACTAGTATGTAGCGACAGAGCCTCGGCACGGCCTCGGCAAGGAATATAATATGCGGTACGGTACGGCCGAGTCCTGGCTAGCCTCTTACTGGCTTGCCTCCCACTCAGGCCGGCTCGCGAGCTCGCCTTGCCTGAGCTCACAACCTATGTAACCTCACGGCGACACATTCTTTTTCTTTAAAGTTGTACTGGCCAAGTTGGAGTCGAGTATGTCACATGTATAGTTCAACCTACACCCCTCGTCGCATATATGTGTAGCCAAGCGATTAGGGTCTTCGGGTGTGGAGTTCTATGGGTCTGCTCATGTCCTTGCTCATCTTTGGTGGTTCGGAAAATTGATTGCAAGCCCCGGCTCCGAGTCAGGCCAAAGCCAAGCCAAGCCAAGCCCTACCCCATGGCGTTGGCTTTGGCTTCAGAAATCTCGAGCCAAAGCCCTCGGCTTGTAGGCCGAAGCCCCGTCTTGCAGGCCAAGCCAAGCCAAAGACATCACTATCCGAGTCGCGTGGTCCACAACATGAACAACGAGTCTACCGAAGGCAAACATGTAGGAACGTAGCCGGTGGTTATCTGCACATAAATTGACAAGATGCCAACAGAGTACACACCCATTCCAGGGGAGCGATCACACAAGACGCTGAGCGCACTGTGGACTGGCCGACCGCTTTTATGGCTGGACCTCTGGATAAAACCCTGCAGGACCTGGTGACGTAAGTAGTTCACACCTGCGCTGCATACCAAAAGAATTAGCAGTGACCAAGAGAAAAGAGAGAAAAGACAGAATGCGGCTCAGGTTGAATTCGACCGCTCCGTGAAATCGCTTGAGAACGCCCTGGCACCTATTTGAAAAGACTTTTTTTTTCAAGTAGAAATAGGGGAGCGAGAAAAGGAAGGAGTGGAATGATTCTTTGGCTCAGTTGTTACGTCGTAGGGTCGGCAACTTTCGCGATCATGGTGTTCCTGAACCGTGTGGTGACTTCAGCGGCAACCTGCGACCATTTGTGGGGGGCTAGTTTCTCGACTAGATACGACTGGAATTCCTGGCGAGCGTTCTGTCTAGTGAATTCGATTTCTTCTTCCGTAAATGGAGTCCCGTCAGCGTGCTCAAGGAAGCCCAGGGCTCTCCATGTCAATGCAAACAATGCAAATAAATGCACGTGAACCTCGACAGGTCGTGCTGAGATTTCACAGTATTTTGAACACTGTGCAATCATTTCAAGCCTGAGTTTGACGACAGCCAGCGAAATTTGGGTTCGAACTGTCTCTTTGGATTTATTTTGATGGCCAACTCCTCTCTACCCCGGGGTCTATGAGGGCCTTTCCATCCTCTCTATCACGCACTTGTAGGCTCAACGTCTCCGTTGGCTCATGCTATTTACTGAACGTCTACATCCAGGCCATACACTGAATCTCAACATCCATAACATTTTCTATCACCATTTCCAGCGGGCCCTCCTCGCCTGGCGGTCGCAAGTGAGAGTACGAGCCCAAATCCTCTCTACCCCGGGGTATATGAGGGTCTTTCCATTCTCTCTATCGCGCACTTGTAGGCTCAACGTCTCCATTGGCTCATTCTGTTTACTGAACGTCTACATCCGGGGATGCCGGCACGTTTGACGGCGGGGACTGAATTGCATGAGCGAAGAGATACAGTCGTACATACCTCAACGGCTGCGAATTTTCTGCTGGGATTGGACCGCTTCGTCGGAGTTCTCCCGGCCTGGGATATGCGAACTCTCTATATGGCGCGGGTGGACCCGTATCTCATTGCCGGCTGCGAAGTCTGCTTAGACATACAAGAAAAGAGCCTCAAGCTCCTCGAGAAGGTTCAATGCAGATTCTTGCGGTGGATGCTTGGAGTTGGATCCCGCAGCATGAAGACAATACTATTCTCAGAGACGGGGATGGCCCATACGATATTGCCGTGTGTATTTTGCTCTGAAGTACTTGTGCTATCTCCTTAGCTTAAAAGACTCGTACCGGCATGTTTGGAACGCACTATAAGAGTCGGTGACCCTCGCTAGGGCGATGAAAATTTCTTGGATCAATGATCTCCGCATTGTTCTGTCGCGGCTCTATACACCAGTGGAGCTCAACAGACTTGGAAATCATGGTGGTCGAGGAAGCCATGAAGGCGGTCAAAAAATCGATGGAGGCCTGGATTGATAACGAGATCGATACCTCATCCAGGACCAAGGACCTACTCACTGGACGCTTGGAGATGGACAGTGAATCGGGTAAACTAGTCAAAAATCTCTGGACTTTCGCCATTACCTGAGAGTCAAGAATCCTGACCATCGACATGCCTTCACGAGGATGGTGCTCTCGAGCCATAGCCTGGCAGTGGAGAGACGCCGCTGGACCGAACGTGGAAAACCGATTGTACCACACGAATGGCGGCTTTGCAGATTTTGCAAGGACTCGGTTGAAGACCCAGCCCATGCAATGTTTCTTTGTGATCACCCAGTACTGAGGCAAGTCCGCGAACCCTTTCTGGTGGCCCTTTATGCGGAAGTGCCGGAGTTTCGCGGCCAATTCACAGATGTGATGTCCTTCTTCCAAGCGGTTCTTGCGCGAAGAGAAATTACTCCGGTACTGGCAAAATTGGCATTCAACTACTCAAAATTTACGATGCAGTAGTTGTACTGCGAGGAATATGAACAGGGCATAAGTGGAACGGAAGGCTGTTGGAAAATATCAGCACACCACTGCTTTCGAAGAAGTAGCAGACAAACGGTATTTGGGCCCAGTGGGAATCTCTCCGTTTGTCTGCTTTCTCTCCAGGTCTAATTAACTCACTTTTTCGCCTCACAGGGCATGGATGGGTTGGCCATCGCTATTCATTAAGAAAATTAGCAACGGTCGCACTATAAAGTACGTCTGCGGAAATCTCTTTCTTCCTCTTCTACTGTCGTTCCGTCTTCAGACCCTCCGCGAGAATTCATAATTTACATCCAGACGTTGTCCACTCCCTTGGCCGCTACTTCCGATGGTATAAACACAATATCAACACAATATCAAGTGAGTTTCCTCTCGGCTACGCTCCTCCACATTCTGCCCTACCCTCCTGAGGCTTCAACATTCAATTTATATTAGTTTGTTACAGTCGACTGAACGATGGATGGGTTCCCATGTACTTGAGTGTTCACCAGTGTAGGGTAGTGCCGCATTTTCGAAGTGATCTGCCCCAATGCTTCCAAAGAAGCTAGAGTGGCGGCCCGGAAAGTTGGGGGAAATGCCGCCGCTGCTGAGGAAGACGCTACAGACGGGGATGACGAGTCGGATGGGGGGGCTCCAGCAAAGAAAAGGAAGCGCATCGCAGCTGTTGAAAAGAGTCTAAAGCAATCTGAATTAAAGGTCTTCAAGGGAATCGACATTCCCTTCAGCGAAGCACAAAAGAAACTTATCCAAACTCAGTTCCTGCGTGCCACCATAATTGTCGGAAAAACCAAATTAGCCTTATAAGGTCGGGACATTATATGGCCTTATAACCACATTATAAGGTAATTATAAGGCCTTATCAGGGACTCTCACCTTATAAGGGGAATATAATCGGCCTTGTAACACCTTATTAGGGACTCTCAAATAATAAGGGCATTATAAAGCCAATAAGGCCAATTTCATTTTTTCCGACAATCTCCGCCATATTGATTTCGTGAGTCAATCTGCTTTATTCTTCTGAAAATTCTGACAGCTGATGATTCTCGTTCGCAACAACAGGACTGACGGCTGGAAGGATAACAACAAGAAGTCCCTTACCGGTGTCGATGCATGTCTTGATGGAACGGTAGGGAACTTAATTCGTCTGCGACACGTTGCTGATCTGAGGAATACTAGTCATATTTGATTGACGTGATCGAGTCCAGTGGAAAGCCAAAAGATGGGTAGTCTATGTGTAATGTGTTCTGCGCCATGATCGACAAAGCCTTGGCGCAAGGTTTTTCTCAAATGGGTGATGGATGCCCGGGATGCGGACAGGGAGAGCGATGATGAAGAGAATGCACCGGCGCCTGTGACTGGAAACTGGCTTCCTCTACCCCTGTCGAAGCTCTTTGGTGAAGATGCTCCTCGACCGGCTGATCATCGTGCTCGCCGCCCAGCATTTAACCGTGAGCAGCTGCTGATGGAGCTCCTGGCAGCAGAGCACTCTAGTGAGGAGCCGGATGATGGAGAATTAACAGGATCGGGTGATGATTATGAGGACTAGTAGCTGAACTCTTCTGTGGTTTCGCACCAGCGAAAAAAAAAAAATTTGAACCCTTAACTTCACCCTTAACTTGCCCCCTTAATTAAGGGTTAATTTAATGTTAAGGCCTTAACATGAAATTTTACCGTTAATAACCCCTTAAATTCCAACACTGTTCCGACTGGATAGCATGCGTGCGGCTCCTGCCGGGCGAGGTCAACGCGAAGCTGAAGAGCCTCGTGTTATCGGACGACGGGAAGAGCGTTACAGGCACCGTTTCAGTGTCCAAACTGGCGTTCGGCAAGTGGGTCGCGGTCTGGTTCACCTTCGACAACTGGGAAACGAAGCGCGAGGTCACCACCCGCTACGGAAGCGCCACCACCCATCACGGCGGCGGCGTCACCACTCGCTGCGGCCGCAGGGTCGGTGTGTTCACGTTCAGCATCGGGCTCGACGACTTTCTCAATGTCACGAGCAAGGTCATGAAGCTCGCGGTGGAATACAATAATGGGGGCGGTATCCGGTAGCGTTCAGACGGGTGCAGGCGAAGGCAAATGACGAGGTCTCCTTGCTGTACGTATCTTCTGATCCTATGTGTAGTCTCATATTGACACCACAAAGCGCGAGGACGACTCAGTTGCTGGAAGAGGCCGATGACTCGAATGTGTGCGATGCAGTGGATCAAGACGGGGTGGAGGATGTTTTCACATAATGTCATTGTATTGCGTTCAGAAGATTAGGGCGCGTGTGTTCAGTCTCCCAGTAGGCCCGATAGCATAATGTCATCCTCGATTAGCTCTGCGGCGTTCGCAATGCTTCCGGGTCAGACCCGATACAACGTTCGCTCTGCATTGCGGATATATTCAAAATGAGACTATTTGTCGGACCCTTACCCGCAGTCTATGTTCACTTGAGACTTGTACACGGGAGAGACAGCAGGGGTAATTGCTAGTACTTACTTAAGTGTTGTGGTGTCGTACAACCCCAGAGAACAACCGAAATGCCCCAAAGTCTCGCCGAATCGCATCAAGTCCCAACGGACACATACCGTGAATGTAACGCCGAATTAGCTCACCTAATAAATGTGTTGGGGTCAACAGTGTGCTCGACGGTCAACTCGATACCCTCCCCAAAAGACCAAGCAGAAACCGTGGCATTGTCGCCCCCCGAGGACTCGCTCGCCACGATTCTCGAGGACCAGAACGAGACATGGCGCGCCATGAGGTGACGCAGGGCGGGGTAGGCGTTGGAGTTAGGCCCGAGTGGAGAACTCGACGAAATACGCGAGGCATAGAAAAACGCAGAGAAGAAGACGTTAGAAGATAAACGCAAATCCAGCTGTGTAACTTCATGCATCACGGAGAACAATTGGTAAAAACCACCGTCCCTGGGCGGACAAGAACCCATCAGGATAAACTCCTGAACCGAAGACACGAGCTTGAAGCCAGTGAAAAAACACTTGAAGTCGTCGGAATGCGAAGAGTCTGAAGAGCGGGGTCTTGAAAGATGTTTTGCGCAACCATTACAACCTTATGTCCATGATTTACAATATCTCAATAGGAGGTAGAAGAATGTCGTTGTCTGTCTGTACACTTGTAGCTTGTTATGATAACGACTGGAAAATTTAGTTGGGATGATACAATGTGGATAAAAAATGGCACCTGACATTTCCTTTGGTGACTTCATGGATACTTGGGGTATGGGCCCGGCAGACACTTCGTACTGAGGTGTTTTTACTCTATTTGTTTTGATTGAATAGGTTAGACTTTAGGCTACTGGACTCCGGATCATGCAGCGGAGTATATTCCTTTCATTCATGACGGTTAATATTAACGTCCATGGCCAAGGTGGGAAGACGCCGGGTAAGTCCTCTTGGCATATTCTGGATGCGAGTGCGAATCCACCGGCGTTATGCGTTACGAGGCATACATACATACACTAACTGACCAAGATGATTGACCAATCACTTTTCCGATCATATCTCCACATTTAGACACCATTTCTGGGTGAACCAAAGTATTGTGCAGAAGAAGCCTACCGACCGTTCTATCATATTTAGAAAGTACTTACAATGTTTTGGGGGCGCCATCAGTCGGGCGAAATGCCGAAAAGATCGGAAAATCGATTTTTCAAACTCGAGCTGTGATTTTTTGGGGAACAAGCCAGATTGCAGTTCAGGGTGTTCTCTGCCATCCCGCACTTTGAATCAAGTTGAAATATACAGGAGATACCGAGATATGCAGCTCGCAAAATGGGCAAAAAAGCGGCCTGCTTTCCTATCTAGGGCTGCTGGCCGTCGACGGGTATACAGTGTAAAAGCTGAGTGTCTCAACGGTTTGGTTCGATGGAAAGAAAAACTTGGCAATCCCATTATTTTTAGGAACAGCTGTAAGTATTCTGGATAGACAACCGGAGCGTGGCACGCGTCGCACCGGGCGCGCTGTGGAAGTGCCTAACGGCACGCTCGTCGCTCATGCCTATCAGGGTATTGTAGCCGAGCTCCTACTCGGGCGTTAACAGCCACTCGCTCCCTCCTCCTCCCTTTTGAACTCACTAATCGCATTCTTCCATCAATCATCCTCCACCGTTTAGGTTTTCGTTTGAATTCTCTTTCACCATCTATTATCTACGCCTCACGCCGCTGCACACGCGCGTCAAGAAATCATGTGATCGCGTGTTCAAGTTCAGCTCACGCGCGCAATTCGCGATATAACCGCGGTGGAAGGACAGGCTGGCGAGTAACTCATCATTATATATCTCTCTGTCATATCGTCTCTCCCCACTCATTTATTTTACATCCATCTCTCATCATCACACGGACTCACCGACAGCGAAGCCTTGTCCCGAGACCGCGGTTGACTCGGCGTGCGCTGGGGATTGATACGTCGGAGACTTGGGCCATATCTCGGCAGCACCTGATCGGGGGCAGGCTGCGTCTCCCTATTCCGTCTTTGCGCACGTCCCGGTCAGCTTAGCGTTCGGAGGCGGGTTAGCCTAGGTTTTTATTTTTCTCTTAACGGACACTTACCTACACACACTGTTTGTATCTTGGTGGCGCGAGAGCACGCGTTTCAGCCATCCCAATCATCTATAAATTAAATGTCAATGTGACATTAAGGGGATTCTCTCTTTCCCTCTTACCCCCACCATCCTATCGAGTTTTTTCTCTCCCCGAGTTGCGAGGGTCCTCCGAGTTGGACCAGAATATCCTCAAGTTATCATCGAGTTCACATCCAAAGCTGAGTCGGCTTCTTCATATTATTAAGACACCTTTTACTCTACGGCTCCCGCGTAGGCACGAGCACGACCTGCTCTTCTCAGTCCACCCCCCGGACAAACCTTTATTCTACAGCGCTCGTCCTACTATCCTCTAAAATACTCCCTTCGCGTTGCATAACTCGATCGTCGATTCAATTTCAAACTCGAGTCCAACTCCTCGGCGGCAACGCTAATAAGTCTACTTCCCACTTCATCAGCACTCAGTGAGATCGTCATCGGACAGTTGCCGAGAGCCAAGGGCAGTCATGCGCAAAGGAGACACATGTGTGTGTCGAGTCCGCGAAAGTAGTAGTCGTCACCCCGTAGGAGGAGGCAATGTCTGAAAAAATGATGGGACATTGTATTTGGCCGCATCCCATTACGAATCCTGCACTCCGCCATCACGTGGCTGCGCTTACGGTTGGTGAAGCGGCTCATGAAAAATCGCAGGTTCCGACCCAACCGCAGTTACGAGGTTCACAAGACAGAGTAGGAGTATTACAATTGAATACAGAAAATGACTGACCGGGAATATTCAGGCCGAGTGGTGCTACTGAGTTATGCCTGACAAAGTTGGGGTGAACCTGCGAACTCAAGACCCGGGATCACACATTTATGCGGGCTCTATTGCTCTACGTGCACCAGTTTTTGCCCCGTCCATCCCGCCTTCTTGCGACACCTCCAACTCTGCCTCCTGGTCTCTACGACACCCCTTCCGGCCGCTCTTCCCCAATCGCCCACCTTTAAAATCAGAGTCAGTGTCACCACCTCCCTAGGTGCATATGTCGACTTATTTTATTTAGTCGCTAACGACACTCCTTCCTCCAGCTCGTCCATCTGCACCAAGCCTACTTTTAAAATCAGGGTCAATCAGGGTCAGTGTTGCCGTCTTCTTAGCCGCATATGTTGACCTATCTTATTTAGTCGTTATATATCACTAATAGCGGCTGAATTATTCCGAATTATCTAGCTACATTTCAAGTTAATCTGTGCAGAACTCATTGAGATATGGGCAAATCGGTGTCGGGGATCAGGAAATGCCCAAAACAGCAATTTTCTGATTCGCGCCTTCGGTACTGACAACGGCTGTAAACATGGGGGGTCACTTGGAAGAATTGCGCAAGAATGATTTACCGCTGGACATATTTTTACCTGTTTTCATCCAAATTACGCCTGAGGGAACTTAAATCAAGGTTGTGATTGGGTGCTTGGTCTCTCGTCAACGAGCCTATTTTTCATATGACCTTTACTTTTGATATATTGTACATGATGATAAACACAATTCCCTCCCACCAAATCTCTGGGAGAAGTACAAGTCATATAAAAATTCCGGTATCTCCTGTCCTCCAGAATACTCTCAGATACAACATATCAAAAAACTGGATCATTTGGACTATTATATCTGGCATGTGAACCATCCTACTGAAAAACAGTCGAATCTGAGCTATTAGGTCATCTCGGGGGACTAATAAAAAACTGTAAGATGCCATGCCCTCCGGATTTTCAATGCTAACACAATGAGCATATTCTCAAGGAAAACAGTTGAGAATTGATCTCAGGAGAGCCATCCGACGCAAAATTCGAAAAAAAAACGGGCCGCGCCCTAAGTTCCGCAAACAGCTGTAAAACAAGGTGGAATCATCGTTCATCAAGTAGATTACTTGCCAGAATGTCTGGCCGAATTTATTGTATACAAACCCGTCTGGGCTTCAATCAGTCCCAACGCAGTGCAAACACCGCCTCGAAGGGCATGAAATTCTGACTGGTTGAGCGTGTATCACTGCAACAGCGGGAGCACTTCATATTAGTGCTGGTCTCCGCCTTGTGCACGGCACTCGGCAGGCCTGGAAGAAAAGCACCGAATAAATACCTGTGGTAGGAGTTATTGAATGATGCATCCAATTTCAACCGCGTCAAAGTGCCGACTGCAAGCGAGGTTTACGGGTCGGTGAGTTGTTGCCCTGTTTAACATTCATTGTTTAGATTTGGACGCAGGGCCGAATGTGCGGCGATGAGAGATGAGCGTCTGCTGTTGCCAACACCCAGGGAGAGAGAGTAATCAGCGTGGTAAGATCTCTGATCAAGCCTGAAGTCATGACACCGTTGTTGTTTTGAATCTTGGGTGAATGACGGCCAATCATTCTTGAACGGCCAAATAACGCCTCGAGGACGTCATCTCCGAGAAGGCAGATAAACACCTTCAGCTGTCCATTAATGATGCGTGTTTTGGGAACCATCAGAATGGCATTTTTGACCATCGCCTGGAGATCCGCGTACAACTGGTTGGGCATAAAGGCAGTAACCGTTCTGAATATATAGAGCGCAGAGGAGGTGTGAGAACTTGATCAAGGATTCAATTTGTTCAGATAAAGTGAGCTCCGTGTTTATGAACGGCTGGAGCAAGGCGTCGAAAGCCTCTCCAAGGAGACAGAGAGCTCAGACTCGGCTGCTTCACTTGGATCGAAATCCTCTGGGTCCAAAGTGGATATTTCGACGATGGCAAGGAGAAGCTTTATTGCGCGGGAAACATTCTGGGCATCTTTTGGATTGAGGAGGTTATGGATAGACATTTCCAACCAATCGTGGTTGGGCAATCGCTCGAGCCACCCCAGGAGCAGGTCCCGATTGATACACACATTTTTCACGATGAGACCTTCAAATGAACAGAGGAGGGTACATAGACCTGCAAAACCAGTAAGCTCGAACCAAATGTTACCGAGAATTTACCTACGTTTATCAATATGTTTCGGATCTGAATCATTCGTTATATTATCTTTCCCTACGCGGCGATTGAACCCTGGGAGGTTACATATGAACGGATAGAGCGGGTTTCCCGGGAGAATTTCGCTTTGCATGCACATCACAAAGAGTGCGAGGCGACGCTTATGATCCCCGTCGGTTGAGATTGATAAACGGGTCCGTGCTTCGTTTCTCCATCTGGGGAACGCTTCCACGCCTCTACCACCGTCTCCATTGTACGAAGACAGTCTTGCCAGGGTCCCTTCTTGCACGATGGTCCCATGAAAACAGGCTTCGCTCCATAGTTGGTTTCGTACAAGCGCGAGATTGCTCCGACAGAAGTTTCGTGCGAGATGTGGACTTTACCCTCTTTCACTAGCGCAACAGCAGCCTCTACCGTTCCAGTATCCTTCCCCACCTTCACCGTTTCGAGCGCGGAAAGGTGTTCAATACAAAAACCACCCATCTCATCGGTTTCTGTCATGTAATCGATCTTGCGCTCGGTTGCAAGCTCGTCGAAGGACAGCGTGTGACCGCATTTAATAGGTGGTTGTTCCGTCGGGGGGTCCGATTCGCCCGCATCATGTCGTGTACGAGGTCCAAACAGAGCGGCAATGTTTTTAGAAATATCGTCAAACCTCAATCCGTTGACGGAAGGAATCAAATTGTGTTGGCGACGGTAAGGTTGAATGGTATTTCGAGATGGGAGGGCGAATATGGAGTGATTCATCGCGTGCACAGCAGAACCCCCGCCGAGTTCGTAAAGCAGTATGGTAAGATCAATTTCGTACTGGGTGTAGCTCCGCGCTGTGTACTTCCCAGCCTTGGCGAGCTGGCACTGCTGCAGAATTTTTTGGGCACTCCATCCCTCCTTCTCTGCATTGGCCAAGAGCCGATGGAGGGCAGGGACAGGATTTTGGCCAATAAAGCGGAAGGCCTCCTTCCATTCGGAAAGTCGCTCTCGTGCAGATGCGAGATACTCATTCAAGTGGAGATTCTAAATACAATTTCTTCAGAACTCAAGTTAAATGCAGTGTTCCGCTCGCACAAGCGATATGAACTATTGAGTTCTCATTATCTGGGTGAACTACAATTTGGCAGCGTGGATTGACCTAAATATGCGTGAGCATAACAAACTCCACATGACTAGCGAGACTTACATCGAAACTCGACGTTCGTTATTCTGAGTTTTTTCAACGGACCCAGTACGAAATCCTAGATATGTCGAGACTTCAGTGGTAGTGGCTGTACCGATCAGGGATCTGACAGACTACAACACATGAGGTACGAGTAATTTTTGTTGTAGCGTCTGTTTATAAGAGACTAAGAGTGGAGTGGCAGAGGCCAAATGGGCATGCACAGAGAGGTCTTATTTCATGCCGCTGTAGGATCTCGATCGGATTCTAAAGGCCTATCTATACGATAAGCCTGAGGCGGGAAGCAGATACGTCGAGCGTGGTGATTACAGTATTGTATCCACCGAAGACGTCATTATCCCGCGTTTGAAGATTTCTGGGAAATTGGGGGCAGGGGTGCAGTTCGAGATGAGCATTATAAAGCGAAGGGGGGTCCGGCATGAAGCGACACCCCAGAAGTGCCCTCATTGCACCCACACCAACGCAGATGCCGCCGAAGGTAGTTGGGTCGATTAGTAAGTAACCGACCTCTTTTCTCTATCATACTGTATGCAAACCCTTCCTGCACCAGTTCTAATCGCACATGCGGGGCGAGATATCAGATCTCTTTAGAAGCGAAGGTGCCAGCGATTGAGGAAATTTCTTCCCCGCAAATATCGTAATAATATTTATATTGTGGCACAGATGGATATTGTTACAGCTCTTTGCGGTACAACAGGCGCGGTCCGTTTTTTTTTTTTTTCTTCTGTTTTCGCAAGTTTTCACAAGAACAGCTGCCCTGAGCTCAATTCTCAACCGTTTCCCCTGAAAATAGGCTCATTCGATTCACATTGAACATCCACAGCCAATGGAATACCGGTATTTTTTGATGCTTTAACGTAATATAATTTCTTCCGGAAAAACTTGGTTTTGAGTAGGACACCTGTAGCACTCGGAATACTGCCCCGATTGGCCTAATCTTTGGATATGCTATACATCTGATGTGACTCTAGTCAATGTGAGTGTTTATGGAGCTTAGTGTACTCAAACTTCCATGGACAGCTCTACTTATGGTAGTGTCTGGATATCTACTTCGCTAAAGTGTGCGCTAGATCACAATCACTCAGCATGTAATATAAATACACACACCATTGTCTGGGGCCGCATCAGATGTATAACATATCCAAAGATTAGGTCAATCGGGGCAGTATTCCGAGTGCTACAGGTGTTCTACTCAAAACCGAGTTTTTCCGGAAGAAATTATATTACGTAAAGGCATCAAAGATACGGGTATTCCATTGGCTGTGGATTTTCAATGCGAATCGAATGAGCCCATTTTCAGGGGAAACGGTTGAGAATTGAGCTCAGGGCAGCTGTTCTTGTGAAAACTTGCGAAAACAGAAAGAAAAAAAAAAAAACGGACCGCGCCTGTTGTACCGCAAAGAGCTGTAATGTGAACATCAACGATAGCGGGCAAGAAGACCGGGCAGAATTGTTTCGTCTTGTCCAGGTTGTCTATGTCAGTGTTGGCATCTTTAAGGTTTCATTATTGCCGTTTGCAAAATAGTTGGCGGTCACGTGGAGTGATCCCCTTTCGGTGACCGACTTCCGGATGCCATAACTCAAAAAGCAAAGCTCCGATTTCCGGAAATCCGAGCGGAATATACTCTCATCGTTAGACCGGAGCTATCCCGACCGATCCGGTAGAGGTAATTCTCTCGTGAATTGAGCGGTTCTGAGGTGGCGTTTTTTGATCAACGGTGCGTGACCGCCAACTATTTTGCAAACAGCAATAACCTGACTGATCATTGGTTCGTTTCCTTTTTATCTACAGGTTTCCGCCCAGTCTCAGTCGCGACCCACTAGCCCGCCGGTTCCGTCTTCGACGAAACTGTGCCAAATTTTGTTCTGGCTATGCACGATTATGCCCCCCAGCACCAAAATGCAACATATGTGTCGTTCCGCGCCGGGCAGGTCATACATGTCCTCAATCGGGATTCGAGCGGCTGGTGGGACGGCGAGTTGGAGGGACGGCGAGGATGGTTTCCAAGCAATTACGTTACTACGGATATTAATTAGCTTCCACACATCTTTGAACTGAACAAGAGCGTGGCGGGGCGCTTCGCGCCTCACCACTTCGGTTGAATGTGAATGAAACATGCAGTACACAATTTGACTCGAGGCCTAGTGAAGGATTATGGGTGTCCATGAGTTGAAAGTTACTGTTATTCGGACCGTTCGGAACACTGAACTGTGCAGGAGTTGCGCTCGAAAATGAATTACCATTGGAGGAGACGAGGTTAGAAAGTTGCGATAGCGGTAAGGAGGTTTTCCCGAGTTGTTGGGCATAATTATGGCGACTTGCGGAACGGACTGAGAAAAGATTGGTATTCGCCTTCTGAACGATTAAAACCAGGATTATTTCGGCCCAGCGGCCCGCAGTTCGGCCCTGCTGCGGTGGAAATGCCTGATAGAGCCCATTGGAGTCGAAAAAGAAACAAAGGAAGATCAAGTTAGAACTTTTCCAGGCGGGTGGCCGTCATTGACTCTGAACCAAAGTATACCGGAGGTGGAAATTCAGAACCGTGGAATTCCTTGAGGCGCGGTTGATCAGATAAATTCGCCTCCAAACTGTGACCAAGATTTTTGGTGCTGAGAAGAGTCAAGCTGAGGTGGAATCACTGAGACGTGGAAGATGCGCAGGTGCCCATGGCTCGAAGAATTGAGTCAGAACGTTGAAAAAGAATTGCCAGATTCGAAGAGGGCTTGAAACCAGAGCAGTCTTGATGGCGTCATAAGGATCGACTTGGATCGGACAACCCTGGCGCGGGCGGCAGAGTGGAAGCTGGATACGGTAACAGTTCTGGAGAAAGAGATATCTGAGAACGAGGCAGAGTCCGCGGCAAACTTTCTAACAGATCTGTAAAGAACGGAATCAGTTAAAGTGGGGTGAACTGCCGGAACACTGAAATCTCAGAACAGGGACACTGAAGCGGGGATAGAGGGTCAGAGAGAGGTGTTTGAAGATCGAGAGTTGTGGCACATCGAGTAATAACCGCTCGCTTTGCAAATAAGAGGTTGAAGCTACTACGCGCCGTAGAGATGAACATGAACAGATTTATGACAGAGCCGTCGTCGAGCAAGTTCGTCGTTGGATAACTGATATATTCGATGGAACGATGGATGGTTTGGAGGAACAGATAATGAGTTCAGAACTTGAATGGACGAAACACAATACCATCCAATCCACCTTCAAACTTCTCAATTCCGCTATTGATTGCGTACCAGATACAAATGGAATGTGGAATGGAAATAGCTCGAATGGATAATTTGAGTCAATGACCGATAAAATCCAACGACTCCACGACGATATAAGGCCCTGGTCGCACATGCAAAGACTACCACACTGAGGGACATGAGACAGACCAGCAATTTGGACGCACAATTGTACGTACTTCATTCCTGAAAGACAAAGATATCAGACAGGCATGTCGTACTGTAATATTGCGCACCATAAAGAACTGCGACCACCCAAAATGCCCCCAATGCGGACATGTTGATCGACGCGTCGTGCATTCTCGACAGTAACCGATGCGCTGACCTTTAGTTTATAACTTAACGAGAAAGCTGTGTTTATTACATTCAACGGCCTCCCTGACGCCGACACACCATTGTGGCACGTGTGGGTTGGAATCAATGAATCATTCTCAGCCCACACACACGGGCGAGGTGGAAGACTCGTTTATGATTGTGATGGACCCAACACACGGCCCCTTCTGTAGCGGCTCTGCTGCTCTGGCTGCAACAGCGATGAGCGAAGGGCAACACCCACGTTTCCCTACAAACGTTCGAAATATGACTGCCACAGATCATGATACACCGTGGTTGATGCCCGTATCAGCTGCTGCGACTCCTGATCTGTGGAAGAGACCTAACGGCCGGATTACGAATGTGACAATCCCAAATCCGGATATAGTTATGGGAGATGTAGAGGGAACGTGTAACGACTCCCATGCTAACAATTACAACACTACAGCAGTACATTTACACTCGGAAACATACTATGACACTATTGACTCGCTGCACATACAGTCAGACAGACACCAAGGAAATCAAGACCAGTGTTGTAAAGTTGATAAGGGCTTATCTTATTAAGGCCTTATCATATGATAAGTTAAGCCCTTCACGTCGGGCTGAGAGGACGGTAAGCCCTTATTAACTCTTACTGGCTAAATCGGGCTGACCTCAAAACTCAGCACCTGCTCGCCCGCACCTGCTCACCCCCGTGCTCCGCACTCTTGTTGAACTTCCCCTGTTGTGGCTCGGGCTCGGGCCATTTACAATGTTGAGGCCGAGTTTGATGGGTACAGGGAAACAGTTAACGAGTTTTAAGCTTTTTTCCCATCAAAATCACTCCCCGCGAGCCAGGCGTCCAATTGACGCAGTGCTCAGGGCTCAAATTTCGATGCTGAGCTCCCCGTGACCGAGGCATCCAATGCTACAATTGTTGTGGCTCGGGCTCGGGCCATTTACAATGTTGAGGCAGAGGTTGATGGGTACAGGGAAATAAGCCCATTTTGCTTTTGCCTTGTTCAAAAGTAGAATGGGGACAGATTTTTCGTTAGACCTAGGTTCCTTAGCATTCCATGAGTGCTCAGGAAAATTTAACCACCGACGGCTCAAGTGGTGTAATATTTTCTAGATTTGGGTATGCAGGTCTGACTCCACAAGGGCATTTTGCTTTGTCCTCGTTCAAAAGTGGAATGGGTACGACTTTCTTGGTTGAATCAAGTTTGTGGGCATGGAATGAGTACTCTGAGAAACCCATAGAAAATTTAACCACCGGCAACTCAAGTTGTGTAAAATTTTCTGTATTTGGGCAGGTCTGACTCCGCAAGAGTATTTTGCTTTGTCCTCGTTCAAAAGTGGAATGAGTACGAATTTCTCAGTGGAATCAGGTTTGTGGGCATGGAATGAGTAGTCTGAGAGATCCACAGAAAATTCGACCACCAGCGGCTCAAGTTCTGTAAGATTTTCTGTATTTGGGCAGTTCTGACTCTACAAGCTCATCTTGCTTTTTCCCTGTTCAAAAGTGGAATTGGTACAAATTTTTCGATGGAATCAAGTTTGTGGGCATGGAATGAGTACTCTGAGAGCCCCACAGAAAATTCAACCACTGGCGACTCAAGTTGTTTAAAATCTCCTGTCTCACGAAAAGATTTTTTGTTTTCTGGCCCATTTGATTCACAAAGTTGTTGGATGGATGCCGTGCAGTGCACAGACCTTCAACATGCTGGGTAGATTCTGCTTGTACACTTGAGTGTTGTCCACGCATGGATTTGACGTGTTTTCAGGATTATTTGGCATGCTCAGAGAGCTGAAAACATGTATAGTTGTCAGACCTTTTGATTTTACTCGCTGTGTCAAAAAGTAATCGGAAATTGGGTTGCACAGCCACACAAACCGCATATTAGGAACTCTCATGGACATATTATGAATCTCGTGTTAATTTGGTGCAACTTGAGATATAACAACTCACCATAGAGGGCAATGCACTTGGCACAGTAATAAATTAAAAAAATGGTCCAAAAACGGCAGTATTTCCCTACTGCCAGCTGGTCATTTCACTTTGGCGCACACCTGTGGGCCTCTAAAATAAGGTTACATATGCTAGAAAGCACACACACAAGCTCTTGAGAAATCGGAGCTATCCTATGGTGCTGCAGGCAGCAATCAATCCCCAGACAAATTACACCCCTTTTGGAAAGAAATTGCTAATCTGAAGTTTTCACTGGAAAGCAGGAGGCATGCCGGGTTCTCGCTGGTATGTGGGACTCAGTGATACTGTTTGAAAGTTTTAGGTGCAAAATTTCTGAGAGAGACCCCATTTTTGGCGCAAAACCTGCTTCCGGTTACTAATTGACACAGCAAGTATGTAGACGCTACCCATTGCAGCTGCGTGAAAGCACTGCCAACCTTCTGAGGGATTTCTCCCGACTTATAAACAGAATTTGCTTCTGTTGCCTCTGCGGCAAAAGGTGCTACCGTTACACCCATACAAGTCAGTTTGGTTCCACTTTCAGCATGGTTGACGTGTGCTCACAAATTTGACGTGCGCAAAGATAGGGTGTAAAATGAATCTGTTTATAAACCTGCACTTTAACCATGTAGTTGGTAAGTCAATCGGATGAGTATATCCAGTCGAGACATGCTAAGATCTCAATTTGAAGCTACATACTTGCTGTGTCAATTAGTAACCGGAAGCAGGTTTTGCGCCAAAAATGGGGTCTCTCTCAGAAATTTTGCACCTAAAACTTTCAAACAGTATCACTGAGTCCCACATACCAGCGAGAACCCGGCATGCCTCCTGCTTTCCAGTGAAAACTTCAGATTAGCAATTTCTTTCCAAAAGGGGTGTAATTTCTCTGGGGATTGCAGCACCATAGGATAGCTCCGATTTCTCAAGAGCTTGTGTGTGTGCTTTCTAGCATATGTAACCTTATTTTAGAGGCCCACAGGTGTGCGCCAAAGTGAAACGACCAGCTGGCAGTAGGGAAATACTGCCGTTTTTGGACCATTTTTTTAATTTATTACTGTGCCAAGTGCATTGCCCTCTATGGTGAGTTGTTATATCTCAAGTTGCACCAAATTAACACGAGATTCATAATATGTCCATGAGAGTTCCTAATATGCGGTTTGTGTGGCTGTGCAACCCAATTTCCTGTTACTTTTTGACACAGCGAGTAGGTTAATGCTACAGCAGTTCTGCGTGGAAGCCTCGAAATTTGCCGAAAAAGGCAATTCCCAGGCCATCGACGGATTCTTGGGTGCGGTGCCCTCCGGAATTGAGATCCAAATTGATTGGTTCTACTTTCAGGGCCAATGGTTCAGAATTGGGCTCACAGTGGCTGTTCTGGTGAAAACTTGCAAAATATATATATACATATATTTGGCCGCGCCGCCCTAAGTTCCGCAAAGGGCTGTAAACCAACTACAGAAAAGTTCTATGAAATGTAAGTAGGAAATAAATGTTCACAGTAGCGTGTTCACGTTGGAAGGACACCAACAGAGTTATGTGCTGTGTTCGGCACACTGGGTTGGTTTCAACCTCTTCCCAATTCCTCCCGTTCGGCTGAATATAAGCATTTTTTGGGTAGAACCGGACCACGACCATCTGATCCACGTTCTTAAAATGAAACGGGTTCCAGAATCAATCATCGGCATCTTACGGAGTTTCCTAACCGACCGCCGCACTACGCTCACTTTTGACGACCACCACTCCGCCCCGTGTCCCGTCCCCAATGGTCTCCCTCAGGGATCGCCGTTGAGCGCCCTGCTCTAATGGCAGCGCTGGACTGCAATTGGATGCTGGAGGTGCTGGAGGGCGGCGGGAAGCGGGAAGCGGGGGGGGCACGCGGGGGTACGGGGCGGTGCGGCGGCGCGCTGAGCGGGCTGGTGGCGCCGAAAATGGCGGGAGGCAACGTGCGTGATGCGGAAGGGATGTCTCTGGGCTTTGATGGGCCGTGGTGGGTGCTGGACGACGCCGGGGAGTGGTGGGATCAAGCCAAGAGAATGGCGCGCTAAAGAGGCGTATTGGGCGTGTCAAGGGCGCTTAAAAGGGCATAAAGCAGCACTACGCACCTAGTACAGGGTGGGGCTGGGCAGTAAACAACAGTAGAGGGACCCGGAGGGCACCAGCAAGCGGCGGCAGCAAGTAGTAGGTGCAGGAGTACAGAATATAATGTGAGTAGTAACTATGGGGCTGGGTGAAAACGCCGCGCGTGCCGCGGCATTGCCGCGCACTGATGCGGCGGTGGCTGTGTCTTGACGCGGCAGGTGCCGCGCAGCCTCCCGTTCCTTCCGGCTGGGTCGTGAAAACCTTTGGTTCAAACTCTATTTTACTCACCTCCCAATTTTGGACTAGATTGGACTATATTCGGTTTACCCGACTTGTTCCTCATCGAAAACTTGCAGGGTTACCCCAAACGTTGGGCTTCAGGTATGGCAAATATAGTGTGCAAAAAGTTTTTACAACTTTGCAGTCAGGATGCATCTACAGTCTGGCTTTTCCGGTTCAAAATTTGGACACCTTGTCAAAATTGTGATTTCAAGTTCACGCCAACCTGAATCCGGCGAACTTATCGACTTACAACTTCCGGAGGATGCAACTTCAGAATGTGGCAACTTCAAAAGGTTGCAACTTTAATTTTTGCAACTTCAAAGATTATTTTCATTGCCTGAGTCAAGTTTATGTGGAACGATATGGCATTATAGGTAGCACATGTATACAAGAATATACCCTAGTGCTATCTCCTCACCACGATGTGGATCCTCAGGGACCGATCAGACCGTCCTAATCTTGCCGCGTTAAGGAGCAAGGATAAACACTAGAAAAAACCCCGCCGACACTACCACCCCCAGGAAACGCACAAATGCACTTGCGTCCGGCGCACCGGACACGTCGTGTGGGGCTCCGCATAAGAGCTCCAGGCTGCACAGGCCAGCCCTTCATCGCTCCTACCCGACACCCACCAAAACCTGGGGCTCCCCTATGCAATCACGGGGGAGCGTGCCTTCGTCTCGTAGTACATTACTCCAGGTTTTAAGCACTAGAGACTTTGCGATTGCCTTTCTCTCAAAACGGGTCCTGTTCGTCATTTGGCAGTCAAGCGCCAGTCGGATTTTGATGGCTCTTGTCCATCTCTGAGTGATTTCCCGTTCGGAGGCTGCATCGCGGCCTTGTATCCGCCTCTCATTTCGAAGTCGCCAGATAAGGTGAGCCGATTCCGATACTATTATCCTGTAAAGGCGAGATGTGCCTTTGTCTGTCGACCCGGGCTTCGTGCCGCGCTTGATGACACCACACGCCATGATCTCGCCCAACAGTGGGCGTAGTCAAGTTTCATTGGGTTAAAACACAACGTGCGGTCGAGCCGTTCGCAACTTGTATACCAGTTGGTAGCAACTTCGAACTTGTAAGTATTGAGGTCTTTCATCTATGATTGAGTACAAGGGAGAAAAAGCAGCGATGATGCTGCAACTGTTTCCCAGAGTTGTTGGATAGGTTCCACATCTGTCCAACCTTGCCAGCGGGAAGTTACCGGTGGAATATATGCCCCGATTAGCCACATGGAGCCCAGGTCGAGAACTAAAATATTAGGCGAGCTCAAATTAGATTTAAAGAAGGTGATGTTATCCCGGATGAGCAAAGCAATTCCGCCGCCACGACGGTTGGACTGGAGCCGGGGTTTCTGCGGGAGCGAGAGCAGGGAATAGCCACGGGGTACCTCTGCCGAGTCGTCTTCACCAGGAAGCATGTCAGTTTCAGCAAAGAACATGATGTCGTACGGTCTCAGCAGTGCGTGGAATTCTTTACTCGTCAATTTCAAGCTGAAATCATGAAATATATTCCAATGATCGTGATAAAGTTTTATGAAGAGGGCCACAGGCCATTGAGTAAACTACAAAAAACATCCGAATTGCGGATGTACTTTCCAATGGGGACGGACATCGGCGCATCACAGAGCGGTGAGTTCGCGACTGTAAGTCGTGTAGCTTCACCTCGTCAAGGTGTTCTCAAATATCCAAGACCCCGTGGGTTGAGGGTAATCCTCCTGGAAAATCTGTATCTGAATATTGGATTGGTACTTATTGGGGGGGCAGGACCCGCGATCGTGGGTGCATCGAGACACACCAAAACTATTTGGACGCAAAAGAATACCTCCTACGGTACCCCTCATATCAATTTGAGTCACTTTGACTAGGAGGAGGCCAGAGAGGGAGGATTGATGGGAAGCCGGAACATTCCAAACGACGCAGCAGCGCGTTCGATTGCGGTGAAGTTCAGACCAGCTCACAGTGTGTTTAAGTAATTGTATCTCAAATCTAGTGCCCCACCCTAGCTATTTCTGCAGCTGGAATGAGCAACTTGGCGGAGACAGGGCATTTGATGGGAACTGGTGACCGCGGCACTGGCGCGAAATTGATGGCGCGGCGCGCGCGCCATCTTTGATGGCAACACTCAGAGTTATGAAAGATATCGATTAGCTATCACTAATAGCTCTAGTAATAGCTCAGAGCTAACGATAATCGACAGCTGCATGGGATATTACTCAAACACCTCGAGTTAGTGATGGATATCCACCACATCTCTACCGCTAACTACAGGGGTATTGTGGGCTTTACAGGTGGATGAAAATGGACTCCGAGGAATTCTCATAAAGGTTTCTGCAGAGTGGAGCCTATCCGCGACGGATGGCATTTCTCTGTATCGACATCATCTTGCGTGACACCATCCAAAAAAAAAGGTGAGCAAAGCAACCAGCTCGATTTTGAAATCTGTGTAAAAACATATAGCTGAGGTACGACTGAAGCTGGTTTCGTAGTAGTAAACATGGACTGTATTGGTCATACTGGCACTTTTGTGTGTGTGTGTCTCAAGCTTACTGGTGCAGCTGACAAAAATGTGATTTTGCAAGTTCACGACTGGCTTACAAGAAAGCGGTCATTCTTTAACACATTTCTGAATGAGCTACTTCGGCTCATTCCCCCACAAAATCCGAAGCATGCATCAGGATTTGTCTAACTGCCTTCTCACTATCATTCGGAGAGGAGATACTCCGGTTCATGATGCACGAGATACATTACTCAAAATCAGGACTCCTCAACTCTTGCTAGTGATTCAATGGCACACCTAAATCAACCATAACTACAAACCTATCGCACAAGCAGGGTCCCGTGAAAATCCGCTTCGAAATGGCTCCAAACAGGGCAATTTACTGATTTGATGTGAAACTCGGCATACCAAGCCGCTATTGAATTGCATTTGTTTGCACTGGAATGGAGAGCACAAAGCCTTCCTGGAAAGGACCTGGGGCACTAGAAGGAAATCTAAAGAGACAGTTCTAACCGAAATTGCGCTGGCTATCGCACAAGCAGGGTCTCGTGAAAATCCGCTTTGAAATGGCTCCAAACAGGGCAATTTACTGATTTGATGTGAAACTCGGTTCCCATTCCTTGATTTTCGTTGGTACGGTGGCTATTCCGCATCCAAGGTAGGCAAGATAATTTTTCTCTGACTTCGTCTCGACAAGCAAATGCAGTGTCGGCACGATAGTGCAGAGGGAATCAGCAACTTAGTTGGCATAATAGCTCAAGGTATTAATATGCAGCCAGTTCTAGCAAGCAAGCACATGCTGCAGTAACTGACCAGACACAGACATTCCGTCTATTTCCCGGTGCACCCAACTAAAAACCAGTGTCCTAAGCTGATTTCCGTCATCTGGATTGCCCACATAAATTTTCCCTGTCTATACTGAACGGTACATGCAAGGATCTAAAATAGCAAGCCAACTCGAAATTTTACCGATCCGTACATTGCGCCACAACAGGAAGCGGCAGCCCATAGGGATTCTGGCTTCGAGGTGCCCTCTAGAATGGTCCTTAGTGTTTCAAAACAAAAATCTAAGTTGCCCAGGGCCATATCTCCAGCGCTACAGTGGATCTGCATGAAAACACCGGAATTTCCATATATGGTAACTTAGATCATGCCATCAAAAATGGTTGCCCTCCGGAATCGTCATGCGAATCGATCGGTTATATTTTCAAGGGAATCGGCTGAGATTTGAGCTCACACCGACAATTTTGCTGAAAACGGACCAAAAAAAAAAAAAAAAAAACAGGCCGCGCCCTAAGTTCCGCAAAGACCTGTAATGAAATAATACAGGAGTGGTTCTTACAGTGTTGGCTGCATTTCAAAAACTTCAAGCATTTTATGCCTGAATTGTCTGGTACCTTGAAGGTGGACAATGTTCTCAAATCCTTCCGCGACCTTCTGCCACGAAGAGAAATCACACGTCTCCTGGAAAAACTGGCCTACGATGTGTAAAAGATTTTCGATGCTGCACCCACGCTCTGGATGTATGAACCCGTGCCTCACACATGATTTCTCTTCCCCTCTCTGTTGTTTTTTTTTGAACAGTGATTTTTCCACATGCATCGCGCAAAGGGACGACATGTGACAGCATTTGTGTACAGGTAGACACCGAGGATTTATACCTGGAAGGAGAACGACCAAGTCCCACTGGTTATTTAGCTTTCGCTAGACTCAATCCCCGGTGTTTCGTCGCAGAACGTGAAAGCGTTCAACTCCGTCGACCATGCCGTATCTTGGCAGACTGGTTATGAGTCTACAAAGATGGCTTCCAAAGCTGAAAGATTCCAAAAGACAATTGTGTAGTTTTAGTAATGTGGTGAGCAGAAAAGATGCACACAGAGCAATGTACTAACCTTTCACATCTTTTTCGGCCTTCTTTGCAGGGCGCCGTAGATCCGTTCAGTTTTGGCCTCGCTGTGCACTGAAACAGTTCAAAACAAGACATTTCATCTGAAACGGCTTGCATTTTGAAAAGCGTGATCTGGGGCATTCAGAGGCCATTGAAATGTTATGCCTCAAAAAATGCCATGGCCATTGGAATCGGTCATGCGTTTCAAAATGCGGGCCATTTGAATGGACTGTCACTGCCCCAGATCATGCCTCTCAAAATGCAGGCCATTTCAATGGCCTCTGAATGCCCCAGATCACCCTTTTCAAAATGCGGCCTTTTTTTTATCATCCTTTCTTCAGTTCCACTTCTTCGTGACCTCCAGCCTGTGATATGCGGTACTCAGGTACATACGAAACCAGCGATAAGATGCTCATCAGCCGGAGCGAAGCGACGGCATGTCTTGTAATCTTATAAAGAGAGTGAAGTAATTCACTACGTCCGCACACTTGACAATTCTTTGAGTCCTCATTGGCCAGATAACCATCGGCTTCCTTGTCTGATGACCATCAGCTTCTTTGGTGATGGTGAGAATTAGTCGCACGATGTACTCATAAAGTGGGCGTTGAGCGGGCAGAGATCGAGACTTCCATCCTTCTTGAATCTTCCTCTCTCGCAAAGGAGGACCTTTGGTCAAAAAACGTATCCAAGTTCTCCGGTACTTGCATCATGAGGCTAACGTGGGTTCTGAAAGATGGCTTCCACTCAAGCAAAGCTCGAAGCGCGCAAAATCTTTGAGCTATACGAGCCGTTGAAATTGGATATCCTTGCCCCCGAGGAAAATACCGTCGACGGTGACTGTGCCGCATTCGAGAGTGCCTACTCCAGTAGTAAGGATGCGGATATCATCGAGTTGTGTGTCCGTGTCCGGAAAGTTCGGTGCGTCATCGCTCAAAGTTTTGACCTGAATCTGAGACACTGTAGAGACCGAACGGCCGAAATGAACCAAGTTCGGCTGTGGATAAAGCAGTGCCCCAGCGTTTGGAGCAGTCAAGTGCAGCCCTCCGCCCCGGAGCGACCCAGCGAACAATTGCTATTGGCGCCGTACTCGCTCGTGGAATCCTAAGCCACATCGGGGGACAAATAACAGTTCTCGAGAGTAATTTTGAAGATGGTGCTTAGTCTGCGATCGATGGAATCAGCACAATACTGGCCTTCTTGAAGGGGCTTGCTTCAAACTGCCGAAAACAGAGGTCTTACCAATGCTTTTCTTGTGACCTCAATTCTGCACCTTTTCCTTAGGTCTCTTTTGTATATGGTATCTTAACGCTCCCCCCTCCAATTTCGTCTTCGGGAAATAATGCCGTATGAGCGTTTCGTTTGCATGTCATTCGGTGCTTCATGGAATTTTGGAGATATCGCACTCTGGATTGTGACAATTTATTAGCATTAAGGAATCGAAGTGTCCCTGCGAACCTCCAAGAATATTTCTCCTGAAACCGGATTTCGTGGAGGGAAAGCCGTTGCTTCAGGTAATCATGAAGGCCGGGCACAAGTGTTATTTCTCCCGAAATTTCACTGGGAGTTGAACCCCATCGAGATGGTGTGGGACTAGGCGAAGCGTTGTAAGTCTTGATCCCAATTTCCTTTCTTCACCATTCACCAAATTTCACTGACTTCCGCGAGCGTGCTGACGGGACATTTCTGAAAGCAAAAACACTGGTGGTGGTGGCCTTGGACCGTGTAAGTGCGGTGAGCGTTCGTCGGTATTTCAGGCACTGTTTTCGTTTCATGGATGCGTACAAGTGCGTCGCATTCTGTCTTTTTTTCTCTCGTGTCCAAAGCTTACATTTTGCGAAGGAGTGCTGACTACTTATCTCTTATCCATTCTGCTTAGGTGGCGGCAAAGAAGTGAAGCTACACGGCCAAACGGAAATTTTGTGAAAATGTAACATGACCGGACTTGCATTTATCGTACAGTCAAAATGTAACATTCCAGCAGTTTTTCTGTAACTTATTCCTAACACTTTTTCCGTAGGACATTTCTGATGAAGTGTCTTACGATATTCTTAAGATTTGCGATGAGTAACATTTTCTTAAGACATCGGTACGGCAACAGAGAGTAACCGGCGTCCGCATCACAATCTTGAGGGCCAATTGATGTAACCGATGGCCGAAAGGGGCATTAATCAGCCTCACTGCGAACGCGAGGCTTGTGTGTACTTCTCGTTGCTCTCGTCCGTCACAGCATTACGATGCCCCCGCATCGCGCAAAGGGTTTGGACAAGAAACCTCTGGGCCTCCGCCGAACCAAATTTATGGGAAATCTCAACCTCAAAAACCCGATTATCCGACAAGTTGCTGTTCGCAAGCTACGCACCGTTTATCAGCATAGGCACCATAGATTCCTTGGGCAAAAATACGCGTTTCTGCACAATTCTTTACTCTATAACCTTTGGCTCTCATGTCTGGCTATTGCTTTGTGCTTTCTGTCGGGTGTGTGGGTTCAGATCATGGTGGTTTGTGGGGTGTCTCCGGTATCAATTATTGCGGCAATTTCTTTCCCACTCGATTTTTTGTTGTTCATCGGGCTGCTCGGTATTTGGGATTGTAAATATTTGCGTCTTCAAATCTAATCTATAAATCATGCAGCTGCACGTAATCTACAGAAGAAATCATCTTTGCCAGCTGTAATAACCAAGTTGCAAGGTTCAGAGGCTAAAATATATAAGATCACCATTCTTGGGCCCTTTAGGAGGCCTGTTACCCTTGGTAAGATGAGATTATCCATGCAATCAGAATATTCATGCATTCTTCTAGATATGGCTCCTGGAAGCACAGTCAAAGATATTGTCGATTTGAATGAAAAAGTACAGTATGTCGTTCCAGTACTGTGCAATCACTCCTAGAACTGGAATAGCGTCGCGGCGTTTCGACCGATTTTGGTCTCAACGACACATTGGTCTCATGCTCGACTTCTTCTGGGTTAAATTCTTTTAAAGCCGGCAAGAAGGTATGTTGGATAGCAGCCTTTGATTTTAGGACCTCAAGAAAATTGTGGAATCACTCCTACAGCTGGAATAGCGTATGCGACGTTTCTTGGCGTCAACGGCACATTGTTCGGCCTCGTGCTCGACTTCTTCTGGGTGATTTGTTTTTTCAAACCTGGCGAGAACGCGTGTTGGATGGCGGCCTTTGATTTCAGCAGCTCAACATAGACGCCCTGCATTCCGGATTTGACTGCCCCGCAAGAAAGGGCAAAAAATGTATTTCGACGCATTGTTCGGCCTCGCACTCGACTTCTTCCTTTTTTTTTTTTTTTTTTTTTTTTTCAAAACGGACAAGGAGGCATGTGGTACGGCGGTACCCCAGTTGCATAGCTTAGAATGCATAAGACCATAATGCATAATGGCTCATAATGCATAACTAACATTTTCGAGTATTTGGATCCACCGAACACCCTTCTCTCAGTCTAGAGGCGTGGTCATAATGCATATTGTTCATAATGCATGGGGTTAGGGTGTCCATCGACGCTACGCCTTATGAGCTATCCAACTGTACCACTGCTGGGTTGTAGCAATATAAAGAAAGAGGAAAATACATCTGGAAGAAAGATTTCTGCTTCGAGCCAGCACGGCAACCCACATGTATAACGAAATTGTCCGCTGACCGTGAAAATAATAATAGAGAGTGCGCAGATGCCATTGGAACCACCTGATGGCATTGCACGTGCAGCAGTGGAGTGGATTCTCGCTCTTGGGGAAGAGCTGTGTCTCCATTTCCAGGGACATAAGACTTTTTGGCCATGCACACTCCTTGACTTCCTTGGTCTCGACCTGGACTCGGATGCCATGGAAGCGCGTTTGCCAGAGGACAAACTAGCGTACCTTCGTGAGTTGTTACATGCTTGGAGCTGCAAGTGCACCTGTTCCTTGAGGGAGGTTCAGGAGTTTGTTGGCTTTCTGCAGTTCAGCTCCCAGGTCATCCCGCACTCGCGTGCCTTCATTCGTCGTTTGATCGACTTTTCCTCCAAATTCTTCACCCCCTTCTCACGCCTACACATCCCATCTGGCGCACGCTCCGATCTTGGTTGGTGGTCAGCTCTGAGCGCACACTGGAACGGTGTCCAGATCATCGACCCTGATCGCCCTACAATTTATGTTGAGACCGATGCTAGTGGGCGCAAAGGTCTCGGCGGTGTTTGGCAGGATTTCTGGTTCGCCTCACGCTGCCCAAGGCGTTTCCGTGATCGCGACATTCAATTCAAGGAGATCTACGCAATTCTGCAGGCGATTTTGCGGTGGGGTGACACATGGTTTGGCACCCATGTTGTCTTCCGTTGCGATAATCAGGCAGTGGTGCAGTGGCTGAGTTCAGACACGGCACGCTCGGCTCCGGGCATGAGCGTGTTGAGGCAGATTATTCTGCTCTCTTCCGTTCTCACTTTTTCTGCTGTGTGGATCCCGACATCCGAGAATGCGCTTGCTGACGCTGCTTCTCGTTTTCAGTACAGCCGCCTGTTCCACCTGGCTCCACAGCTCATGCTGGACATCATCAACTCCGCAGTCCCAGATCATTGGTATATGACGCACACTCACCTCCCTCGAGAAGTCGCATTTTTCCTCTGGCACGGGCTCGCTTCCTCCACCCGGGACACTTACTCATCCGCCCAACGACCCTTTCTCAAACTTCGTTCGGCTCAACCCCCAGTATGCCCCCGCTCCCGGTCAGCTCCTCCCTGCGACTGAGCTCGGTCTCATGGCCTGGTCTGCTCACCTTGCCAGCAAGGAACGCCCCATCCTCCACAAAACCATTAAAGAAGAACCGTGTCTTGAGCTTGTCTGCTCGTCTTCATGTGGCCGCTGCTCCTCCTGCAGTCTCTTGAGCCGCTGGCTCTCCGCTGCATTTCCTGTGGCTCGAGCGCGGTCCCTTATGGTCCGAGCGAGAGAGCTTCTGGCGACCAATCGAATTCTCGTTTGTCCCCAAAACCTCTCTCCCTCTCTTCCACACGACGAGCAAGGCATAGAAGAGGTGTTTGACCCACCAAACACGGTCTATGCAGGCGAGGCGCCTCGATGCGTCGCGTCCTTTCCCTTTTCGGCTTCCTTGTCCCGCTACATATATATATATCAGCTCATTCATGATTTCATTCTTCGTCCTCATCCTCTACATACACTCACATAGCTCGATAGACTAGATTCTTTTCTTTCTCCCACCCTTACCACTTCCTTGTTCTGTAGTTTCTGCTTTTGCCGATGCCGGCTCAAGCGTGGTCCCTTACGGTCCGAGCGAGAGAGCTTCTGGCGACCAATCGAATTCTCGTTTGTCCCCAAAACCTCTCTCCCTCTCTTCCACACGACGAGCAAGGCATAGATCTATGTCGTTTTACCAAGTCTATATATGTCTATAGACAGCATTGATTCTCAAAATGCCTCCAAACTCATGTTACTGAATATATATTATTTTTGCTACTTTCTATCACTAATTCGGCATGAATTATCTGAGTAGATCTATCTAGTTTTTATGTGACTCGGGTAAGAACTGACTGAGACATCGGGAATTCTTTGAAAAGATCCCAAAACAGAAATTTTCCGTCCGCACCTTCGGTACTGCCAATAGCTGTAATGCAACTAGACGTGTTATATATCCTATAAGTTTTTCCTCCCAAAATTTCAGGCTGATTGAGCGAGAATTGGGTGGGTAAATGCTTTTGTGGCTCGGGATCGAAATCCACCGGACGCGTATTCCCAGCGCGGATCGAACGATCCACTTCCCGAGGTAAACGGACATGATTTGAGCCCAGGGCGGCTGGGCGATTGAAAACCCATCAAAACAGACCGAAAATGGAAAAAAAAAAAATACCCGCGCCCTAAGTTCTGCAAAGGGCTGTAAATGCATAAATCAATTGAAGAGATAGATATGATAAGAGCCGACATTTTTAATTTAATTTTTGAAATTAACAAGTTTAATACGTAAACTCTGCGTTGTAATGTCTTTCTCGTTAGAATCGGGTGTTCTCAGGGTATTTTTGATTTCAAAGTTTACTCTTAAATTTTTTGGTGTTATTAATATAAAAATACGATACACTAAAATATATTTTGAATATATTCGAATACATACGAATACGATACGGCCGCAGGGCCTCCGTCAGAATATGAGCACGACCGAATATGAATACGATACGATATGAATACTAATACGATACGGGCACCGCCGTATTCAAATACGGCTGAAGAGGTTTTTGCCGGCCTGGGACCCCAACCGGCACAAGTCGGATCATTAACTTCAGACGGCACACTCCAAAATCTGTTCCTGAGCCACTGCAGAGCCCTTCCCGGGCCCATCTGGTCTTTGAAGATTCAATTCATACTGTAACATGCAGTGGCTACATAGGTTAGGGTAGGCCTCAGTAGAGCCGTGGAGCCATAGTCACTCCCCCCTTCTATATGAACCCATATAGTTTCGTGTTTCTACCGTAGATGTGCAAGATCTACGTAGATTCTGGTAGATTGATGGTAGACCTCGCGTAAGTAGGCTCGCATAGAGTCCCATGTCGGAAAAACGTAAGCGCATTATGGCATCTTTGTAAGGCCCTATACGTAAAGAGTCGCCTTTTAATGGCCTTTTAAGGGAGTTAAATGGCCATTAAACACATATCTCGGCAATATCTCGCTTGCCCTTATTCCCGATCGGCACGAGAGAATAAAAGTGTGGAACAATAATAATATTGCACCACTATTCTACTGCAATACAGGCTTGGAAGGACGACAGGTACTTGAAGGCTCGAGAGTCGGGAGCTAAATTCTCTGAATCAGAAGTCATAATGATATCGGTTGATACTAATCTAGACCGGGATTCAGGTACGGCAGAGCATTGACGACGGTTGCGTGGTCCCGTGCAGAGAGAGCACTGAGCAGATAAGAGCCTGGAGTGAACAAGTCGGAAATTTGCAGCCTTGAGGAGTGGAGAAGCCTTGAGTGGAAGTAGTTTGAAAGAGACCTTGAGGATTGAAGAGGATTGAGAGCATAGCGCTATAGCTTGGAGAGCGCGAGTGAGCAAAACAGCCAAGGCACTGATCATAGGGCTCGATGAGGAGCAGATTGAGCTTGATCCAGATGAAGTAGAAAGTGGGTCGACGCTGCCACGGAAAGGGAGTCCGAACACCGTTGCGGGAGAGGAGAACGACAGAGAACGACATGGGAGGAGAAAGAAAGTATCACCAACAATTTGATCCCCAAGTCCGATATTTATGTGGGGGCTCGCTTGTGAGCTTCCGAATATCATGCACATGGTGGGCGAAATTCTACCATGGGCAATATAGAAGAGAGCCGCTATGGTAGCCAGCGCGATTCGAAGCAAGTGGCGACGGATTGTTCTGTATGCGGTCGTTTGGGCTCGTTTGTGGCCCGAATCGCTCCAAATAAAATGTGAGCATAAACTTTGACGAGTTCCGGGGGTTTACGCGCCGTTTAACCCATACCATACCCGTTCTGTCGTTGCGGAATGAAATAAAGAAGCATTTTCTGAAAAATCATATCTTAGTTGACCGGAACCGATAGGGAATTGGGCTAGCAATTCTGGTTGCAATTCGGTCATTTTCAGCATTATTTGGGCATTTGGAGCAATTTATAGTCAAAATGGCCAACCGTTGCGAGCTCAAACCCCATCAATTCAGGTGAACCAACATATGGATATGGTCCCCTTTGTGAGTACTTTGAGGCTGTATGGACTGTATGGATAATTTTTGAATATTCTCTCAATCTAAGGATCACCACGACGCGGCGAGAAAAACTGCTGGAAAAGCCGGATCGGAAGAGAGCGGGGCGCGGACGCGGCCAAACCCGTACACAAGGGCTACTTGGGGTCTAAGACGAGAAAGGAGACCCGGAGCAACCCAAGCGTAAGCAGAACAGGGACGGGAGGGTGAGGCGAAAAAACGGGAATTTACGAGTGGAAAAGCGAGGAAGAAAGCTTTACAGCCAATGTCGGAACCGAAGGCGCGAACGTGTTTTGGACCGTTTTCGGAGAATTGTAAATATCTCACCCAGTTCTGCATTGATTGGGATTAAATGTATCTAGATCTGTTGGGCTAATCCGTGCGGAATTAGTGACCGAGAGGAATTTGTGAAAATATTATGGATTAGGTACTTTGTGTTTCCAGGCTGTTTGGGGGCCAAATGCATTCTAGCATGCTCACACGTGGAAAGGTGAGATGCTGCAGAACCTACCAAGGTAATTATTGCCCCGAGAACTAAATTTCGGGTGTGCACCCAATTATTGGGCGGTGTAGAAGAAAAGGTTGGTCCTGAGACTGAGTGGTGTCCAGGTTGTGCCAGTGATGACGCCGAGTCGTGCAGTGAAATTCCCCTTCACGCGATCGAGATAAGAAATCTATAGGCTACTACTTCGATACCATGCCTATCCATAAAGTTAGTTTTTCAGAAAACGCAAAATTATCTTATTCAGAGGGAACACAAAGGCAAAATTAATGCGCGCATTTTATTTGAAGTGATTCAACCAAACGACCCGCGTGCATTATTCTTGGCCACCACTGTGGTACCGCTAACCGCGTATGATGAGGACCGGGACATGGCCCTATGGGTCCCGCAATAATTATATTAGCGCCACCTTATCTGATGAGAAAACCAAGGCTGGTTCCTTCACATCCTGAGTGCGTATCCAAGCCCTCGCTCTTGCACTGTAATCACCGTGAGTTAACTTGACATTCCAATTTCATACCAAACGCTTGAAACGTGAATCGAGGTAGATGAAAAATATCAAGAGAAAGGCCTCGAAAGAGCTGCCGACCGCGGAAACGAACGATCGAACAAAGATCTCGAACGCGGGGAAGAGCAAAAGGTCGGGCGTTGCGTGTTTCCCATAAATGAGGGGAGTTGGATGTTTGTTTGCTTATCACCACTTAGGCGGACGGTTGAGGCGGCGCTCAGTCGAACGGACGTCTGGCGCTTGACCAAACCCTCCCTTGTTCAGATTTTGCAATCGCGAGGGCGCCCATTCCTTAAGACTGACACTGTGCCCAAGTTACGAGACCAAGTCTTCCTAATGCTGGAGTCTGATCGCATGGTGAGAACAAGGCCCGCGCGAAGGCGAAATGTGGAGCTTGTGGATGACGTTTTTGGGCTGAAACCCTCGGTCGAGTCCGAAAAGACCGCTTCCAGACGAAAAAAAGTCCATCATCTCCTCCTTCTAGTCCGTTCCTCAACATTTTTTAGGTCACAGTACAAGCACTTGAGGACTTTGTGGACCCAGCACCTAAAGCGGAATCACGGCAGAGGGAAGTGATGCCCAGAAGGCCTGCTGTCAGAGAGGTACAGAGTTGTATGCTCATTTTGCTCTCTATCGACCACGAGTTGAACAACCGGCAGGCCCGAATGATGCTTACACGTCACACGGAGTGACTGCTGCAAGTACCTCAGAAACACGGAAGCTCTGTTGCTGATCCATTTGACTTTCTTAGAATTCGCCAATTCCCAAAAAGGTCTGTCGACAAAGAAAGGACACAGAGTTGGATGGTAAACAGTGTTTCGCCACTTTTCAGTGTAGCTGTCTAATGAAGCAATTCAAGGGCAGGCTCTGAAGTTAGAATCTTCCACGTCCGCGGAAGACCAAGTCCCGAAAGTCGGCCGCCCTCGCAGAGGAATAAACACTGCGCGAGCCGATCTCCCAAGAGATGTTGAGACGAGGAGAAATGCGATTCCAAAATTGATCATTATCAAGTCGGTCATGGAGCTCGACGCAGTGTTGCAGGTAAAACGCGGACATAATGGATACCTTACAATTGCTTCTCTGAATGCTCAGCTCGACTGGCACGCTGAGAATCCAGTCAGTGAAACCGCGGATCCACAAAACACGTCAGCATCCGGGATCCCGGGAGTCAAGAGGCGTGGTCGGCGAGACGATCACATCGAGTACTTGAGAAAGGCAATCCAGAGTCGGTTCGATATCCTGCAAAATGCCAGAGACAGTAGCATCGCGTCAGATTAAATGCAAGAGCCTGACATACGTCCTTTCAATATCTTGGGGGAAACTAAGCCAGAAGATGTCGAAGAGGACGTCGAAATGCCTTTCTATGACTCAGAGCTCGGTGTTTGTGAAATGCCAGACTTTCCTGGTGAGACTTAATTATTTCCCCCGAGAGTATGTATTCCTGAAAATTCCCAGTACACCATGGTTCCGGTGGTTTTGAGCGGCGTAAAAGGCGGAGACAACAAAATAAAACCACAGACGGTGCGAAAAAAAGCGGCAAGCTGCGACAAAGAGTCATCTGTACAGTGAGGCACGTGTAGACGGTCTAGAAGGCCAGGATGGCATGAATAGCGTAGGGAAACGCACTCACACCAAAACACAACCGCCATTTCACAAGCGCCGCCGGATTTTATCTCCTGCTCGACGGTACTCGGGTCTGCCTTATCTTTCTCTCACTGTCCTGTTTTCACTTGCTGATGTGTCTACAAGGTCCCAACTGGTATTTTATCGGTGATGAACAGATCCAACGATATGCAGAACGCTTCGCTCATCTCCAAGATACCTGGATGCGTTGTCTTTCCACAGCATTTCCACAGGCGTTGAACTATGCTTCCCTTGGTTCAACGGTGGATTGTGATTATGTGATGGGTAAATCTACGGCTCCCAATTGCACATCTGATCTCATCTTTTTCTTCTCCACCGCCACCACAGCTCACGGGATTCCCAGTGCTGGTAAATATTGTCCTTAATTCGGGTCTGACACTTTCACAGTCTCTCTCCAGATGGGGATAGGAAGTTACAAAAATCGGAGCCGTTGGGAGCATTGAACAGGAAAATTACATACGTGAAAAATTCTAAAGACCTGGAGAAACTGAAATAGAGCACGTCTTATCCTATCTCCAAGGGACCAACATCAACGTTGTCAGAATACCGTGGCCAGTAGAGCCGGAGTTGGAGTTCTCTTTGTGGCCCCTACAGCCGGATGGTGACCTGGAGGCATTCGAACGATCGGTAAAGCTGCACGGGGCGACAAAAAATGCAGCTACGAGAGTTGCTACGAGTGTTTCATCCGGACAAATTTGAAATGGCCCAAGGCTGAAACCTTTGATTATCTGGCACCAGCCCGTTCGGCGAAGTAAAAAATGGATTGCTCGCTTTACCTCTTGTCAAACGGTGGTAGAATATATCTTATACGTTTGAGCAATCCTATGTGCTCAGATCCAAGCAGATCCAGCCAAAAACCTTCAATTCATCACTAATACTGCCGATCTGCAGAGTTTTAGAAGACTGAACCTGTTAGGAGGAAGCACCTGATGGCCATGGTATTTTTTTGTTAACCCAAGCCAAGTCTGCGCCGGTTAGCTCGTGAGTGTACGCCAAGATAAATTGTGCAGCACAATTGGCATATCTATTCAGATAAAAATAATATAGCTTATCGAATAATTGAATCATTCAAGTGCACCCCTTTTTCTCCATCTCATCAATATTCAATGTTTTGGCAGTTGCGCGGTTTTGCTGCCCCCAATACATCTCTATGAAGTCGGATCTGAATATTGAATAGCTAAAAATGACCGGAATGACCAAGGCTATCCATTGCCGGCGCACGTGCCTCAAAAAATGGCTCTGGGACTGCGCTGGAATGTGTTCGAAAATGTAAAGGAATGCAATAAGGTTATGTGTTTTAAAATGTAAAGCAATGCAATATCATATATTGCCTCCGAGCAGGATCTGAATAGCTCAAAATGACCGGTTAAAAATTGTAACGGTGCGCTCTCGCGTTCATTATATTTCTTTCTATCTACATACACAATTTCTTTCCTAACATCACGCATTTCAAAATGTCAAGGAATTCAATCAGGTCAAGCATTTCAAAATTTAAGGCACTGAATGGCCGCCAGAGAGGTCAATATTGCCTCAGAGCAGAATCTGAATGGCTCAAAATGACCGGAGTGACCAGGGCTATCCATTGCTGGTGTGCACGCCTCAGAAAATGGCTCTGGGACATGGAGGCACGGTCGTTTCACCCGGGACGCAATACTACGTGTGAATCAGGAGTTTGTTGTGGTGAGCATAACATGTATAGATTCAAGACTCTCGGACGCAATTCCCTCATTTATTTCGTGTTCATTTTCTGTCTGCCTAGTCAATTCATGGTATACAATGCCACTAACATTGCTATTAGCATTTACCCTTGCAAACGCCACCATAAATGAGCTCAGATTAGTAACAGACTATTTCATCCTCCTGGGGTATGTCCCTGGGTTTCTGCTTTGATTTTGTAAATTGAACCTTAGATCCAGGCCAACATCAGTCATTCCCTGTATTGCGGTGAGCCTTCGGAGTACGATGCCGATTGCATAGTCCAAGGTCTCGCGCATGACAATGAACATGCGGCCCCCATCCCATCCTCCAGCAGCAGCACTGATGTTTCGGACGTCATCTTTGAAACAGATACAGAAATTTGAAGGCATCAAACTGTATAAAACGCCAATATTACGCGATATCCTGCACGAAGGAGCGATGAAATTCTTCAGATAACCACGATTTACTTACCTACCCATTTATGTACACACCCAAGACTTCCAGAAATATCTTTCGGGATCGGGTTTTGACCCCCGGCGAACCGAGTTGTGTAATATTTCCGTATTTAGGCAATTTAAACCCTCCGGAATATTTTGGTTTGTCCTCGTTCAGAAGTGGAATGGGTACGGATTTTTGAACGGAATACGGTTCGTAGGCATGGAATGAGTGCTCTGGGGGACTGGGAAAAAATCAACCGCCGGCGAACCGAGTTGTATAATAGGTATTTCCGCATTTGGGCGGTTCTCAGATTAAACCCTTGAAATATTTTGGCTCGTTGTCGTTCAGAAGTAGGGCCGGTCTTTGGGGCCTACTCAACGACAACCCCGGCTGGACCCATTGGGAAACCGTCAAGCACATCCACCAGCATCTTCTTGGTACTGGGAACTTGGTGCTGGTTTATGGGGCAGCCAAACGTGGTTTGCAAGCACTGTGGTGTACGGAAATCGTGAATTCCATTCCAATTTTTTACGGATTTATTGGGAGAATTTCACAGTAAAAAAGTGAGTTTCACGGTAGAATGTGGTGAAAATTTTCACGTACAAAATGACCCTTTTCACGGTATTGTTTCACCACTTTCTTGGCTGAATTTTCACTGCTTTTATCGCGAAAAAACCACTTTCCTCTGACAAAAAAAAATCAACCACTGCCACCCCAAGCCCATCAGTGACTTAGTTTGTGACCCGGCTCAGACAGCACTGCGATGTCGACGTCTGTGAGGAAGGTCCACTCAAGGTTGCCAATGTACGACTCGAGGCTGCGGAGCGAGTGCCGAGAAGTACCAGCCTGCCTACCGGCAAGGTGCTAGTACAAGGTATTGCCGCTATGTAGGCAGGCTGGTCACGAGCCTACTTCACTTAGTCACCGCCTGTTTGTGACACCCGATATTACTCCCTCCAAAAGAATCCAATTCCTTATCCCTCTTGTAAAAAGACTCAGTTCAACGAGAGGAATTTTTTATCAAGAGGGATTTCTATTAAAGTAAAAAATGAGGGAGTAATTCTTTCGATGCCCGCCAAATTGGGACTGTACACCGGAAAAAGGCTGTGCTCTCTCACCTGTCGCCTCTAGCGTGCATGGGAGAGTCTGATGTACCTACAGTGATCCACCGGTCAATGATACAGTAAAATGATGGATGTAATATCTACAACTTTAGACCACTTCGGGAAAATCTGAAGAGGCCAAATGTGTTGTATATGATGTAGCCTAGGTGTAGCAAATTTTCAGGTCGATTGAGCCAGAACTGGTGGGCGAAGAGCCGAAATCGAGTGTATTATTGACCCGTGGATCAAATGCACTGCCAAATACGGAATTGATCTCTCCTTATTTCTCTTTCCTCAGACCATTTATGGGCCAAGGGACCCAGGGAAGAGTGTTTTTATGTACAGTACTTGCACATAGACTGTGTTTGGGCCCGGCATGCCAAGGGGATGAAGAAAAACTGAGTGTATCATTGAACCGTGGTGTATCATTGACCGGTCGATCACTGTATCTAACACGCTTCCGCTGGCACGCGCCGAAATACTTGCAGCGTGGGAGTCATCGTACGCGGTTGACCCGGACAATGACTGGCCCGCAACCCTTCGACGCCGAGCCAGGGCTTCTGCCCAGGGATTGTTTTCTTCCAGAGAATCTTGCGCAGTTTGTTTATGATGAACTTGCTCGATTGGCAAAGTCCACCCAAAGACCGTTGCTCCTAAAAAGTCAACCCGAAATCGCACATTTCAACTCTTCGTGCTGAATTAGGAAGCATGTATATCATACGGGTGGTTACAGAGCAATGGACGAGCACGTACTACATTCATGAGCAAAAGTTGTTAGGAATATGCAAAGCCATACACGCTATTAGCAATATGGATGCGCACAGCAAAAAAGCCATCAGATGGCTTGAATGGCTCTTGCGCAAACAGGCTACTATCATCGCTTAGCATAAATAGTCCGTATCCGCCCACGTTATCCTTACATATCCATGCCTCCCCGGCAATACTGCTACAAGAGGAAAGTAAATGTATTCATAAAATCACACAGTGAAGATATAGCGGATATGTGTGCATAAAAGTATAGGGCTGGCAATCATTTTTCAAGATCAGCCCGGCGATGTGGGAAACAATTCATCTGTCTTCGTCATCACAGCGTCTGAGCTCGAAGTATCCTGGCAATGGAAGCTCAACGCGAGAATGAAAAATAAACCACATTACCAACCGTGACTGTTGAATGACGATTCAGGTTTAGTGGCCTTTGGGAAGCCATATTGACAGTACTTGGGCCAACCGCAATGGTGATAAGATTTGGAAGGACCATGAATGTGGGTCATGTGTCATTTGACTGCCTCCCAAAGTGGGCCAGAGCTACGTGGAAGCTCCGCACTGAGAAATTTGTCAATCTCAGCCAGAGTTTTTGGAACATTCTTGAGTACGACCGCAATGTGTTCATGGGATAGTTGTGACACGAATGTAGTACAGAATGGGACCGAAAACCTCGCAGATATCCTTCATGAGTTGTGAAAGGTACTGTTGAAAAACGCGAACAATAAGATCAGGCCGGTCATTTGCAGACTGGCCAGGTTTTCCTTGGCTTCTGATTTCTGGCCACTGAAGGTTTGTAGTAAAGGTGATAAAAAGCATTACTGGACCGAGCGCTTTTCGCAGTGCAAGACAGTCCGAGATATTTGCGGCTGACCAGGCCGGTGAGTGGACAAACGTGGATGGCAGTCGTACATCATCAACAGGTTCCTTATCTCCTGTTCCAAGAAATTCCTCTTCGTCGGCATCCGAATGCTGATTGTTGCGGATGTAAGTATGATGGGCTTCTTCTACAGCGCTCCAGGTGTCAACCAACCATTCGCCTGGAAATGCTTAGAATTAATAATGTCGCAGGAAAGAATTTACTTGTCAAGCGGGAGAATGTTGACATTTGCTCCGCATTCATAGAGAATCGGGTCCGGTACCATCTCGCTGGGCTGAAATTCTTGTTTTCCCGTGTCAGATGTGACGGAGACCAACCAAGCGTGCCTTGTTGATTTTGACTTTTGATAAATTTGATTTGACTGCTGTAGCGCCGAAGAACCGGAATGAGATCAGCATTGCTCCAGCACGCATTTTCATTAATTCATGTCTACGTCTCACCCACTCGACTGGTTTTTCTGGGAGCACGAGTCTACCCGGGATGACCCACGGCTCAGCTATACTCGTTCCATGGCACAAGGAAAGTCGTCCACTCGTGTTTTGGGATTCCTAAAGTTTAAATTCGGAAGCATATTTCCCCTTTCCCATTGCAAATTTCCCCCAGTCAAAGTCTGCACTCTGTGCTGACTTTATATCGGGGGCAGCACGAAGATAGTCGCTCAGCATACCCGCAAACCAGAGCTGGCTATATTGATTAAGCTCCAACATATATACCAAGTCACTGATGTTAATCATCTACTGCTCCCTAGATCATGGGCAAACTCTCGGTCGAACCTCGGGGATCTCGGGCGAGGTTCACCAGAGTCTTTTTACGATATCCAGATGTTATTATTGACGGTGAACTCTTCTTATACCTTGCACGGCGCTGATATTGTCCTTTTTGAGTGCCACTCGAGTCTCAGAGGTTCACGTCGGACGCGTGGGTCTTTCTGTTGGCTTTTCAGGACAGGTATGGGTTCTAACCATATCACCTTGCAGCTGTTTAAAATTCTGCTTGGAGGATAAAATATTCTAGGACATTACTATACGATACGCCATTGAATATTTAACCGCTTGCAGACCGAGTGATGCTGATACCCCATGTGAAACATCAAAACCAACCTCGACCTTCGGGCCTACCGGACATCGACAGCGGAGTTCCAACTTTATTTCTATGCAAACGAGTCATTTTTGTTCTCATTTCCCTGCACTCGGCCGGAGATCATGAGTACAAATTTCGACGGCACATGCGGAACACTTAATTATTCTGGCAATCGGCGCTCCAACTTTACCAACTCGCCCTCGCGTGTTTCAAAACAAGTGTCAACTACGCTCGAATTTACGCGGCCCAATTCGGCATCCAGGTGAACTTTGGGCTTTGGATGACCAACTCGGTGCGGGGAAATGAAGTGGCAACTGTTGATGACGTGTGGTCGCTCTCAAGGTATAAAAATGAGGACGCTTTTGCCCTATTTCTTCACCTCCCAAGCTCAACTTCTCCAGTGTTACCAAGGATGCGTATTAAGTCGTTTTTCTCTCTCGTTCTACTAGGACTTTCCGCAAACTGTGGGGGATTTTTGTTTCTTACATTATTCGTTTTGGCTAACTCTACCTCTCAGGCAATGCTCTCAGGTTTGAGCGGATTGACAAGGACAATGTTATGCTATTGATCGTCGACCACCAAGTCGGTTTGTTCGAGCTTGTGCGGGACGTTTCCCCAGAGGAGTTCAAGAGCAACATGATTGCTCATGCTGCTCTGGGAAAGATCTTCAATCTCCCGACTGTCATCACTATGAGTGCTGAAACTGGTTTGTACTAATCTTTTCAAATAGTTATGTTGGACTTGTTGGCTGACAATTCCGGTAGGTCCTAACGGCCCTGCGCCCAAGGAGATCCGTGACCTCCACCCAGATGCACCGTATATCAAGCGCCCGGGTCAAATCAGCGCCTGGGACAACGATGATTTCAAGGCAGCGGTAAAGGCAACCGGAAAGAAACGGGCTATTATTGCAGGCATTACCACAGATGTGAGTGAAAGTTCCTTTCGTCACATCTTTGGAACTCAACCACAGATGCTGGTAGGTGTGTACGGCGTTCCTCGCACTTGCCATGGTCGAAGATGGGTATACCGTATTCGCCAACGCGGACGCTTCGGGTGCATTCAACGCGCGTACTGCGGCTGATGCCAACGATCGCATGCGTGCCGCTGGAGTTCAAGTTATGTCCAAGTTTGCAATTGCTGCAGACCTCGTGCATGACTGGCAAAATAAGCCTGGTGTTGCCGAAATGACTCCGTTCTACGACACGTACGACTTCCTTCAGTGAGATGGATCGCTTTCCCTGACAAAGGTTTAGTTATATTCCTCTGTATTGTTTCTTGAATCGTGCGCATGCGGCTGCTGTGGAAAATGGCACTCTTTTGCCTGGGGAAGGCGATTTACCGCTTTAAGTAGAGCGCAAAAGTGTTACCCATTAAATCACCGAGGTTCAAATTTGGTTCAAGTTGAACATCGGCATCAATTGACAGCCGTATTCAAATCGTTTATAAATTCTTCACTTATTATAGTTTTAACAAAGTCTTTTTTACTTCAGAAAAAAAGCATACGAGCAACGATGCATCAGGTTGCGACACAGTGAATTTGGTAGTGGGATTGAATATTCTAGTCTCTGACACAGGGCTTTGAGTGTCTTGAGCTTTGAATGGCAGTCTTTGATCTTTAGATCAGATCTTTGCAACATCTTTGTCTTGGAAGCGACTTCTTTGGTCTTTCAGCGGAGTCTTGTTAACGCTCAAGAAATTTTAGAAAGAACAATCCCAAAATGTCATGCTCAATGCACATTTAAAGCTGTCCTCCACCACGCAGTGCGACCGATTTGAGCTAATTTGACATGCTTGGAGTGAAAATACAATAATCCTCACAAGGAATTGCCCTCAAATGGACTTCCGAGGTCTGGGCTGTAATAATGGGTGACTCACTAGTCTTCATTTCTAGACCTGGTTCAACTCGAAGTCCCCAAGATGGATACCGCGTCGTCGTCTTTGAACATTTTCCACAGATCACACTGTTGGATTACCTTGGCTCGCCACCGTCGTCTGGCCGCTTCTGGCACGCCAGCTTGTGTTGGACGTTGGCCGTACGCCTCGCTGGTTGTGATGCCCACTTTGATGGTGTCAGCGCGATCGTAGCTAGGGAGCTTCTCGACGAGCTTACCTGGGACTGGAACCACATGATCCTACAAGGCCCCAGGTGGTCCACCTCTGCCAGTCAGGAGGCCATCCGGACGTTCTTCTGGGCGTGCGCCGGCGACATGGCCCCACTGCGAGAGTGGGAGAAGTGAGAGCGCACACCGCCGCCGTCGCCCCCGCGCTCCATTTCGAGCTCGTCTGGCGTAGTAGATCCAGTCCCTGATCATGAAGGACAGCACGCTGAGAGTCAAAACGCTGTTCGAACAAAATTCATCTGGCTTGTATTTTACAGATGGTGGATTTCCATATACCACATGTGTGCACAGATCTGTAGACCTCGACGACGTTCTGTAGAATGAATTGATCTTTCTTTTCTTTTCTTGAGTGATCTCAAGGTTCTTTATCATCTTTTCACGTAGAATCCGACAGGTGGGTGGCTCGAGTCACACACCTGCCCATGGGTACAGGAATGCAAGAAAGCCACTTAGAAACTTGTCGGCAAATGCAGTCAATTCTTCCCGATGGCTCCTGGCGATTGCTTCGAACGCGTCGCGGGTCAGGTCCGCAGGTTTACAAACCCTAATCCTAAGCCTGTAATGATGGTTGGTTTGGAGGATGGAATAGAGGTGGTAGGTCATCCAATGCAGATTAATGAGGGGTATCCGAATCCGAAAGGACCTAAGAGATTGAAGCACAAATATAGGTGTAATTACGAAGGGGGGAGGCGTCGTATATAAAATAACACTAGGACCCGGGTCAGTTGGCGAAAGCCTTCAAAGAAAATTTTGAATGTAAGTCGCTTTTCACGGCTCTTCTTCACATGCAATCTCATGCCTGTGTAGGCTATCGTTGGCTCCACGACGATGTGAAGACTATTCACCGAGACATCAGCATCGGCAATCTCATGTTCAAGCAGATTGGCGACACCGTATATGGAGTCTTGAATGACTTTGATCTTGCCGTTCAGTTGAACGATGAGCCGCGCTCCACCTCCAAACAGCGTACAGGAACAAAGCCGTACATGGCAATTGACCTGCTTGTCCCGCAACCTCCCTACCATCTCTATCGGCACGATCTGGAATCATTCTTATACGTCCTCGTCTTCCTCACCTACCAAATCGAAGGTTCACCACTCGCCAACTGGAAAAACCTTGCGATGGAGAACTTGAGCAACCTGAAGCATGTTGCCATGACCAAGAATGGCTTCCCTCTGACCCGGGATCATTTCCGGCAATTTCGTTTATGGATACTCGGCCTCAGGAATCTGTTTAGGATCGGATTTTTCAATTTTGAGATGCACAACACCAGCGTTGAGATCGCAGAGCTGACGGGAATGCTCCGTCGACCTTCAATGTCAAAACCCTTGGAGGTGCGGTGGACTTTTGTTGGAGACTTAATCCCAAGGGGAGAGCAGCAGTGCAGAGCGAGCAACATAGTCGTTAAGAACAAGGAAGTAAGTGATCACATGATTGTATATACGGTCCGATCTACCGGTCCTCGTGAGTCTCGACTCGACCTCCAACACACCCCCTGAATCTAAAAAAAAAATCATCTTTACATACTGAAGTCATCCTCCTCCTTCTCGGCAAGCGACATTCCCTGGAGCGCTGCCTGGGCACTATTCACGGTAGCCTTCTTCTTTTTCTTCTTCTTCTTCCTATTGGGAGTGCTCGAAGCACTGACTGCAGTGAGCATGGGGGAACGGGGAGTAGGGTGCGGATCAATGTCATAGTCGTGTGTGATGTGAGCAAAATGGTCCGAAGGTGGGGCGGGTTTGACAGTGATGGTGGAAAGCCAGGCCTCGCGGACATGCGGATCCATGCAGTCAACATTTAGCTCGTCCGGAAGGTCAAGAACGGCCTACATGGCATGCTGTGTTGCCACACCAGCAACGTCTGCATCCTCGGAATCCAGACTGGTGGTATGCTGAGAAATGCCAGGGAAGCCGAGTGGCGGGTATGCGTATGCGCATGCGTTATGCCCAGCGAAAGTCTGGTAATGAGATCTTCCTGTGTTCTTCGAGTCGATTAGGTGAGGCAATTTTTGCCTTTTATCCTGAAGCGCTCCGTGACTGAGATAAAGCGTACCAAAGTTTTAATTGGTCATGCATGCGAAGCGAAATGGGCGAATATAGGTTTTAGTATCCGTAGTAGGCGCGCATCCGATCGCTGGAGAAGAGGACACATGAGAGCGGGTAAAGGAGAAACTGGATTGGATGGACATACAAGTGCCAGGTAACCTTGGAGCCGGACTTACAGCCGCGCAGCGTGACGGTGTGTCCGCGGATGCAGTCGTAAAGCGCGGCGCGTTGGTCCTTGTCAGCCTGCGCAGGAATCATAAGATGAAGGTTGTGAAGATCAAGTGAAAGGAGGCGTACCGTAGGGAGGACGGAGGCAATCAGCTGGCTCCCCGTGAGCGAGAGCGCGAGATCCACGATCATCGCACGACGAGCACTACGAGTGGATCGGTGTCAATAGGGCAGAGAAAAGGAAGCAAGGTTGACGCACCCCTTCGCCGGCTCGCACATACGCTGCACGACGCGGTCCAGAGTCTCCTTCCCGCCCTCCTTGAGTGCGTTGACCACACTCTTGCTGCCCTCCTCGTTCGTCGCGAACTCGAGCAGGCCGGTGAGGAGGTGCTCGAGCACCACTTGGCGGTGCTTCTCCGACCCGTGTTCGAGGACTGTATCGATGATGATCAGAATAGGAATCTTGGCGGAGGAGATGGAAGAACGTACTGTGCTGCATGCAGTAGGAACTCCACTGGCTCTTCGCGACCTCGGCGAATACCGCGGCGCTCTGTGCCAGCAGCTCGTCGACGATCCCGTCCTTGGCGCTCTCCTCGAGGCTCTCGAAGGCGTACTAAAGATGAGAACGCGAGTCAGGGTGAGGATGAGGATGAGGAAGAGGGAAGAGTGATTGCTTACTTGCCCTTGAGGGACTTGTTGACGCTGAGCGAAGAAAGATTAGAATTGGCGTCGATGAGAAGAGAAGGTGCGACGTACTACGCGAAGATCGGCGGCGCCGGTCGGGCCCACGAGATCTCAGTGATCTACAAGGGACGTTGTCAGTAAAAGCCCAAAGTGAATAAAAGAATGAAGAAGCGGGGAAGGTGCAAGGAATGACGATCAAGGGGATGGAAGTCAAGGGTCAAGATATATCGGAGGAGCAAGAGTCAAGGCGGAAAAAGAGAGAGAGGATCAAAGGAAAGAACAAGGGCGAATGAAGGAGCGGACGACGAAGGATAGAAGTTGGAAAGAATGAAGACTACTCTCACCTTACTCAACACATGCGACGCATGCTTGTTCACCAGCGTCGTCGCCGGATCGCACCGAAGCACCTCCGACACAATCAGCAAGCAAATCTCCTCCTCCTTGCAGTCGAGCGCCTTCTGGAGGACGTGGTACCCGTAGCAATTCGTCGGGAGGTCGGCGATGCGGCCGCTGTGCAGTGAGATCATCAGTATTCACAGAGGGAAGAGGAAAGGAGGGGGTAGATGACATACCGCATGCATGCGACGATCTTACAGCGTTCCTCAGGGCCCGTGGCGGCTTCGAGACAGCGCTGGACGGCTCAGTTGTCGAACTCTAACGTAGCGCAGGGAGATGATCAGCATAGTGCAAAGGAAGACGAGGAAAGGAAGGGGACACACCGATGTATCATCATCTCCCCACCGCGCGCGCAGATGGCGTCGACGATGCGGGGGCGCTCTCCACCTGCGCAACGAAGGCATCGTTAGCATTCACGCATACTCGTACTTGTGGGAGGAAAGCAGGAGGAAGGGAAGGGATGGGGAAGAGGGGAAGAGGAAGGGAAGAGCGGAGGAAGAACCCACCTTGAGCTTCCGGTGGAGGAAGACGCTCGCCTGCTGGTCCGCGCCCTTGATGATGTGCAGCGGCGCACGGCGGGGTGGAGGAGGGAAGGCGATCGTAACGGCGGAGCGTGAGCGGGAGCGCTGCGCATAGCTAGGCGATGCGCATGAGGATTACCTCGATGTGGAGATCGAGAGGCGCGAAGAAGAGCGATAGAAGAAGTGACCTCAGGGGGAAGAGGGGATGTAAGAGTGGCGTGGGGCATTACGAGCGGACGCGCGAGAGAGCGGGCTTGACGGCGACAACGCGGTGGCGTAGAAGCAGGTGTGGGAAGGAGAAGCGGCGCAGTGGGGTAGCATAGCTGCCGTGTGGTGGCGTGGCGTATAAAGGAGGGAGAGAGTTAGTGCAAGGGAGGGAGATGAGTGTGGGCGGACAGCCGATCTCGATCATGGTGGCCAGACGATTGCCCCTTTTGCAAAGAGATTGGTCTGCGCTCATCTCGAATCGACAGTGACGGCAACACTTTATACCGAAAGGTTTATTCGGTTCTGTATGGAAACCGAGAGCACCACGCTGATAAGCGAGATTGCCGATGGTTTGATGGCTGATTGCCAACGGCTGCCGGTGATCAGGACCCCGGGGTGCCCGAATATAGCCCGCAGATTCACGTTACCACATCATAGCCTGTCTACTTGCGGGTCAAGCTCGTGATGGCCGTGTCCCAAATAGGAAGGTAGTTGTTCAAGTTAGCGCATTCAACCGTAGCAGTACCGTTACACCTTCGAAGCAGGAATTTAGAGTAACATGGTAAAAGAGCATAATTAGCATAAAGCATAGGCATATTCATACTTCCTATAACATATAAACCATACAAGCTGCCTAGGTAATAGATCAGACATCAGATAGAGTGGTGCATGACCGGCAGCTTGAACCATTTGCAGTAGGTGTTGCAAATATGCTGTTCAGGAAACTTTTCAAAAACATCCCCCACATTCCCTTCACCAAAAATATTAGTGCCCTTTGCAATCTTCCTGGGAATATGATTTAAACAGAGACTCGGCGGCATGAAATAGGAGTCATACGGAGAGGTCATGATTTGCGGATCTGTGAGCAGAGTCTCAGACCCTATTCATAGGTAAGCAAGGGTTAAATCTCAAGGACCACACACACATACCTTGAAAATCGGACACAAACACTGTCCCGTCAGTCTTGAAATATTGCATATGTTGCACAAAGCAGAGGAATTCAGCAATCTCGAATCGGGGATCGTCGTGATCCACGAGCGGATTGGCACTGCCATTATGAACAAATTTTGTGAATCCATCCGATCCATCATGAATGAACTCCTCGACCAAATATGTCCTCCGGATCGAAGATGTATTGCTGATATTGGTTCCAGAAGCCTGATCATGAGAGACGGCAACACCAGCATGCACAAAGCGCAACTGTGGTATAGTGAAAGGAGGTGGCTCGTCGGCATTGGAGACACAAAGGGCCATGGCAGAGTAGGCAAAGTCCATAAGTGATGATGCCCAGTAGAGGAGATTAGCCTCCTGCACAGTTTTCGAGTACTCATCGGCATATGGGAATCGGCTGACCACCCAGTTTCCACTGGCATTTTTGGCCTGCTTGCGATACATGCGCTTCACGGCAACCAGTTCATTTTGAGGTTCCAAGTCCCTCGAGTGGAAGGTGTATCAGGCTCAAATGTCCCCGATGAGCTGTTTTAAATGTCCCCGTCCCAATAGCCGAGGCGAACTCAACAACCATGGAGCCCTGAAAAGCGAGACTGGGATCACAGGTGAAAAATTGTGCACCCTGTGCCTGTTCGGATCCTAGCAGCTCATGAAGGGGGATCTGTTTGAGCTGATAGAACTCGATGCGCTCCGATGTATGCATATCTACGAAAATATGGTAAACATGGTAAGAACAATTAAACACCACATAAACTCACTGTTGGCTTTGGAAATATCCGACGCACCACCAATAGCTAATGCCTTCCATAATCTTGACCGGTCAGGGGAGATGTACTCCGGAAGACTCCGCTTTTTAGATGGGGGTGGGGTGCTGGGATGCTTAGAAGTGCCCTGTATGCACTCAGAATGGTGACAGGTGCAAAGCTTCACTCTCACCTCGGAATTGCTTTCATTAATATCAGCCTGCTGATTGCATCGGCTCTTATTCCCAGAATTAGCCGTGATACTCAGTAGAGTTGAACAAGAACACAGTACTCACATCCCAATCTGACACCGAGAGCCGAGAAGTTCTACCTGCCACAGAGCGTGCCGAGCTAGCAATCATTCTCTGCTGCGAGTAACCAGCTGACATCTGGTTTAACATGCTCTAGTGAGTTGAATTTTCCGTCAGTGAAAGAATATAGAAAGGAGAGAAAGAGACACACATCCGTATTAGTGTCCGCGCACTCGAGATATGTTTCCCACTCTTCTGCATCAAGAACAAGGGCCACTGTCAACGGAGTTTTAGGGCGTTTGAAAACCCGTGTCTTATCCTTGGATTTGGCTGAGGAAGAAACAAGGCACCGATCGTAAAACCAAGGAGTGTTTGGGCTTTCATCTGCAAGGTTGACCCAGCGAACAACATCTCGTATTGTAAATCGTGCTTGGTTGAAATTGTACCGTGTTGCCTCAAGAAGCTTTGGTGCCATAGTTTTGATGACCAGGTCCATCAGGTAGGCAGGGGTGGTGTTCACTGTTATCTCTTTTCCCTCACTGAGATTCTGTAAGGTTTGAATATGTAAGAGACACTGATGGGGAGAGCATTTAGCTAACCTTAACAATTACGCCTTTTGGCTTCCCTGAGACCTCATGGAGGACCTGCATAAGTATGCCAATAGTTTCTGCCGGATTGCCTTGATATGCCTTTTTGGCCCATGCTGCTCGGTGAGACTCGTAGAGGGTATGGGCTGCAGAATAGCCATTTGCAAGTCTGTATCCAGATGGTTCAGGTGCAGGCATTGGGTACACCATCTGTCCATTCCACGAGCTGGGAACATTGACCCGTGGATACCCTGTTGTTTGTAGTGAGATAAAAAAATATAGAAAGAAAAGCGAACACACCAAGACTTAAGCCTGGTTGAGCAGGCATGTGATAGGAATTAAAGTGTGGAACAGCCGTAATTCGGCGGTCTGATCCTGTGGCGTCTAGAAGACCAATGTGAATGCAGCACTTACAAAATATGTTTGTTCTCACCTTTCTTTCGAGCATTTATGACTTGCCTATGTACATCCTCAACATCTGTCTCATCCGGGGGCACCCGGGAACGACCTGTGGAGATATCTGTTTAGCAGTTGAGGAGAACAAGAAAAAGCAACTTGCGAATTGTCGAGGGAGCAGTCTTGTAATACGTGTTACAAGCCTCACAGACAATCCTGCCGAGTCCATTGACATTTTGATTTCCGACAGAGTATCGGGGTTCCCCAGGATTAATTTGGCGACTACAGTCAACACGTCCACATATGATTGGCTGTGTCGAAGCCACATCATCAGTGAATGCGGCATAATATTCTGGGGTGGGGTTCTGAGCCATGAGTGGATGAAAAAATCAGAGTGTGGGAGACACAAATTGCGAAAGATTGGGTTGGGTGTTTTATAGTTTAGAAGAGACTGGAGGTACGTGATTCCACTGGTCTGCCATTGAACCTGTCATTAATTTCTCAGCCATGCCACTTGTGTCGCAAAGTGATCCCGGAACTGAGAACTATGGGCTTGCTAATGGTCACACAATGCTGCGCCATCTCCATGACCCTAGTCTCAAGGGAACCCTCCAGCATCGTTGGATGACCAGGAAGAAAAATGTCATGCCAGAAATTAGCTGGTCACAACTACGACATCGCTTTACACCTGGGTTTGAGGACATCTTGGACATTGGAATCAATAATGGATGGTATGATCCAGATGTTCTCCTCGAGGCGTAGGCATTTCATCCCTCTGTTTCCAGTCACTGACAACTTTGCTTTCAGGCTCGTATTTCGCTTTGTCTTTATCCCCTGGCTCCAGAAGGAGCTTGATGCATACAGAGACAGAGTTAACAATACCGCAAAGCGTGCTGACCGCAACAAGGTTCTCCCACATGGAGTTCCAAATGATATGTTCGAAAATCCTGGAGATTTTGGTGTCCTTGACTTCAAGGTGCATTCAGATATATATAAATATATATGTTCCGATTTGCTCACTAAAGACCAGGTCATGGTTCGCCAGGATGCTATTGATCAAGTTCGGAACCTGTATGCCCCGAAAGACCACGCAGTTTTCCAGCTGGTGCCTCCTGATTTTGCTGTGATCATCAACCAGCTATATTGTGAAATTGGCCAGCCACCAGTGACACGCCAGACTTGTTGGGACATATACCTCCAGCTTCTCAATCGTTTCCATGCTCTCGATGACATGTACAATATACCTCATGGCATCGATGAAAAATGGGGGTATGCACTTACAATGGCACGCGACGACTATGTCAAAGAGATTGAATTGATCCCCAACCTACAACCACTGCGTAACGGGGACTCAGTGATTGGACCAGACGGATTCTATTACATGGGTGGTGTTAATAACGGTGAAGGTCTTGGTGAGTCCCCTTCTCATTGCTGAGATGCCGGCAGCTCACATTCTGGACCAGATTCTGAACAATCTGGGTGCCTGGATCGAATGCTTAATGAAGATGAGCCCACTGCAGGCAACGATGATGAATCAGATGAGATTTTTGTATGGTTCTCAGATGAGGAGTTTGTGGGAGGAAGCGACAATGACGAGTGGTAGTTTTTTAGAGACTGTATGTCACATATACCATGCAAAAATTACCGAGTGAAAACATCGGAGTGGGAACAGCACCATCTGTTTTTTTTTTTTTTCGAAACACAGGACACAAGGACTTTTAAGGGTCCAAGAAATGTTCTTGCGCAAAGTGTCTTTCAATTCCAGTTGCAATTGAGCACACACTGGAGCAAAATTCTCGAGTACACGGAGACATTGCCTTTTTGGGAGAGCAAGAACATTTTTGATGAAATTACCTGCAGTTCGTTCGTGGCATCCAATATTTAGCTGGAATGTGACTGTGGAGGGTCCAAGGAATGTCCTTGCGAAATACTTTTCAATTCCAGCTGCAACTGAGCACACACCGAAGCAAGATTCTCGAGTACACGGAGACATTACCTTTTTGGGAGAGCAAGAACATTTTTGATAAAATTACCTGCAGTTCGTTCGTGGCATCCAATATTCGGCTGGAATGTGACTCTGGAGGGTCCAAAGAATGTCCTCACAAAATTCCTTTCAATTCCAGCTGCAATTGAGCACACACTGGAGCAAAGATTCTCGAGTACACGGAGACATTGCCTTTTTGGGAGAGTGAGATATTTTTGATAAAATTACCTGCAGTTCGTTCGTGGCATCCAATATTCGGCTGGAATGTGACTCTGGAGGGTCCAAAGAATGTCCTTGCAAAATTCCTTTCAATTCCAGCTGCAATTGAGCACACACTGGAGCAAAGATTCTCGAGTACACGGAGACATTGCCTTTTTGGGAGAGTGAGATATTTTGATAAAATTACCTGCAGTTCGTTCGTGGCATCCAATATTCGGCTGGAATGTGACTCTGGAGGGTCCAAAGAATGTTCTCGTGAAGTGTCTCTCAATTCCAGCTGCAATTGAGCACACACTGAAGCAAGATTCTCGAGTACACGGAGACATTGCCTTTTTGGGAGAGTGAGATATTTTTGATAAAATTACCTGCAGTTCGTTCATGGCATCCAATATTCGGCTGGAATGTGACTCTGGAGGGTCCAAAAAATGTTCTCGTGAAGTGTCTCTCAATTCCAGCTGCAATTGAGCACACACCGAAGCAAGATTCTCGAGTACACGGAGACATTGCCTTTTTGGGAGAGCGAGAACATTTTTGATAAAATTACCTGCAGTTTGTTCGTGGCATCCAATATTTAGCTGGAATGTGACTGTGGAGGGTCCAAGGAATGTCCTCGTGAAATACCTTTCAATTCCAGCTGCAATTGAGCACACACCGAAGCAAGATTCTCGAGTACACAGAGAAATTGCCTTTTTAGGAGAGCGAGAATATTTTTGATAAAATTACCTGCAGTTCGTTCGTGGCATCCAATATTCGGCTGGAATGTGACTCTGGAGGGTCCAAAGAATGTCCTTGCAAAATTCCTTTCAATTCCAGCTGCAATTGAGCACACACCTAAGCAAATGTTTGATTGGGAGAGCGATGTTCTCGCCAAGAGTGTGAGTGTTGCATATTTTTGGCATCCAACATTTGAACCTAAATCAAGTCCAAGAGCTGACAAGAACTTTGCTTGATTCTACAGAAGATCTTTACACTAATATGGAGTAGGTAGGAAGTCCTTCATTTTCAAGACCTGCCCCGCCGTGTCCCTCTCGATTTTGAGCCCATCAACACCGCCAGCAACGAGATCCACCATCTAGCTCAGAACCAGCTCCAGACACTTCCCATCACTGTTCCGCTCCGCCCTCATCTTGTTTACCCAGACCGAGTGCTCCTCCTTTTTGATAGACTTCACCATCTCCTTCATCCAGCTCTCCAATATTGCTCGCTGGCTACGGTCACCGTTCCGGAAAACATTGGGCTCCCCAATCACACCATCACCAGCTCTGCCATGCCGCTCTAGACATATACATTTTTGTTTTTGTTTCTGATATACTCCAGCCGGCTATATTCGGGCACCCCGGGGTCCTGATTACCGCCAGCTGATGGCAATCAGTCATCAAGCCATCGGCAATCGATCTTATCAGCGTGGTGCTCTCGGTTTCCATAGTTCTGCTTCCGAGCCGCTGTCAACTTTGCGTGACGTGGGACTCCACGTTGCACAAGCACGCACTCTTCCGTTGACCGAATCGATCGCACGACCGGTTAAATCCGACGATTTTTGACTCGGAAGACTTTGGCAATGGGCGCGATTTCGGCCAATTTGAAAATCCTGGAATGACCAGCTTTCAATAAAATTGAACCACAGATTTGAGCCGTTGACATACCGGCTCATTCGTAGTTGCCGGCCCAGAAGGCTCGGACTCCTTGCTTCTCGGACATTCATCGTGTGAAAGTGCGTGCTGTTCTACACGAGGCGCTCAAGGTGACCAGTCTTGTCTTGCACCTCCACGTCCACTGCGCAGGAATACGTCCTCCTCATTCTTTCTGTAGGCGACTCTTTCGGCTGTGTAATCTTCGCTAATGGCTCACATGGTGTTCCACCTACAGAAGATTGGTGCTGTAGCAATCCATTTTGACCATGTCTCGCCGGGACAATGACCCGAAGACCGTCAACATCTATGGTACGTAGGGAGATTATTGGGACGTCAACATCATGATTTCTTGTTCCCAGGAGGCCAAGGAGGCCAAGGAGGCCCGGGTGGATCGGGCGATGCAAAGGGTGGCGCCGGGGGTCCGGGAGAGGGTCCGACTGTGATTTTTGATAACTCCACGAATAAAATGTATGTTGGTGAAGTGTCCCCTGTTCCTTTCCCAAAGTCCTTTCTCAACAACAACAGCGTACACCTGGGTCAAGGGTTAATCAGATTTCCTGTGTTGAATATTTTGCAAGCTGAATTATGTCTAGACTCGAGGAAGTTCTGTGCAAGTGGTTGGAGTCTCCTCCCAATACAAAGGACAGACAGTACGAACTGCGGAGCCTGCATCACGAAGCCACTGGGCACTGGCTCCTACGTGATGGTCGATTTGTCAGATGGAGGGACACACCCGGCTCTTTATGGATCAAAGGAATCTGTAAGTCAGTTTTATTGTGTTCCAATCCCATGTCTGATTGGTTGCAGCTGGTACCGGAAAGAGCGTACTAAGGTGATTCATATCGCTACTACGCACATAATCTGTCTCTGAAAATACCCACACGAGCAGTTCAACAGTTATCGAAGAAATTGTCAAGACCTGTCCCAACCAGTCTGCTGTTTCATATTTCTATTTTGATTTTAGGAACGAGAGGCAGCGCATGGACATCATGTTACATTCCATTGTTTGGCAGCTCTCTGGACGGTCGCCTTTGCCCTATAGCTCTCTTTGTCGGCTGTATGAAACACTAGGAAACGGAACGATACAGCCACAGCACAGACATCTCCAAGAAGTCCTCGAGAATTTACTTTCAGAGTTCGAACGGACATATATCGTCATTGATGGACTCGATGAATGTCGCAAGACAGATTGGAAGCTTCTTGTTGAGTTCATTCACAGCCTACATCATCCCACCAAAAAAGCACCACATCTCCTGTTTACTAGTCAACCTCTTGAGGAATTCAAAACAGCATTCAATGATGTGACCTTTTTTGAGCTTGGTTCCGCGGTTTCAACCGGTGACATCAGATCCTACATTGGCAGCGAAGTTCCCAGGGTCGGAAATTGGGCTAGCGATGACAAGTCTGCAAAGCATGTCACAGACCAAATTGTGCAGAAAAGCAACGGAATGTTAGTCTCGGCACGCTGTAGTTTGTACTCAAGCTAACTTGCATGTCCAGGTTTTGTATGGCCTGGTGTCTCCTCATCGAACTGGGTAATTGTCTTTGGCCACAGGAGTGGGAGGAGACCCTCACAGCCCTCCCGGCTCAACTGTTCGGGATTTACAACCGTTTCCTGACCCAGGCAATATCCAATCCCAAAAGAACAGTTTTTATCCAGGCAATTTTCCGGTGGCTTGTATTTTCTGCTAGACAACTCACATCAGACGAGCTGGCAGATGCTATTTCTTTCCACCTAGATGACCCTGCGTTCGACTTTTCTGACCGGGCGAAATCCATTTACTACCCAAATAGACGTCAGGGCAACTCTGGCATCTTCAAGTTGTTAGAGGGCCTGATTGTGGTCGAAAAGGATAGCTGGCCTAAGCCGACAATCGCCTTCGCGCATTCATCTGTCAAGGATTATGTCCTTTCCTCACAATTCTATCGGGAATTCAGCTCCATCATTGACCTTACAAAAGATGTCTCCCACAAATTTATTACCCAAACTTGTGTCCGCTATCTCCTCCTGTTTGCAGAGGCCAGCCATTCAATGACCAAGGACACACTCCCAGAGTACCCAATCACGTTGTATGCGGCAGGGTATTGGTTCCATCACCTGCAGCTTTGCAATGACTGGGACCAGGAAGTGCTACTTCCCTCAACAATGCGTCTTCTGGATGATGGAAGCAGCCAACATGCTGCTTTGTACCGATTGTGTCCCTTCCCTCGGTATTGGACCCCTGTTTGGGATGGACCCATATCACCCGCAGTGTGTATGTGTTCCGAAATGGGCTACACTAGGGGGGTGCACTCTCTGCTCTTTGAGCACAACACATCTGTCGATCTAGCCACCGAAGATGGCAAGACTGCACTGCATCTTACATCGGAGAATGGTCACCTTGACATTGCACAGCTGCTCATTGAGCACAATGCATCTGTTGACCTAGCCAGCAAAGATGGCTGGACTGTGCTGCATCTTGCATTGGAGAAGGGTCACCTCAATATTGCACAGTTGCTCATTGAGCACAATGCATCTGTCAACCAAGCTAGCAATGATGGCCGGACTGCGCTGCATGTGGCTTCAGAGAAGGGTCACCTCCACATTGCACAGCTGCTCATCAAGCACAATGCATCTGTCAACCATGCCAGCAACAATGGCAAGACTGCGCTGGATCTCACATTGGAGAATGATCACCTTGACATTGCACAGCTGCTCATTGAGCACAATGCATCTGTCAACCGAGCCAGCAATGATGGCTGGACTGCACTGCTTCTTGCATCACAGAGGGGTCGCCTCTATGTCACACAGCTGCTCATCAAGCACAATGCATCTGTCAATCAAGCCATCAACAACGGCAAGACTGCGCTGCATCTTGCATTGGAGAATGGTCACCTTGACATTGCACAGTTGCTCATTGAGCACAATGCATCTGTCAACCAAGCCAGCAATGATGGCTGGACTGCACTGCATGTGGCTTCAGAGAAGGGTCACTTTAACATTGGGCAGCTACTCATTGAGCACAATCCATCTGTTGACCTAGCCAGCAAAGATGGCTGGACTGCGCTGCATCTTGCATTGGAGAAGGGTCACCTCAACATTGCACAGTTGCTCATTGAGCACAATGCATCTGTCAACCAAGCCAGCAATGATGGCTGGACTGTGCTGCATGTGGCTTCAGAGAAGGGTCGCTTTAACATTGGGCAGCTGCTCATTGAGCACAATGCATCTGTTGACCTAGCCAGCAATGATGGCTGGACTGCACTGCATGTGGCTTCAGAGAAGGGTCACCTCCACATCGCACAGCTGCTCATTGAGCACAATGCATCTGTCAACCAAGCCAGCAAAAATGGCTGGACTGCACTGCTTCTTGCATCACAGAGGGGTCACCTCTATGTCGCACAGCTGCTCATCAAGCACAATGCATCTGTCAATCAAGCCATCAACAATGGCAAGACTGCACTGCATGTGGCTTCGGAGAAGGGTCACTTTAACATTGGGCAGCTACTCATTGAGCACAATGCATCTGTTGACCTAGCCAGCAAAGATGGCTGGACTGCGCTGCATCTTGCATTGGAGAAGGGTCACCTCAATATTGCACAGTTGCTCATTGAGCACAATGCATCTGTCAACCAAGCTAGCAATGATGGCCGGACTGCGCTGCATGTGGCTTCCGAGAAGGGTCACTTTAACATTGGGCAGCTGCTCATTGAGCACAATGCATCTGTCAACCAAGCCAGCAATGATGGCTGGACTGCGCTGCATGTGGCTTCAGAGAAGGGTCGCCTCCACATCGCACAGCTGCTCATTGAGCACAATGCATCTGTCAACCAAGCCAGCAATGATGGCTGGACTGCGCTGCATGTGGCTTCAGAGAAGGGTCACTTTAACATTGGGCAGCTGCTCATTGAGCACAATGCATCTGTTGACCTAGCCAGCAATGATGGCTGGACTGCGCTGCATGTGGCTTCAGAGAAGGGTCACCTCCACATTGCACAGCTGCTCATTGAGCACAATGCATCTGTCAACCAAGCCAGCAAAGATGGCTGGACTGCACTGCATGTGGCTTCGGAAGTTGGTCACTTCAACATTGTGCAGCTGCTCATCAAGCACAATGCATCTGTCAACCAAGCCAGTAAAGATGGCAAGACTGCACTGCATCTCGCATCGAAGAAGGGTCACCTTCACGTTGTGAAGCTGCGCATTGACCACAACACATCTGTTGAACTAGCCACAGAAGATGGCAAGACAGCATTGCATCTTGCATTGGAGGAGGGTCACCTCAACATCACACAGCTGCTCATTGACCACAACACACCTGTCGACCTAGCCACTGGCAATGGCTGGACAGCCCTTCACTATGCATCATTTGGGGGTCACCTCGAGCTGGCACAGCAGCTCATTGAACATGGTGCATCTGTTGACAAAGCTACCAAAGATGGCTGGACTGCACTGCATCTTGCCTCAGCATGGGGTGACCTTGACCTTACACAGCTACTCATCAATCACAACATATCTGTCGACCTAGCCACCAAAAGTGGCTGGACGGCCCTTCACTATGTGTCTTCTGCAGGTCACCTCAAGCTCGCACAGCTGCTCATTGAGCATAACACATCTGTTGATGTAACCACCAAAGATGGCAGAACTGCGTTGCATATAGCATCGGTATGGGGTCCTCTTGACCTCATGCAGCTGCTCATTGAGCACAGCACATCTGTCTACCCAACCAGCAAAGATGACTGCACTGCATCTTGCATTGAAGAAGCCTCATTCTGCCACTCTTTGGACTGATTTCAAGATCAGAGAGCAAACTGAAGATGCTGCCAACTGCTGCCACTGCCCGCAAGTTCTGACATACAAAATTGCGCCAGCTTCTTAAAGTGGTTAGGAAATGCCCAGGACTGCCTTCTAAAAATTTTATCTGTAAATAGTAACTATGTGAGTAGTGTATGAGATTATATTTTGAGGTATCTACGGGGTTTCTACATGTCCTAGCATGCTGGTGCATCAGCATCTTTGCAACTTCAGTTTTCCACCGCTTTTTTCCGCTTTTTTAAGCCGAAAAAGCTTCCTCACTTTTCTTAGCCCAGCCTGTTTACTTTTCTAAGCCAAAAAAGACAAAAAGCTGTGTTCTGAACCAGGAAAAAGCGACTGAATAAGTGACTCAAAGTGACATCAAAGCTCTTGAAGTATGATATACCTATATACAGGCGAATCGAACCGTAACTCAAATGCTTAGACAGAGCATTGGTGCGACCCAGAAGGACTGGGTGCAGAAATGGCCTGCTATCGAGTTGTCTGAGTCAACCAGGTATGCCCTATTCTTTTTGAATACGTGCCTGATGCCGCGTTCTCTTATTTCGGACTCAGATCGTACGAAGGAGTTTCCGGGCATTGCAAATTTCGCAATGCAACGTCGTGTTGCTATCATGGCCGCGCACGACTCGATTATTGCTGCGCGTGTGAAGCAGACTCGGAATGCGAATCACAAGAGGATATCGGCTCTTTTCATGGAAGGGGACTTGGTGTATTAGTTCTCCAAGATATCAAATTTGAGAAAGGTCTTGCTACCAAGTTCATTGGTCCGTAGGATTTTAATAATTCCTCTTTTCGCATCCAGCTCCCAGACAACATGAAGCAGCGGGGCGTTCACGATGTCTTTCATGCATCTTTGCTTCGCGTACACATCCTTAACGACGATGGGAGGTTCCCGGGTCGACACCAGCATCATGACCACCTTTTATGAACCTCTACCTATTTCGTCGAGCACGACACCGCGAAGTTCGATAAGGAGCCGAATAAGACTGAGTCACCTAGACCAGCGCAATTCTCCTTGTCAAATATATCTCCTGGGTCGCGTAACTCTGTCGTGTTGCCAGCGCACAGCTCCGCGGCGGTCTTCGCGTCTTTAACGCGCAAAGAATCGCCTGCTTCAGGATGGTGGCCCGATTTGTAGACCTTCAACTCCCTGTCGTACGTCTCAGCAGCGGCGACTTCTGCCGGCGTGGGAGCAGTCGGCGCAGGTTGCAGTCGTGGCAGGAGCGGTAGGAGCGAGGTAAGTCTCCAATAAATGGTCGGCGAGTCCGGTGGCGTCGGCAGCATAGCTGAACCGACGACGTTTTGCATGCAGCTTACGATTAAACATCATTTGAGTGTTCAGAAGGTAAAAACAGCGGTTTAGAGGCGATGGCAGACCTTCAAAACCCCCAGAGGTCCAAAAGAGGTCCACACAATTTCGTTCGGAAGGCCGAAAAAATTGAGAAAAACAATGGCTCATGGGAAAAATTTCGGTGGTATGTTTTTAGGCTCCTTTCGACAAGCTAGATCCGAATCTGACCTCGATCTGAAAATTGCCCGTTCACGGGCTATAAGATAGGCGGACTTTGATTGTCTGTGGCTGTACTGTTGGAAATCTGATTGCATCTCATCTCATTCGGGAAGACATCGATCATCACAGTTGTTAAGTGGATACATGCTGCGTGCGGATCTCATTCTTCACGGCGAGGAGGTCCGCGGCGAGGTCGACCGTGGTGCCCTCGGCCCAGTGTGCCAGAGCCCATTGGCGCATGTAGACACTGGCCTGTGCAGGTGTCAGTTGAGAGCACGAAGGAGCAGAGCGGAGGAAGAGAAGGAGAAGGACTCCGATTATTAAGGAGGGAGGGGAATGAGGCACCTTTATATTCCTCTTCCCCGCGTACTTCTTGTAAAAGCTGTCATGGCGGATCGGCTGCCTTCGAGTTCCTGCGGGATCAGAAAGTCCTCGGCCGCCAATTTTTTAAGCCACGACGGGACAGAGGCCCATTTCTTCTGAAGACCAGTCCACTGAGATTTGTGGAGCATACTGTCGGTATTGGCAGTAAAGCGAGAGGGGAATCAAATTGTATTGGGACCGTGTAAATTGATACTAAGTATGGCGCTCTCAAAAATTAAAGAAGCAGGCGTAATTTCCCGGTTTCAAGTTTCTCCTGCTCTATTTTTCTTCGCGTCTGGATTAATCGCACCACAAGTATCCAAAGGCCGTCCAAATGAGCTGCAAGGGCATAAAAAAGGGGCACCTGCTCACCTCTCAATTCATATAAATATTTTACTTCTTCTCGAGCCCCATGCGTCTTCGGATGGCCTTTGGTGAGCTCCTGGGCTCTCAGGCTGAGGCCGCGCGGCCTCGCATTGCTGATTGGCGGAATGAACAATTTCAAGCCAGTGACGGCTTCGGTCGATGTTTGAACACCGTAGCCAGTGAACAATTGACATGACGGGTGACACCCCGTGAACCTTTGGTCGAAAGTCTACAGTAATCGGGCCGAGTACTCCGTCACGGACTTAGCGAAACTGACTGTTGCTCTTTCATTATTCTTCCCTACTTGTCCGACATACGGTAGACCCGTCCACGTTCTCAGCTTTTCATTTCATCTCTGCTGGATAGCAATGGGAACTTATCCGAGGGTCGATCTGGTCGTGGTAAAAATACCACGATCACTGCGCAAAGTCACTGCTGCCAGTGGCTTCAAACCATGTGCTTGTGCTGCATCGCCCATGGATCTGAGTGACCGCCATAGCAGTCATGGCAGACAATATAGCACAACATAGTCGCCTAGTCAAACAGTATTGTTGTCCATAGTCCTCGCGTGAGCTATGATGACTACACGGCACTACATAACACCCTGCTAAGCTACACCAACTACGGCAACTACCAACGACTATATAATTAACCGGGGAACTACGGCCACAGGACTTTTTCCTGATGCGAGCTCAATCTGAGCTAGTCAACTTTCCTCGAGTCTTGAGAAGCTCAATCTGATTTTGGCGCAGCAATCTTCAATTTATTGTGCATCATATACAAGCCGAAATATCCAGAGGCGAATTTAAACAATGAAAGAGAAGAAGGATGCACCTCCCTGAATTTTTGGGACGAGGAATGTGAGAAAATGAGCCATGTCGACAAAATATAACATCAAAAAACACAAATGGAAAAACCGGCACCTGCGAGAATCGAACGGATGACCTAAAAGTGAAATTTGGCGGGATGCTGTGTTTCACTATGGCACCTGAGGCCCAGTGAGAATCCCAGCTACGTATATCGAGCTGAAGCGAGGTAAATCGAGGAATTTGACGGCGCCTCGATTCACCTCGACAATCCGAACATAGCTCTTTCTGGCTCGTTGGAAAATTGAAGCAAAACGAGGAATTTCGAGTAGAATCGAGCTATATTTTGGTGCATCGAGGCTCGTCGAGCTATTGCTAGCACTTACAATACAACAGAATTTATAAATCTGTTTATTTGCAGCTACTACAGTACATTTAGCGACTGTATACTACATCGCCCGCAACACAGCGCCGCGCCCGCTCCACTACATCTCCGACAGTGCCATCCAGCCACACCGTGGTCTATCGGTCCGGTTCGTGGGCGATCCTCCAGTAACACAAGGCACAATACCGTGAGACAAGGATCTGACAGTGGTAGATGAGAAAAGGTCTCGACTGGAGACGAGGGTACGTACATTGTCGAGCTCGCTGCCAATCTCCGATCTGTTCTGGATCCGGAGCGCGATGAGGTTCTCGTCCTATGCAGCTGCCCGAAGTCTCGGAATGCGGGCACTAACGGAAATAAGTTGTATTTCAATACCACGGGGGAAGAAAGAAGCACATACATCGATAGTGGATGCGCTAGTGGTCTGGACGGAGTGACTGACGCTCACCAGACAAAGAAGGATATCAGCACACGACTCGTAAGAAGGTAGGACCCGCGCACCAGCCAGGCTCTCTTTCTGCTGCATCGTCGGCGGATGCAAATCGGTGATAGAATCGAGTAGCATAACTGCGAGGAGAGGGAGGAGAGAGTGCAGGTGGCCAGAGATAGGGTGGGGTGCAGAGGCAGTAAGACGAGGGCAGGAGGGCGACGAGATGGTGGGAGAAGACAAGATGTGTGGCATGTCAAAAAAAGTCGTACGACTTGTTATTTATTCACGGCAACGGCCCGTCTATGACGCAATCGCACGACTTTGCAAATTCCACAAATTCGAAGAGCTGTTGTCCAGGAGATCGAGGCTGGTCGTTTTTTCGAGCAAATTTGGCAAACACATTTCAAAATCCTCGCTCGTTGGTCCTCGATCAGCCTCAATTTGACTCGATTCCTCGATCTACCTTGCTTCAACTCGATATACATAGCTGGGATTCTCACTGGGCCTGAGGACCCACCACCTAATTTCGCGTGCACGGCCTTCTATTTAGCACCGGGAATGCATCTGGCTTGAATTGGCCCAGTAAACCTTAATTCAGTCAAGTGCTGCCATTTCCTTCCAAATGCCAGCCCAAAAACAGACAAATGGCTGTTAATGGTGGACAGGAATGCCATCAAATCGACTGCCACACACTTGATTTCGCTTGGAATGTTGCGCCGGGGATGCATCTGGCTTGAATTGGCCCAGTAAACCTTAATTCAGTCAAGTGCTGCCATTTCCCTCCAAATGCCAGCCCCAAAACAGACAAATGGCTGTTAATGGTGGACAGGAATGCCATCAAATCGACTGGTGCACACTTAATTTCGTGTGCACGGCCTTCTATTTAGCACCGGGAATGCATCTGGCTTGAATTGGCCCAGTAAACCTTAATTCAGTCAAGTGCTGCCATTTCCTTCCAAATGCCAGCCCAAAAACAGACAAATGGCTGTTAATGGTGGACAGGAATGCCATCAAATCGACTGCCACACACTTGATTTCGCTTGGAATGTTGCACCGGGAATGCATCTGGCTTGAATTGGCCCAGTAAACCTTAATTCAGTCAAGTGCTGCCATTTCCTTCCAAATGCAGGCCCATAAACAGACAAATGGCAGTTAATGGTGGACAGGAATGCCATCAAATCGACTGGTGCACACTTAATTTCGTGTGCACGGCCTTCTATTTAGCACCGGGAATGCATCTGGCTTGAATTGGCCCAGTAAACCTTAATTCAGTCAAGTGCTGCCATTTCCTTCCAAATGCCGGCCCAAAAACAGACAAATGGCAGTTAATGGTGGTCTCAGAATTGATGTCAGAATTGACATCAGAATTGAACGTCAGAATCGGTCCTCCCAGACCGCTTTGACTTCCCCTAATGGTCATTAATAAAACCTTGTCCCGGTCACCGGTCCAACCGTTAGATTCCAATTGTGGTAGGCCAAGAGTTAGTTTGTAAACGGTGTGTTTTGATTGCAGTATGAAATTAACGATGGTGTTTCGCGGAGTATTTTGTATTACATATATTATTGATGCCAACTCGCCGCTTGTTTGAGCAATTAAGTTATATGGAACACCAATTGCGCGATTTTTTGGATGACTAGCTGATAGCCACACACCTCCACCGGCACACAGTTCGCCATCATCACTCATACAGAATGCACCGGCAATGTAGAAAGTTAGCTGAGGATTCGGGACAGCATTCATTGCGGGTAGTTGATCTGCGGGGTTTTTACTCCTCGGTTTATTGACAAAAGCACGAAATCCGAGTGCAATGCTGGATTGTAGAGTTATACTGGGATCGAAAGTCACCGGCTTCTTGTCATTGAAAGCCAGTTTATTTTCAATTTGTTCCCCCATTGTAAGACCGGGGTTGGGTTGATAGATTGTACGACGCGGGTCCCATTTGGGATGTAAAGAGTCTAGAAGCTTGACAGCTTCGTCACGACAAGCAAATGGTTTGATACAACCAAGATTCCGATCATGTTTGCACGCTGGGCATGCACAGTTTCTCCTCCTAGAGTGTCTTGGGCTCTCTCCAGTTGTCATACTTATTAAATCACCTGTCGTCACGACCTTGTGAGTGGATCGAAGACATTTTGATGATTCAGAGTTATTCAAGTAATTTAATTCCTGATTCGCCGCGGGGTGGAACCAGATAGGAAGGCCGCGTTTGACTTCATCAGATATATCCAAGGCATCCAGCCGGACATTGAATTCGCGTGAAGTTTTTAGAAGATTCTTGCAGGGTTCCGGAAGAGAGGATATCATTGGCGACCATGTTTGGAAGAACGGATTGATTCGACATTCTGGTGAAACAATTGGCGAGGCGGGGTCATATTTGGCAAGAATCTGATCCAAGAAAAGGGCATAGGTTAGTCTGGCAGGACCGAAGTTGAGGTACTTTTGAAGAAGTTTAAGGTTTATTGCCTTGTTCCGATCTTTGATGCACACAAGTTTCTTGCCTCCGACGGAAAAATCTTGACATAAAATGTCCATATTTATTGGCGCACGTTTATTTTCACCCCACAGAAACGCTCTGATAATTCTATCAAGTTGGTCTTCGACTTCCTTGGGCATCCCTTGGACGGATGTCAGATATTGAGTCATACTAGCAACCGTCATTTGAACAATTTTAACCTTCCCCTCCAGAGTTGGGAATGATTTGCCCCAGTGGCTGATGCTTTTCTTGATTTTTTCGACAGTTGGTGTCCAGACGGACAACTGGTTCACTCCATTTCCGAGCCAAGCACCCAAGATTCTTGTGGCCTTTCCGTCCGGGGCAATATTAATGTGTTCTGGAAGGGCTGGTTGGTCCACACTTATTTTGCGTGTTTCATTCACAAATTTTCGGTAAGTTGACGTTCCAACAGGAATAATCTGGGTTTTGGAGATGTTAAATTTTGCTCCAGAAGCCCGACACCATAAATTTAATATACTGTCAAGATCGGCGTACTTATCTTCCTCCGACAGGTACACTGTTGTGTCGTCTGCAAATAGGGACACAATGACTTTATATTCGCGACCAGCACATTTGAAACCTTTCAGTTCGGATGACCGGATCATTTGTGCAAGAGGCTCAATAGCCAAGTTGGCTAATCACTCCGTTGATCATGACGGAAGTATAAGCATCTGCATAGAGATTTTTGACAATGTTGGTGAAGTGTTTCGGGAAGTTGGCGTGATCTAGAGCCGCCAACAAATATTTGTGTTGAATCTTGTCATAACGCTTTTTCTTGATCAAGGGCAACAATTACGCCGTTCTCTTCTTCGAACTCGGCGTAATTTATGATCGCCTCCGTGAGTTTGACCTGATCAATAATGCTGCAGCCCGGCACGAAGCCAGCTTGGTCTTTGTGTATCACTGATGGCGCAGTTTCAGCTAGCTTAAGAGATAAGGCTTTCGTGAAAATCTTGTAATCGCAATTCAAAAGTGTAATGGGGCGATGGTTTCCCTACTATCCTTGGATCATTTTTCTTGTGCAGCAATGAGAGCCAATCTTCGGTAAAGTCTGTTTGTGGCACGACTCCGAACCTTTCTATGTCACATGCGCATCCGGGACAATTCAGCGGCAAGGCATTGGCTTGAAGCCGAAAACAACGGTCACGGATTTCTGGACCAAAACCAATAAACCGAAGGCTCCCCGGGATACTTTACGTGCTCTACAAATTCCTGGCTCAAATCCGTCCGAATATGCAACCAGATCGGATGAAATGGCGAAAGTTGCGTGAGACTACCACGAACATCTCCAAGTAGAAGATCTAGCCTCCGAAGCTGACCAAGACACAGCTTCTGCAACATGCTTTGAGTCAATGACATCGAGGCTTTTCTCCGAGAGACAAGGCCGAAATGAGCAAATTCCTGACTCGCGCAAGAGATTGGTAGGGTGCTGCAGATAGTGCCAACCGGAAAATCACCAGGGATAAACGGCCTCCCATACGAGTTCTGGAAACAACTAGACCAGCTTTGTGAAAAACACAAGGGACAGACAAATAAACCGTTCGACGTTGCTGAAGCTCTGAGCCTGACAACTCCGGCTTCCACTTCGGTTCCGAGGCCCTCCGTTCCGTGAAGTTTCCCATCATTTCCGGTGTGTATTCCGGCGGGCTCCAACGGACATTCCGCCGAATTTTGTGTAAATACCTCTAGTCTTTAATCGATTCCCTGGCGCGTTTGCGAGGGTCTTCTGCTATCTAAATTCCCGGGTGACTTCGAGACGGTCATTCTAACACTCTTGAAGAACAAACATGAGGGATTGAGGAGCCAGATTGGCCACAGAGCAGATCTGATGTCGGTAGAGTGTTGAGGAGTGAAATCAGACGCGGGAGAATGAGGGGGGGAGGGCGCAAGGCAGCGGCGGGGAGAGTGTCGTCGTGGTGGGAAGGAAGAAAGATCAACATGGGCGCTCATCATTTGACACTGATTCGTCGATCAATTGAACCACATGCATCGGCTATTGACTTGGTGATTCTTGCGACTCGCTCTGTTCCGAGTCAGTGTTTCGTCTACAATTCATGTTCCTCCGACTCTGTTCATTTCGATTCAAATTGATCTCCAAGCTCATGAAGTTCCGGGCATAAACACGGTGACTCTGAGCTCAGTCAGGCTGGCAGGTCAGCCAGTTTTCGTTCAAAGGTATGGCCAAGAAGTTGACTCTACCAGAATGTGCACGTACAGAGTTGTTGGAATGAATGCGGCATCTATTATCTCATTTATCTCATTCTAAAGCATGCAATCCACTACATCGAAGAGTTTTGGTGTCAAAAGTTTTGAAAAGCTGAAAAGGGCTGTAAGCCGAAAAAAAAAAAAAAAGGGCCAACAAAAGCCACAAAATGCCCAAAGCCAAAAAAAGTGCGAAAAGTTGCGAGAAAAGCGCTTGTCAAGTTGCTGATGCGGGTGGTTAGCATTTTGTGATATCGCCTCAGCGTGCCGAAGCAGACACGCCGTGGACACGAGAATTGGATTATTTCGCAATTTTTGGGCTATTCTGCTATTTCATGCCTTTTTGGCAGATTCGGAAATCCCCCTCGGCGACCCGTGACAGGGACGAAGATTGTGATGCGTGACATCACAATTTAATGAACGATTCGTACAGGCAAAAACCGCTCTCCCTGGATGTACACAACTGTTGGCACATGTACAATCCATGTCAAAGGCGTCTCTGAAGTGTTTCTAAGATGTTGTCGGCTTTTGGTTGAACATTAATCAAGCTGTGTGTACGGTGTGTCTGAAGTGTGTCTAAGGTGTGTCTGACGTGTGTCTAAGGTGTCTTGACATCCAACCTCCTTTGGTTGAACGCTATCGAAGCCGTGTCTAAGGTGCGTGTCCGGCATACTGACCCACTACCATACCATTCCATCACACTCTCGATTCCTGAAAAACACTCAAGTTAAAGTGAAAGATAAAAAAATGCATTTTTACAGAAAAGCAGTCAAGTCCTGAGCAGAACCCAGGTGCACACAAAAAACCCTAAGTCATGGGAACTCAAGTTCCGTTGCCACTGAAATCCTGCGGCAGAACTCAAGTTTTCCGACCACTGAAGTCCCGGCCGTCTGTGCACCAGAACTGGGCCAAGTGCGAACCTGCGGTGGCGAGGAGGCAAGTGCGGTGGCAGGGGCAGCGGCGAGAAGAGAGGAGGCGAGTGAGAAGAAAAAGGCTCCAGACATGCACATGGGAGGGAAAACTGCTTATAAGACACATTTTTAATCTATAAGAGGCATCGGGAAATTCACCGGTGCCAATGATTCTGTCCCTTTTCGCTAGCCATTATCACAGAAATATTGAGTTGATGCGCTGTTCATGCTAAATTATGGCAGAACCCTGGCCAAATGTAACGCCAACAGCTTTTCTTGTGAGTGTTGCAGTCAGACATAGTTACATGAATATTTGACACTGGGTGCTAGGTTAATGGAGAGGTTCGTCGTTCTTCCATTGAAGGACGGACGGACAGGCTGACATCCAGCTTAACTCTGTGGATATTGTGCGGCAAATTAGTCAGTCAGGTAGTTGCATAGCGGAATATCCACTTTCATACCTTTCGCAGAAGGTTCCGTAGCCGTGGGGGTAGGGAAAGTGGTGAGCCCAATAAGAAAACCCTCCGAGTTCTCGGACACGAGTTTACAAAAGAACAAAGTTTTGGCGAGGGGAATGTTGTACTAAAATCACTGTCCTTGCTAGATATGGTCCGGATGCGAAGAGGCGCGACGGTTTAAATCATGATTTGGTTGTATTTGGCCAATATCTAGCGACGCGTTGATCACGGGATGCGTTCCCCTCTTTCTTCCCACATGCCGCGATGCCGACGCCTGTGTCACGGGCGTTGTTGATCCCCTGCCAGTGCCACTTCCTCTTTTGTACCTGGTGGTCGACGCCTTGCCCGCTTGTTAGCAGGTGGGTACCCCTCCAAGTCAAACAGCCGACGTATTATATGTATGTTGGCCGAGCAGTCCTGAGAGATCCGGCCTCCCGAGATCGTAATGCATGCTTGAACACAGGTATCCTCTCACCTCCCTAGCTAGGCGACGAAGGGTTGGAGAACAAAGGGCCATCGTGACGCGCGTGAGGAGAAAGGCTCAGTGATGCTTTCGGCACTGAAGGGATCGGCTGCGATGACGAAAAGGACAGGAATGCCGCAACGAAGAGGACAGGAGTGCGGACACCGACCCTGGGCGATGGCAGGAAGTGAAGCGGGCGCGCGGAATAAGTCGGGAAACGCGCCCATGTCTTCGAAGCACTAGAGTACCACTAGCCGTCGCTGGAGGCCGCGTTTGACTCGGATCGTGACCCAGCGGCAACGATGTCGGCCAGCGGCAGTATCAACTTCGGTGATCTATTCGCCTATGAGTTGTTCTCGGCATCCTGAACCACACCAGAGGGTCGCGTACACATCGTGGCTGAGGACGAGTTGCAGGCGGTTGTGGGCGCAGAAACAAGCTAGAGCCGAACGGTGTCGTGATGTATCATTTGACGGCTAGCCGAATCTCCGGGCGCGTGCCAGTGCTTCCATTTCGGATCGTTGGCCAGTGCATATAGCATATACTCGACCATGCCCAAGATTTCGCCTCGGGTACATTGGTCTTTCCTCGGTGCTCCGGGACAGCAGTTCGTCAACACGTGCGAGAAGGACGCCCTGAATGCTCGCTAGTAGGATGGCATGCCTACAAGGCAAATCCAGATCCGTGCATCGGTGAAGGTCAAATAGAATTCTCGGCGCCAAATCTCTGCGCAACGGATGAGCGCCATCCACGAAAAAAGCAAAGGCAAAAAGAAGGAATCGAGAAAGGCGGAAAGAAATAGATTTGAATTTGAATCTGAATAAACCCCGCCGGCGCCACGGCTCCACCCCTCGTGCAGCGCAGTGGAACGTAAAAAAGTCGAAGCTTCGAAAAATTGCAAACCGGGCGTGGTATCACAAAAGAATCTCGTCTCTTGTCATAGAAGTCAAACCGAGGAATCGAGAAACATCGGTGAAGAAATACAAGAGAAATGCACGGCCAGAGATTGGTAAAGCGTGGTGGGCTGCGAAGAGAAGAGAGGTGCAATTCAGCCCGCGGTCGTGAAGAAATTCGTGGCAGACGAGTAAACATAGTTTGGCTTCAACCAGGAGATATGAGGCGTGCGGTAGGCGTTGACTCGGAACGGGGTATTATATTTTGTCTACCACATGTAGTTGGCGCATCGCACAGATGTGCGTAGGTCGTGGAATATGGTGGGAAGCAAAGGAGCTGTGAGTTCGGAGGGAAAGGCCGTTGAAGAAAAGGAGCGAACCAGGACGAGAAAGGAAGCGGGTGAACGATGGGTTGGCGTCAAGTACGAGTGAGATCCGATAGAAGGCATCAACCAGAATTCATACGACGGTGGTGGAAGCAGTTCCTGTAGCAGCGTGAAAGATCGGGGAACCGAAAGGAAAGCACCGGCGTGGTAAGATAATTGACGCGTGGACGCGATAGGAAGGGTGAGAGAAAGCCAATCTCCGACGGCAGCTGGGAATGGGGGATACCGTACCATTTCGTTCAAATCGACAGTCACGCGTCACGCACCCCCCTGTCGATGTCGAATTTTGGTCGCGGTCACGTGTCACGCAGGCGTTTGTCGAATGTCCCGAGCGTGATCAAGGTCCGAAAATCGCCCTGAGGATGCAAAAAAAGGCAAAATTTTCGAAATTTTGCGTCGCGAAAGTCGAAATTTTCGGGGTGTCACGCAAAATTTTCGGAGCTGTCGAATTGTCGAATTGGTTGAAAGGGTCACGCGTCACACCCCCTGTCGATCTGAACGAAATGGTACGGTACACACGCCGGCCGTAGGACTAGCATAACGCCGCCCTCGAACTCGCAGTAACCAGTGATAGAGCGATTGCGCATGACCTCCTTCGAAGGAAGCGCCCACCACAATAAAACGCAGCGGCACGTCCCACGGCTGAAACTCGGGAGGCGGTCCTGCGTCAGAGGCTGCGTGGGGTGTTTTTGATGAATTTGGCGCCGTAGGACCGGTTCAGCGTGGCATAGGGCGCGGACGACGAACGAGTTACCGGAGGCGGCGGTGGAACGCAGAGTTGAGTGCGCCTGCGGGTGTTTGTTTCGGTCGCGCGACGCCGCCAGCTCATCGTCGTGGTGGGGGCGGGGGATGACGCGCCATCATTGATCATCGATCATCGATCATCCGATCAAATCCGGCCCTGTAATAGCGGGGAAAAAAGGGAAGGCAAAAGGTTTGGGTTATCGCGCCTGATAGATAATCACCGGCAGCCGCATGAGGGCCGTGTAAAGCCGGCGGCTGCTTTTAATAGACTTATCGGGGACTTATCATGGCGTGCTGGCGGCTTATAAGGTTTTGGTTTTTCCGACATGCGCAGTTGGTACACTTCTTTTTTATTTCATTTTTGCTCTGCTTCCCTGCCTTGTGCAGCGTTCCGCCCTTCGCGTCATTGATTCTGCTATATATTCAGCTCTGCACAACTCATTCTTGATGAAGAAATAACATTTTCCTCATTTATAAGTAGCTGTGATTACTTCTCAAATCTCGCCTGCCCACTGCACTGCACATGTACATCTCATTACTGCCCCATCACGCTCGTAACACAAGCAATGCCCAGAATGACCACCGCCGCATATGCATTCCAGCGCAAGGCATACGGAGCGGCACTCGAGTTCTCCGACGCCGGTCCGAGTGTCATACAGAAACTCGTGGCGTTGTTTCCGGTTGCGCAATCACCAAAGGGGTCGGTATCTTCCCAGTGAAAGACGTCGTTGAACGGACAGCCGCAGGTGCCATTGACGGAGGCAGCCGTGCTTCTGACGCTGGTACAGCAGGTTTGCAGCACACTGGCGACTCCCACGACGCACCCTGGGGGATGTGCAAGAGTCTTATGGTCAGTTTTCCCCACCAGGGAAATCGCAAATGGGCACATACCAGCGAACTTCCCGGTCACGGTGATATTATTCCATTGAGGGCCGTGGAAGTCGGCCGGGGAGCAGCCGGGCGGGAGGGAGGGAGGGCCAGACGAGGAGGAAGTTGCGGCTGGCATTGTGACTGGAATGGTGTGTCCGTGGAAGGCAGCAGAGTCCAGCGACGAGAGCGTGGTTTTAAGATGGACGCAAGCGCTCAAAATGAATTGTCCCGTATCGATAGCTGTGGCTGGTAGGTAGGTAGGTAGGTAGGTAGTATTACAAAAATGATGGCATGCTCATCAGATGTGATTCAATAGACAGAAGAATGAGAAGCGATGTCACATGCATGATGTATGAGAAACTAGCGCTTGCACTGCCATGGTCAGCATGCCTTATAGAGACGCCCATAGATTATTAGATACGGTTGCAGACACGTTTTTTTTCTCCGAGGATCAACGGTGTAGCCAGTTCATGCCGCATCTCACAACGGGGAATGGTGTGTCCGTGGAAAGCGGCAGAGTCCAGCGACGAGAGCGTGGGTTTAAGATGGAAGCAAGCGCTCAAATGGATTGTTCCGTATCGATAGCTGTAGCTTGAAAATGACATGCTCATCAGATGTGATTCAATGGACATACGAATGAGAAGCGATGTCGCGTGTATGAGAAGCTAGCATTTTGCACCTGACATGGTCAGCATGCCTAATTATATGCCTAACTGATGTCGCAAGCCAGACATGGGAAGCCGGCGGTTCGACTCCGCCCGGGGACATAGACTCGTCAGCTCTTACTGCTACACAAGGTCCAGACCCATTTGATTTTTACTTGCGACGTGGAAAATTAAAGATGCCTGTACGGGAGTTGAAGGGCAGACCATGAATAAATAATTAAATCATGTTTACTATGTACCTACACAGCACCGGGGACAAATGCCCTGGGGGTACAAATATCATCTCCACAGCGACGGTCCGCGGTACCATTTGAGGCGTTATCGATCAATGCTCGTACACTCACCATCGCCGGTAAACCCACGTAGGGCTGCCCACCGTCCCCGTCTTTACGGGTGTGACGGGTGTTGTACGGCATGCCGTCCCGTCCCGTCAAGCCATGAGCCGATTGAATTTGACGAGACGAGTACGGGACGGCAAAATTGCCGCCCGTCCCGTCAAAGTGCTGCCGTTGACGGCCGTAGACGGGTTGGGTCAAAAATTCACCCTCCATTGCCCTCAGAATCATGGTTGGTGAATCAAAAATTCATGCTGTGACAATCCTGTGAAGATTTCTATCAGCGAGGTCGAAATAGGCCGCAAACGAGTTCTGCAAACGATGGCAGATATACTTTTTTTGGCGGCACCGGATCCCCGGGAGCGGCAAAGCTAAGCGTTGTTCCCCCAAGTTGGCTCTCGGAAGTGCATGTGAGTGGTTCGATAGCATTCCTGGTGAAATGAGCGTCCAGATATCTACGGAATATGATGTTTAATGTCTGATTTCACGCACCTTAGTACCGCCCCGTCCATTTACGGTTGACGGCCGTCTTTTTGCCGTCCCGTACCGTCTCCTGGGCCCGAGGATGAAAAAGACAGCCGTCATTGTGACGGTTGGAAAGTGACGGCCGTCCCCGTTTACGGGACGATGGGCAGCCCTAAACCCACGAGCTCATCTTCTTTTTCCTTGTTCCCGCTCGGCCCATGCGTTATGCCGTCCCACTTTACGTCTACATTCGTCCTCCCCTCGATTCGGGCTCTTGGCCACCCCCATCGCTACTTTTTATCCCCGACTCGGTGCACTTCATTTCCCGACACTGCCTCTTCCTCTCGTACTCGTTCCGATTTATTTAATCCGTACCTCTGAAATGAATCCCCTGCATGTTTGCCCAGGTCTTCTGCTACAGTTCCCGCGTGCCGTTGAAGAAACCGGCATTCTAACACCAGGGTCAAAACCCGCGGCAGTGGAAATTAGGGAGTGCACGGAGTCGCCTTTGTAGGAGATAAAGAAGTAGCGCGGCAGTAACGCCATTGGCGCGGCGATGATGCGGCACATATAAAATGTAAAAATAGAAAGTACCTCAAATCCGAGCAGAAGGACTAGAAATTGAGTGTTTTAGTGTGAGTTTTGCAAAGGTTCGAACTCAACCATGACCTATTATTATGGTAACAAGCGGTCGACGGCGCTTCGCGCCATCTCCCACTTTTGAGAGGCCACTCCTTTTGCTAATATGGAATTTCTGTTGCTCATTCAAAGAAAATTCTGCCTTCTCAGCCAAAACTTGATGGACTTCCGATCGTAATAGTTTAGTGTTCCGAGTCGGCACGTCGGCTTTCGGGACGGAGCTGAAATTGTCACATGCCGATTGGTTAGTTAATGTTAGCCAGAGTGTACCGAAGGTGACGGAGCTTGAAGCTCGTATATAACCCTATGGGGGTAAAGGCTGCGGATGGATACGGCTTTTACTCTCAAAAATAGCGCGTGTCTGTCCGTCTGCAGTTTAAATAGACGCCTTTGAAGTCCTTTTTGACGCCGTGAGTGGGTGGAATTCTAAACTTTGAAGATCTACCAATTCAAGTCAAAATTCAAGTAGAAAGAGTGGATGCAAGGGCCGCGAAGCGGCGAAGCAGCCACCGATAAATCTTCAATGCCCTGCAAACTTAGGTTCAAGTTGCCATCATTTCATCTCCTGAGAGATGATCTTCCCATCCAGTCCAGGTTGACCCTCGAGATCGACCTTCCGCGATGCCGTCCCGCTTGTAATTTTTTAAGGTGAAGCGGAAGCGCTGCCTGGGAGAAAGTTTTTTTTAACCATGGAAAAATTTCTGAGTTGCAAAGAGTTGTTGGACGGCAGGAAGAACAAACATTGACAAAAGAGGTTAAATGAAGCGGAGAAAGCCGGGCCGAGTATGCGCGCTAAATCGAGGCTTAATTTCAGTTAATTTATATAGAGAGAGAAGAGATACGTGGGCTGTCGAGGTTGCGCTTGAAGCGTGCAGTTACCGCCGCGGCAATTCTCTAAGCGCTCAGATGAATCGCTGATGGTAGTGTACTAACTTTGTTTCAAATAGACTCAGGGGCTCAGTGAATCTAGATGAATGGGAGCTTTGGCGTTAAATCATTGGCCGTCGGAGTTGCATTGGCCGTCGGAGCTGCATTGGCCAAGAGGTGGGCGCACGACAAATTTTTGAGATCAACCTCTTTTCCGATTCTATGGTATCTGGAAGGATGCTTTCAGGTGAAAAAATATTTTTCTCAATCCTGGTTCTTCTGTGCGAAGGGGTACAATTTTCAAATGCCTTGATCTCAAGAACCTCTGTTGCAAAAAATACTGATAAATAGCCAAACCCTGACAACACCCCCGTTGGATTGGTCAATTTGGTGTGGGGGGACTTCTTCGTGAGATATTGGGGACACATCATTCATGGTCCAAAAAGGGAAGTCGGTGAAGACTAAACCGTTTCACCTAAAAAGTACCTAGGACTGTCCGGAGTATACAAGAATGGGGGGGTGTTGTATATCAGATTTTTTATTGGGGCAAAATTGACAGAGAAAGATGCAGGAGACGAACCCTTCCGGAGCTTCGGACCGATGGTCGAAACCTTGGTATGATTGATCGGCATCTCGGCAGCCCACCTCTTGGCATTGGCCGTCGGACCTGCGCCGTGGCGATCTGTCAACGTTGCGCGATCTGTCAAACAGTGCGGCGTGATCGAGATCCAAAGGTTTGGGGCTGATGGTGAGCAAAATCTTAAAGAACCAATCATTGGCCGTCGGAACTGCGTTGGCCGTCGGAACTGCGTTGGCCGTCGGAGCTGCGTTGGCCGTCGGCGATCTGCCAACGTTGCGCGATCTGTCAAACAGTGCGAGGAGCGTGATCAAGATCCAAAGGTTTGGGGCTGATGGTCCAAAAGCGGAGTTTAAAAGCTTCAGACGGGCTTAATTTTATAAAGAGAGAGATACGCACTAACTATCCTGCAGACATCCATGCACCAGTCTATACTGACGTGCAGGGGCGTGGGCTGTCTCAGCTACAGCACCAGAGTCACTATAATTACGGATTGAATCCCAACGGAAGCTGACATTGGTTGCTATCTACAGCTTTACACCCAACTGATCCTTGGCACACCGCACCACTTTTGGGTTATACCGAATCGGGCTGAGAGCTGTCCCAGATGCGGCGCCAAAGTCATTATTTATGGATTGAATTCCCACGTCAGCTGGTGTCGGTTGCTATCGACAGCTTTACACCTCTTTTATAGCGCCGGCTATCAGTATATATCATGCCTACCGTTGACCAGCTTCCACACTCAACTCTGCCATGCCCATAGAAATTCCCTCTTCGAACCAGATACAGACTCCAGCTCCAACCACGGAGGGCAACCTAGCCACCGGCTCTGACACTGTCGAGACCACCCCATTAGTCAGAGACGCAGATGCTGCGGGTACAGCTACGGATGATCTCTTACTTGCTCAAACCCTCCGAGACTGCATCACATCCCTTCCACAATCGTCGTTGCTCTCCCCCCCACCCGAGCTCAATGATGATTCCGAGAGGAGTCGCTCATCGACGCCCGATCAGGCAGATGCCGCAGATGTGGCCGAAGAAGAACAAGAGTCAGAGGTGGTTCAGATGGCAAAGCTTTTGCGCAGGAGTCTGTATATCATGGCAGGACTTGGCGACCCCTCGGGCGTATACCAAAACTCCTCTTCCGAAAATAACACGTCATTTGCCATTGTAAGTTGTTTAACCTCCCACCTGCTGCCATTCGCTGAAGAAGGAATGTAGGGTAATGATGTCACGGAGATACTGCGAGATTCGTTGTACGCCGTTACGGCGATGCAAACTATACGTGATCAGCAAAGAGCCCTACAGGTCGAGGATTCTCCCGACCTCGAGTCCTGGTCGAATCTAAATCCCTCTGCGAATCCGAATTCCTCGTTGAATCCAAATCCCTCGTCGAATCCAAATCCCACGTCTACTCCAAATCCCCAGACAACCGCTCTTGTGGCACTTAACCGGCTCATGAGCAGCCCATCTGGTCCACCATGGGGAAATGATGTCATGAAGTCACTCTGCGAGGCGCTGTACACGGAGCCTTTCGACGAGACGCGTACATCCTACCTCTTCTGCGTAGCCGCATCTTTCAATGTTATAGCTTATTGTGACGAGGCGGTTAAAACATCCGACGACTATATCAACCGCATTCGCTGTCTTGTTGGTTTCCTGGAACAGTCTAAAGGAAACGGCACAATGTCAGAGTTTCTCGACCTTGCTCGGGCTCAGGTTCCTGGATGGGCGCTCGGTGAGAAAGAGGCAAGTTGTCGGTTTAGCCAAATGAACTAGTAACTGAGGCCTCAATCCCACAGTACATCAATGCTCGCTATATTCTTTGGACTTTATTTCACTGGCCTATGTGGGTGGCAGACAATGGTGCTACGTTCAGAGACAAAATCGACGCCATCTTCCCCCCTTTGCGAAAGCGAAGACAGTCACCCTCCTTCTCTGTGACATTGTCTGATATCTTTGTCGCTGGGTTGGAAGTAGTTCCCACCACATTTATCCAGGAGCATCTCCTCGTCACGGATAATGTGGTCAAGATACTTCGCCTAACCATGGATGACATGAGGCCACTGGAAAGATTCAGCACCAACCGGGCTGCGATGTGAGCTAGTTAATGATTCCTTCCGCACATCTCAAAGTGACTCACACTTGTAGTGCTCTGCAAATTGGCAGCCTAGGTGTAGAGATATTCTCCTCACTATACGAACTCTACGGAAGGAAGAAAGAATTTGAAAGGGCTCGCTCCCTTAGGCTCCTCCGCAACGACAATCAAGAAGACGACGAATTATCCCTCCAACTCATGTTCGACCTTTATGCTGTCAACAACAAGACGAAACCGCAGGTAAGTGAGTTCCTGTTACTCTAGATCGATCTCATGTTTGCCCCAGGTACTGGCCAGTCGTGTTTTGGCTTTGAACAGTCTTGTTCGACACCGCCAGTCTTGGATGGTATCTCTAATCCGGGACATGAAGGCTAGCAAGCGGGAACAGCCATTTTTATTCTGGGGAAGCGTAGTGGCTTTCCTGTTTGGAATATGCACAGTTATACAAACTGTAGTGTCTGTCTGGTCTCTCCAGCTTGCATTGGTAGCATCCTAGGATTATTTCAAGCTGCCTTAAATAATTAGCGAGAAAAGGATTAACGGCGGAAGCTGAGCAAATCATGAAGACTTGATTTGGTCTTCTTTTGATCGTCGAGTTACAGGGCGGATCGCCTAACGATCTCTTGAAAATTTAAATGAATGGAGGGAGGGCATTACCTCAGCGTTCCAGCTCCAGGCGCAGACGGCCGTACGCCGACCTTTCTAACAATTCGAAGGCAGAGAGAGCTATTGTCGCAGCCGTCACTATACACCTGCTAAGGACCGGACCGAACCCGGGTCGAACGGGCTAAGACTGTATGCATGCACACTACGTTATGCTGCACAGGGGCGAACCGGTTCGCATGCGGTCTTCATATGGTGCCGCCAGAAAACTCGTGCGCTCGGCGACGTATGTGGTTGAAAGCAGGAAGAAATAACCAGGAAAGACCCGCAGATAAAAAAACAACGGCCTATCATCTAATGAGCTGGTCCCGACTTGGACGGGTCGTCTCCGCACGGAATGCCACACGATTAGAGGCAAAAAATATCGACAGCCTTTGACGAGTTTTGCAATTACCCTTGGGTAGAGCTGAAATGAGAGCGTGGAGGACGGTGGGACTGAGTGTTGTACAAATGACGATCAATTGGGTGAATGCTGTCCTGGATTAGTATTGGTCCCTCGGACGTTTGGATGGGTGGATTAATTCTAGATGCATTGTGAATGCAGCCGGAGCGCAGCTTCTTGGACTGAACCCGAGGACAATGCGGAACGCAGCTTCATGAACCGTGGGGTAAGCGCGAGTTCGAATCCGAAGCTGGGACCAAAGTTTGTGTACCAAAAGTGATTGACTCATGAAAAGAAAGCGGGTGTATAGCTGGCGGTCCCTGAGGAGCGGAGGATTTGAAAATTGGGAGGACAAGCAAGTTGGAGCCGGTTAGCGAACTGATGAATGAAGCAGGCAAAGAACGGGGGGCTGGCGTTGAGTACGGGTGGTTTTTTTGTGAGGGATTGGATGACTGATTGGTAGTACAGTTCTTCAACTAGGGATTCAAGAAGCCGAAGTGAAAATCGAGGAGGTCAACGCAGGGAGTTCCGAGATAATGTGGACCCCTGAATGCGAAGGGATACAGACGGCACGACACGATAGAGCGATGGCACTGGACAAACGGCCGTGGGATTGCGCAGGTCCGCAGTCAAAGGCAGCGCCGCGGTAGGAGATCCAGTTGACACCCGAGGGGTTTGCGTGAGTGGCCGTGCCGCTAGCGTACGTCGGATGCCGGCAATTGTGGTGGCGGCAGCTCGTGGTGGTAGCGGAGAGCGAGGAGCTTGCAATAATTAATACATGTGGAATTACGTCCCAAGATACCTCGTTCGATTCGGGGCCAGTCCATCCCGCTCCGAGTCCTTGTCGCGGATCCAACGTCGAAGCCAGACTTGATTCACCATCTGTACCGTCAGAATTATAGGGTATGGTCTTCACCTGGGGGAACTAGAAAGCGTACGACGCCGCAGCGCGGTGATTTACCTCATAGGCAAACTCCACGCTTAGAAAATCACGTCGGCTGCGCACCTAATGGTCTACATATCGGGTGATCAGCGTTGATTTTCTGAGAGAAGACTGCAAATGAGACGCGCAGAATAAATCATTGAATGCGCTCACCTGGATTGGCTGCGAATGCCTCCTGCTTCAAAGAAATGGGACTTGAATCCGACACGGTCTCTTGATCTTGCACGTATAACGGATCGGTGAGGGGTTCCTGCCCGAATCGAAGAGTCAGTGAGCGGGTGAGTGGATCGAAGAGAGATGAAAAGCGACTGCAGGTACAGCAGTTTAGAACGTACCATTGAGAGGCGGGTGTGGGCACAGGTCGTTGACTGGGAGCATGGTATGAGTCGTGCGACTAGTGATGAGCAGTATAATTGGAAACGTACCGTACCGAACGCCGGCTGGTCCGTTGCCAAGGGCCATGAATGAACTGAGCGCTAAAACGAGCTTCGAGCGCCGATTCTTAGTGCATGAGGTCGATAGAGAAAGGAGCGCAGCATCTTCGGGCGACATATATGCGAAAGTCGGCGTGGCCCGAATCAGAACCTGGGATCAGACTTGTATACAGTAGAGGATTGACACGCCGCAGAGAAAGACAAATTTGCAAGGGTGTCCAGAATGAGAAGGGCAGTATCCAGTCCGAACGAGGAAGTACGCAGGTGGGCTAACCGCGAACACGAGCAGGCAGTCAGGTAGTTGAACACTCTTTAGCAGTCCAGGAGCATAACGATTGCGATAGTTGACCACTTGAGGAGATGGGGAGAAGATCGAGCGGAGCACAGTACGCGCCATTGGATTGATACGGATACACAGGTGGGAACCAGGATCAGCATGTGGCCGGCCTGGGAGTTGCTGCCCGCTACCTGACCAGCAAGACACGATAGAGCGATTACGGCGTACGCTCGACAATCATAGAAGGCAGCGCGCACCAGTGGCGCACCACAGCCAAAACAACGCCGCGTTACCGGAGATCCACTTGCTTTACGCGGGGTTTGGCGTGAGTGGCTGGGGCTGGCGGTGCTCAGTGTACATAGGTCATTGTGTGGTGGCAACCGGAGAGCGAAGAGAGCTTGCGCTGATTGCGGCATTAACCGGCCCCACGTGCCGCCGGCGCCGAGTGTTGTGGCGATCAAAGTCCGCCGATTAGGGGTCTTCGACACGTTGAATCAAGCTGCGCGGGGATGCGGGTGGCGAAGATAGACTTCAAGCCGGGAATTTAATTTGCTATCTGCTGTGTTCTTAATGGAGAACTGAGTCCGATGTGGCCTTGCAGACCCACACTCGACTGGAAGTTGGACTCGGAGAACTCATCCACAGGATTATCTATTCCTCTTTACTTGTATTCCTCTTTCTTTCCTGCTCGTGCCACATCCTTTCATTCCGTCTGAGTAATCATTGTTTTATTCTGGTTTGAGGGCAGAAATAAATATCGACGGAGCCGAACAGGATTTGCAATCTCCCAGTAGCCGAACGGATTCCCACCACAAAAATCTCACCTCTAACCACGCCCGCCGCTACACTGGAAACGTCCTCGTAGGTCACGGAAGTCCGCCCCGCAGGGATGGAAAACTCGGGGATCACCAACTCGGGGATCGCATTACTGGGATGCGGCGGTTCGACTCCGCCCGAGGATATGATCTGTTGCACGGCGTTTTTGTTGCCTCCTCATTCCTTCCATGTCGCATTTTCTCTCATCATCCCCTCGCAACTCTTTCGAGCGATCCTCGCGAGTTTTCCGCACCATTTAACGCACCTTGCCCTTCCGAACGAGACAATTCTGCAGACAATGCCCATTTGTGGATGATGTCTGCTTGACTTTACGACGCCTTCTTTCCCACCCAATGCAAACCGGGCTGAGTGAAACCAAGCTGAATTCAATTCAACACAAGAATCGTCCCCGTGGGTCACGGCAGGCCGCCCCATAATCATTACGTACTCGTCCCAGAGCAATAGTACTGGAAAGCCGGCGGTTCGACTCCGCCCGAGGACATGAAGCACAGGTGAAAAAGTATTTTCATTCTTGCATGACACAGAACTGTGTTTTCATTTTGGGACACAGGTTTCTACCACGCAATCGAGCCCGGCTCACCTTGAATGAAGACTGCCACGCCCCCGTGGTTCGACCGCAGACCGCCGCAGAAATTCACCGCACGTGAGAGACTCGTGCCAAAAGGGAAATACCATTGACTTAGGTCTTGTCCATGGGAAGCAACGGTGCGGTGGAACGCAAGAGAGCCAGTTGGGTGCATTGATACAATCTTGTCTCCATGTCCAGTTGGGATTTTATGGACACAATGACGAGCCGTGATACCTGCAACCTGAAACAGGGACGCCGACGAGGAATTCCAAGAAGAGGTCCTCGACAGACACAGTGGAATGAATGGTCCGGAGGACATCAAATTCTCATTCTCGCATGCGAGAGCATACGACGCGTGAGCCTGGAGAGGCTGCGCTTTGCCGCAGTAAGTGCCAGAGATTCTACACAGAGCGGTGTCGGAAGGACGCGGAATTTGCAAGATGTAGCATATTGCCGTACACCATTGGTTTCCCCGTAATTACGCCACAGCAGGCTCAGAACGTATTGATCCCCGGATAAATTCACTGCCTGGATGACCGAGCGTCGAACCAGGAAATACGAAGCAGTTCGGTCCAGGTTCTATCACCATCCTTGTTTGTCGCGGAATAAATTGTAAAGGTACATCGGTCAAATCAGATGCATGAGAAGGTGCTACGTATTCAACCCAACAAGGGAAGACCCGCGATTCCGGTATCCAGTAAAATAGGGAAACTAGATATTATTTGCGGTGTCCTGGATAAGCGCAAGAGCATCCGGAGATCGAGGCTCTTGTTACAATCCTCTATTCTCCACGGTAATAAATTAACCAAGGAGAACCCTTGCGGGCGGGCCCCCCACAAGACGGAAATGTGGAATTACCCAACCCCGGGGACCCTTTGAGGCGTCGAGTCAGTTAGACGCATGACTCAGGCCAGTTACGCAGCGAGCATTCTGGTAACCACGGGATCACCCGGCAGTTTAATGTCACAGCATTGACAGGCCACCAGTCAAGCGTCAAAAGCCACAAGGCCAGGGCAGATACCAGTCCCAACCCGAAGGAAATGCACCAAGGCATTTTGTACGGATCAGGTAGACGGGACCAGAACTTAGAAGAATCCGTATGGGACAGAGTCCACCCGGATTTCAGGTACAGTTGCCGCCTAGGAATGAGCTCACAAGGAACCCTGTACGTAGCTAGGCTCCAGAGGACAAGGGCAAAAGCACCAGATAGTTTCTGTCATTTTCGGACGCAGATCCCGAAGTCTCGGAGGCCGGTTACCGAATGCCCGAGAACCGGTCATGTCACATGTCACATGACCAGGCTGACTCCGACTCTCCTGGCTGAGTGAGCCACCCGAAACAAAGAGACCGCAGTGGAGGGGCGCCCCAGCGCGAGCAGCGGGCCAGGGGCCATCCAAAATGGACCCAGAGGGAGTCCTGTACGCAAGATGAAGCCCCCAAGTCAAAGAAGTGGCCAAACCCGCCGAGTACGTCGTTGGCGAAGCCTTCGAGGATTCGGTGGTGGTGGTACGGATCACACGTAGCGGTTGTAAGGGCCGATTTTGGGCCCATCTCGCGCAACGGCCTCCACTGTCGCCCAGCACAACCTCGAGCAAACTCAGGGCGCACTATCTCAAACACCCTCGTTCGCCTACACCCCCACAGCCCGAAAACACGGGTCAGTGGCCGAGGGGGGTTGCATCCATCGACCTGCGGCACATCGCGTAACTGGTTGCCGCAGTAGAGGCATTTGTGCTGGGAAGAGGTCAGCAACGAAGTGGGTAGCGAAAATGAAGCAAAAGGAAAAGAGCAAGAGCTCGTATGTAGGCAGTACACTCTCCCCCCATTTCGCGGGTCCTTGAGTGGTGGACTCGAGACAGAATAAGAATTTGTGGTTCAGAATTTGTGGTTCGATCAGATTTGAACTGAGAGAACTTGCGCTGGCTCCATCTTCGAAGCTTACAGCTATTGGCAGTACCGAAGGCGCGAACGGAAATTTTCTGTTTTGGGATGTTTTCAAAGAATTCCCGGTATCTCAGTCAGTTCTTACCCGATTCACATAAAAATTAGATAGATCTACTCAGCTAATTCATGCTGAATTAGTGATAGAAAAAAAAATGGCGAAAATAATATATATTCGGTGATCTGGGTTTGCGGGGCTTTTTGAGAATCAATGCTGTCTATAGACATATAGTCATGTTAAAACGACATAGATTTTGGTCAAGGAAGGCATTGACACATTACGAAAAATGTCATAGAGTTCAATTTGCAATGAGTTCAGCGCTGGATTCAAATATCACAATGTTCTGATTGCAGTGTATACGCCCATTGTCCTGATGTGTTCACAAGCATGATAGACCGAACTGTTGAGGATTCTGACTGTATGACATCTTTCGGAACGTATTGTAGCATTACCGGGCAAAAATCCACATCATTTGGATGTGCCTAGATGCCTGTAAACTGCATTGATACCCAAAAATGCCCCACAAACCCATGTCACTGAATATACATTATTTTCGCCACTTTTTTCTATCACTAATTCGGCATGAATTAGCTGAGTAGATCTATCTAGTTTTTATGTGAATCGGGTAAGAACTGACTGAGATACCGGGAATTCTTTGAAAACATCCCAAAACAGAAAATTTCCGTTCGCGCCTTCGGTACTGCCAATAGCTGTAAGGTAAGATTGGATTTCTAGCTGCAGCCTGCAGATCCCCTGTGCTGGTACTCTTTCCTTGTAGTTTCAGCTCGGATTAGGATTTCTAGCTGCACCCCCAACCACTATTCTTCCCGTTCTCACCCACCCTAGAATAAAACGAAGAATCTGGATTATTATTGAACTTTTGCGGGTGATCCGTACCCCAGCAGTACTCGGCCAGAGGCGCGGCTGTCCTTATTTTCGAATTGTAGTGATATTTTGTTTACGTCCTCTAAACCTTTCTATCACTTGAAGATACTAGCAAAAGAAACCGTCCTACGAGATGATTAGAGGAATAAGAGGAAAATAAAACAGAAAAAACCCACTGACTTCCTCCTTCGACCAGGGAACATCCGTTGTGGCCCTGTGGCCGACTGGAGCAGTGGCAGGCCATATCTCAGAGTGGCCTGGAGTTTCATTGTCTTCGCTGGGTATAATATCTTCTCTGGTCAAATACAGAACTGGGTTCGAAAAGTTTATCAATGATGAGGATCCCAGTTCAGAAGGTTATCCCTGTTGAAGTCCCTCTAGTATGTCAGTGCAGTCTCCATACATCCGGATTGTTCGGCTCTGGCTGATGCCGGGCACCATTGCCGGTCGATGAAACGCCAATGGAGATCAGCGGCTCACACCTTTGTGCTCGCATTTCCGCTGGCAGCCGGTGGATCTCGATGAGTTGTCGCTGGGATCCTAGTGGTTTCCACGGGATATTGCTGTATACCAATGCAGCCAAGGTTCGTGCCCTGGCCACCGGATTCCATCGGGTTCCATTGGAATTCAATGGTTTAACTTCTCGGATGCGCCCCTGATTTTGGGTGAAGGCCAGGAAATTCCACACAGAATGGTCTCCTCAGATTTCCTTATTGCTGCCTCGGCCGTGTAAATTGTTAAACAAACAGTCGCAAGCAATCAAATTTGCATCAAATCAGATGCCACGATCCCAGTCCAATCGCCTTTTCCAGGCCACCTTGCTGAGGTGATAGCCTCCCTCAGATTCCTTTGTTGTTGCCCCGGCCATGATTCGCCGGGGGTTAAATTTTCTGTGCGCGTGTTTGGGGGTCCATCCACCCAACAAGACTATGATTCGACCTGAAAATGAACACTCATTCCACTTCTAGACTGAGAAGAGATAAAATATGTGCATAGCCACAAATTCAGCAAATATTCCATAACGTGATTCCCCTGGGGTTAAAATTTCTGTGCGCATTTTTGGGGGTCCATCCACCCAATCAGACCACGATTCAACCAGAAAATGAACACACATTCCACTTCTGCACCGAGACGAGATAAAATATGTGCATAGCCATAAAATTCAGCAAATATTCCAGTACCAAGTTGGCCAGTGTCGGAACCGTTCCGACACGCAGATGCAGCAGTGGATTGGCTTTCGAATTTTCTGTATATTTTTGAATTCACCATGGTCAACGAAAAAGAAGGGCCGCTGTCCCAGTACCCAGAGAGACGTTGTCGGAACCGTTGCGACATACAAGTGCAGCAGTGGATTGCTCTAGCAGACTTCGAATTTTCAGTTTATTTTTGAATTCACCATGGTCAACGAAAAAGAAGGGCCGCTGTCCCAGTACCCAGTGAGACGGTGTCGGAACCCTTCCGACATACAAGTGCAGCAGTGGATTGCTCTGGGAATTTTCTGTATCTTTTTTAATTCACCATGGTCAACGAAAAAGAATAGCCGCTGTCCCAGTACCCAGTGAGATGGTGTCGGAACCATTCTGACACAGCGGTGCAGCAGCCGATTGCCCTTCGAATTTTTTGTTCATTTTCAGATCACCATGGTCAACGAAAAAGAAGAGGCGCTGTCCCAGTACCCAGTGAGACGGTATCGGAACCGTTCCGACACACAGATGCATCAGCGGATTGTCCTTCGAATTTTCTGTACATTTTGAATTCACCATGGTCAACGAAAAAGAAAAGGCGCTGTACCAGCACCCAGTTGGCCAGTGTCGGAACCGTTCTGACACAAGTGCAGCGGCGGCTTTCCCTTCGAATTTTCTGTATATTTTTGTATTCACCATAGTCAACAAAAAAGAAGAGCCGCTGTCCCAGCACCCAGTCAGACGGTGTATGGATAATCACCCACACATTACTTCATGTTTGTCCTCGGTAAAGTCGTTCATATTGTGAGCCACGTGAGTAAATATAACCCCCCCCCCCCCCGCCAACGTGACATATTATGGAGAGCTACTTCCACGAACTTAATTGTGAGGCGATAGCCAGGCGCTGTAGCACTACCTTCCCAGTTAGACAGTGTCGGAACCGTTCCGACGCACTGCTGCAGCAACACATTGCGTTCCAGATTTTCTGTATGATCTTGAGGTCACCACAGTCAACGAAAAAAAAGAGGCGCTGTAGCAGCACCCAGTTACCCAGTGTCGGAACCGTTCCGACACACTGGTGCAGCGGCACATGGCCTTTCGAATTTTCTGTATAATCTTGAGGTCACCACGGTCAATTAAACAAAGAGGCGCTGTACCAGTACCCAGTTACCCAGTGTCGGAACCGTTCCGACACTGGTGCAATAGGGGATTGCCGTTCGAATTTTGTGTATAATCTTGAGGTCACCACGGTCAACGAAAAGACAGAGGCGCTGTAGCAGTACCCAGTTAGACGGTTTCGGAACCGTTCCGACACACTGGTGCAGCAGGAGATTGCCTTTCCAATTTTCTGTATATTATTGAGGTCACCGTGGTCAACGGAAAAAAAGCGGCGCTGTAGCAGTACCCAGTTAGGCGGTGTCGGAACTGTTCCGACACACTGGTGCAGCAGGAGATTGCCTTTTGAATTTCTGTATATTATTGAGGTCTGCACGGTCAAAGAAAAAAAGGGGCGGTGTAGCGGTAACCAGTTACCCAGTGTCGGAACCGTTCCAACACATTGGTGCAGCAGGGATTGCCTTCCTAATTTTCTGTATAATCTCGAGGTCACCACGGTCAACGAAAAAAAAGAGGCCCTGTAGCAGTACCCAGTTAGACAGTATCGGAACCATTCCGACACACTGGTGCAGCAGCACATTGCCATTCGAATTTTCGGTATAATCTTGAGGTCACCACGGTCCACGAAAAAAAAAAAGAGGCACTGTAGCAGTAGCCAGTTACTCAGTGTCGGAACTGTTCCGACACACTGGTGCAGCAGGAGATTGCCTTTCTAATCTTGAGGTCACCACGGTTCAACGAAAAAGAAGAGGCGCTGTCCCAGCACCCAGTCAGACGGTGTCGGAACCGTTCCGACACACAGGTGCAGCAGCAGATTGCCCTTCAAATTTTCTGTATATTTTTGAATTCACCATGGTCAACGAAAAAGAAGAGGCTCCTGCTGCACCAGTGTGTCGGAAAACTTGGTACTGGTACAGCGCCTCGTCTTTTTTATGGACCATGGTGAATTCTAAAATATACAGAAAATTTTAAGGGCAATCCGTTGCTGCACTTGTGTCTGAACGGTTCCGACACTGGCCAACTTGGTACTGGTACAGCGCCTCTTCTTTTTCGTTGACCATGGTGAAATAAAAATTGTACGGAAAATTCGAAGGGCAATCCGCCACTGCATCTGTGTGTCGGAACTGTTCCGATCTTGTCTCACTGGGTACTGGGGAAGGGCCTCTTCTTTTTCGTTGACCGTGGTGATCTCAAAAATAAACAGAAAATTCGAAGGGCAATCTGCTGCTGTACCTGTGTCGGAACGGTTCCGGCATTGGCCAACTTGGTACTGGTACAGAGCCTTTTCTTTTTCGCTGACCATGGTGAATTAAAAATTATAGAGAAAATTCGAAGTGCTGCACCTGTGTGTCGGAACGGTTCCGACAGCGTATGACTGGGTGGTGGGACAGCGGCTATCCTTTTTCGTTGACCATGGTGACCTCAAAAATAGACAAGGAATTCGAAAGACAATCTGCTACTGCACCTGTGGGTCAGAACGGTTCCGAGACCGTCTCACTGGGTGCTGGGACAACAGCTATTCTTTTTCATTGACCGTTGTGACCTCGAAAATAAACAGAAAATTCGAACGCCAATCGGTTGCTGCACCCGTGTGTGGGAACGGTTCCGACACTGGGCAACTTGGTACTGGTACAACACCTCTTCTTTTTCGCTGACCATGGTGAATTAAAAAATACACAGAAAATTCGAAAGCCAATCTGCCGCTGCATCTGTGTGTCGGGACGGTTCCAACGCCGTCTCACTGGGTGCTGGGACAGTGGCTCTTCTGTTTCATTGACCGTGGTGACCTCGAAAATAAACAGAAAATTCGAACGCCAATCCGCTGCTGCATCTCTGTGTCGGAACGGTTCCGACACTGGCCAACTTGGTACTGGGACAGCAGCTCTTCTTTTTCGTTGACCATGGTAAATTAAAAAATTCCGAGATATCCTTGACGCGAGGCACGAGCGGCTTAAGGATATCAATCCCACTGCCTTGACACTGCCTGCGGACACTGCTTAGAAGCGATGCTCCGAATCCACCTCGTCTTGCTCCCCAATGCCAAATCTACGTCCACGTCCACGTCCCACACGCACCACCCGAGGTCAAAACCAACAACGACCAAGTCGTAGTACAAAACAGCGCTCTCCTGCGGGGTCACAAGTATGGCAGCATAAAAGGTTGTACAGTGAGGTTTGCTACTCCGTCCTTGTGCCTCAATATTTTCTCATTCCGCGCAGACTCCCATGACGGCGGCCGCTAGGGCCGGAACCCACGCTCTCACCAAAACGAGACGCAGCCCATCAACGTTCCCAATTCCATCCAAGTCGATTGAGTCCAAGGGTACTGGGCCCAATCCCTATTCAAATATGTGGAGAACCATTTGCCGAACCCTGTGAGTTGTGAATTGCTTGTTTGTTTCATACCTCACTCCGATTCCTGAACAAGGGTCAACCAAAATCGGGTGTTGTTGAACAATCCCGGCAAGATTCCCAGTTGGGCCTATATCGGGGCTGAGGTCTTTCCCGCTCCAATTACAGAATTCATCCCAAAAGGCACACCAATTGATCGCAGTCGGCAATCCGAATGGGCAAATACTTGGGAGGAACAAATGTCGAGGGTGACGCTGGTGCCATCCAAGTCATGGATTATGTGCTCGTGCCACCGGCACCCTATGGCACCGTTAGGTGGAGGAATAGGTAGACTGTATCGCACTAGATACACTCTATGAGCCCTTATCTAGGTAGGCTACTAAATGTGTGTAGGTAAAAAGACCGTAATCGCGGTCTGCAACACGAAACCCTTCTTCCTATTTCCCGCCTCACCCTTGGGTTTCTCGAGGCGGATGATATCTTCTTGTCCAGCGGCACCACCGATACTCCCTCTGGCCGCGCTCTCTTGAAAGGCTTTGTTGGCAGCTGCCATCTCTTCGATCTGGGCTATGTGTATTTGATAGGGCTCAGCAAGTCGTAAGGCTGGCAGCAAGATCCTAGACGATACCTTTCAGACGAGCAATCTCGTTGGCGGCGGCAGTGGCATCGGCAGCGGCGGCAGCAGCAGCAGCAACACTGGGATTCCGTTTCCCCCTCCAGAGGCCGCAGGCTTGTCTGCCGACGAGGTGGTGTTGGCAGAACGGCGCTGAGCGTTGGAGCCTTGTCTAGCGGTGTTGGTCGATGTACGTCCATTGTTCTCGTTGGCCATCGTGACAACTAGCTAACTCTGCACGGGAAGTAGGTGGGGAGAGTGGGCGTCAAGAAACAAGTCACACAAGGTCGTTTTGTAGCGCACCGTTTCCCCTTGTTGTTTATGTCTCAGAACAATATTATCACCTGATCGCTTATTTCTCCCGCACATCCGCGCCCAGGCCCAGCGTCCTGACACGACCTGATCCCGCCGCTGCTGACTATGGCCCCGGCGAAGAAGAATACCGAAGGGAAAAACGCGAAGCACATATGCTGCTGCGGCTGTGGGGCAGCCAGTCACTGCACAGACGGAGCGAAATCATGTAAGGGCAAAGCCTGACCGATCGTGAAAGCCCATCACGCCGCTCGACGATTGGCAGTCCTTGGCTTGAGCCCTGGCAATGTCAAAGAACGTATCTCAAAGTCGACTGTGCTCTCCCCACGTCGTCGACGCCGTCAGAAGCCGCTCGATGATGTGATTCCAATGGACATCGACAACGACGCCCCGGGCCCGATGGACGATGATGTCTTGCCCTTGTTCCACCCGGCTCCCAAAGATTTCAATCCAAGCACTGGTCCAGCTTCCCCCGACATTGGGCCTGGCACAGCTTCCCCAGCTATGCCGGTGGATGGCCCGTCCCCACCGGTGGGAGATCTTTACGATGCAACTGCAGCAGCTAACCTTCGTGCGGCAACCGCCGCCGCCCGGGAGGGCGTATGGTCGAATGGCCACCGGGTTGTAGTAGAGGAGGAGCCGGAGGAAGAGGACCCAGACACTGCAATGGATGCGGAGATGGAGGGAGAGGACGACTTCTGGGGTCAAAAAGATTATAACGAATACGAAATGCTGTATGGCCTCCCTGTTGGGGATATGCTTGAGGAGGAGATGGAGCGTCAGTTGGCTGAATTTGGTGAGTTCGGCCGCATTCGTTCTCGCAGCTTCAAGTTACTAAATAATCCTCTAGCCGAAGAGCTTTCAGATGAGGACATGGCGATCTTTCGCGCATTTGCGCTTACAGCCGTTTGCGGAACTTAGGGCGCAGACGATTTTTTTCTGTTTTCAGCCATTTTGAGCAGAACAGCTGCCCCGACTTCAAATTTTGTCAGATTGCCTCGGGACATATCTCATTCTACTCACACTGAAAATCCGCAGTCAATGGTCTCCTTGATCTTTTGTTTTGGTTTCCAAATAAAATTTTCACCCAAAAAATCCTGATTTCAGGCAGGACAGCTGCGGCATCAGTATTTCACCCCTGATTGCTCTAAATTTTTGATACGGCGGACTCTTCTGTATTATCTAGTCAACAGACTACCGGGATATTGAATATAACATCTAGTTATAATGTAGCGGTCAGGAAATACTGGGCTGATTTGAGCTCTCAATTGGCCGGCAATTTGTATAAGGACTTGGCATCACATTCACTATCCCGGTATTCTGTTGACTAGATAATACATAGAAGTCCACCGTATCAAACACTTAGAGCAATCGGGGGTGAAATGCTGATGCCGCAGCTGTCCTGCCTGAAATCAGGATTTTTGGGTGAAAATTTTATTTGGAAACCAAAACAAAAGATCAAGGAGACCATTGACTGCGGATTTTCAGTGCGAGTAGAATGAGATATGTCCCGAGGCAATCTGACAAAAATTGAAGTCGGGGCAGCTGTTCTGCCCAAAATGGCTGAAAACAGAAAAAAAATCGTCCGCGCCCTAAGTTCCGCAAACGGCTGTAAAACTGAAGATAACCTCACAAATGCTACCTTCGACAAACTTCCGTACACCTTCCCCGACGCGTACATTCCAACGCTGAAGGTCACCAAAGCCCGCGTCGAGTTCCCGGCAGCATTCAAGCCAGTTTCATACGACTGCTGTCCCAGTTCTTAAGCTTGCTGTTGTTATGTTGGGCCGCATGCGGAAGACGACAAGTGCCCCTACTGCAAAGAGCCACGATTCAAATCTAACGGGAAGCCTCGGAAAACTTTTACCTACGTCCCCTTGATCCCGCGTCTCGTGTCGTACTTCCAGAATGCCCAGGTCGTCGAACGGATGTCCTATCGTGGGAAATACACCCCGGATCGGGACGGGACCATGAAGGACGTCTTTTATAGTGCAAACTATCGAAGATTACGGGAGCGCTTCGTTCTTGTCAACGGCGTCCAGATGCCCCATAAATTCTTCTCCGATCTCTGCGACATAGCACTCGGTCTTTCGACGGATGGCTTCGCACCATTCAAACGGCGGAAAAAGACCTGTTGGCCCCTCCTCCTTTTCAAATACAATCTCCCGCCCGAGATTCGATTCCATCTCAGGCACATTCTCTGTGTCGGCGTCATCCCGGGGCCAAATAAACCGAAGGATGCCCCTGTGGTCGCTGGTCGAGGAACTGTTGAAGCTCGACCTCGGTGTCCCCGCGTTCGATGTGTCCAGCGCCGAGAAATTCCCTCTGCGTGCATATCTCACTACGGTATTTGGAGACATCCCCTGCCCTACCCCCATTTTCTGCGGGATCCTGTTCCAATTGCACCTGCCGCGAATGATTCCGACTTGGCTCCAAGATCGCCATCCCCAGCCATTCCGACGCGTATTGGTGCCACAATACCGCACCAATGGCCCCTCAGCAACATATTGGAGACGCCAGCCAGGCCGTCGTCCAGACGAACATGCTAACAATGGTGTGATGTGGTCAAGAACAAGCTATGATGATATCTGCCTGGAGCCTCAGGCCCAAACAACTGTATCTACACCATGACTTAGCCAGAATGCACTAGTGCAATATGGGGCGTGATTCTATGCATTCGGACGTGTTTTCAATCTCAAGACAGCTCACCGTGACGGGGTTCCGACCACCATGTCGGATTTGGCCACCTTCTCAAATACTCTCGCTCCTACCCTGGAAAACCTCACGCTGCCCATGGGCGTGGACTATCAAGAGTCGTTCCTGGTTTTCGGGGGCAGTCGAGCCCAATTTCCCGTGCGGCTACTGTTCTCGTTCTCGCGGCTACTGCGGATACTGTTCTCATTCTCGCGGCTACTGCGGCTACTGTTTCGGTGGCTACTTTTCTCGGTGGCTCATCACCCTGCTACTGCCTTGGAAACCTATGCACCGCCTGAGGGTGCCATCTCGATGGGGAGTACTGGCAGTGAAAAGGGTGCCCGCCTGTGGGGAATTTTCGGAATCGACGTCGGCTCGCGCACTAACTCTCACCTTCCCGCACCCACGCACGGACCGTCCACGGAACACGGATCTCCCGGCTCGCCATCCGCATTTGATCCGCATTTACCCGCGACATTATCCCCGCCCCGGAAAACAACTTCAAGATCGTCCTTCTCCTCGCCCTCGCGGTACTCTTCTGGTGTTATCTTGTCTCGGGTCGCCTCCTTCCTGATACTGCTTCGGCTACTCCGCCAGTGTCTCTCCTGTACTGAATCTCGTCTTACCCGAGGCGGCTATCAGAGAGCAACCCGTCCTGCTGCACCTCTTTTCCATACCCTTAAGACCCCGGATCTTCTTGCTAGTATGGCTGAAGACTATGCCCGCAGTGTCTCTAATATGGCGGGCAATGGTCCTGGGCGTTCAACCGGTAGTTCCGTTCCTACTTCGGGTACTCCGAGTACTCGATCCTCGGCTCGCATCAGAGATGTCAACCAGAAGGCCGGCAGCTCAAAACAGGATCATACAACTGTGGATAGGCAACGTAGAACCCGAAATCGCCTTCGTGATCTTACTGATACTGTTAAAGTAATGTATTGGAACATATACCACAATTTTACACTGAAGTTGACGAGCACCGACTTCCACGATATCCTTTATGAGTATGATATCATGTTCTTCGCAGAAACAGACATGCTACCGGGAGAGGATGAATCGGCTGATGTTCCGTCTGGATTCACTTTAGTCTCACTTCCGCGAAAGCCTCGGCTCACAGACTCACGCCGAGGGGGAGGCATTGCGTTAATTATCCATGATACATTCCCCTTCGTCAAATCAGCCCTCAGCTCGCCCGACATACTCGTACTGGACATGGGTACAATGTGGCTTATTGGTGCATACATCCCCCCGGAATCCTCGCGATGGGAAGGCTGGACCGATGTTGAACCTCTGCAAAAACTCTGGGAAACTGTTGCTTTCTGTTCCCAAAGCGAGAACAAACATATTGCACTCTTGTCTGATCTCAATGCACGCACTGGTTCACGGCAGGTGACAACTCGGCAGCTAGAATGGGCTAAACGCTGGGCAAGAAAGTCAGCTGATCCAGAAGATAAAGTCAATGCACGCGGCAAAGCGGTGATAAGGGAATGTGAGCTCAATGGCCTCTGCATTCTCAACGGCACCCACATTGAAACTTCTTCACCGGGACGTCTGACGTCGTGGCAAAACTCGGGGGGAATCAGTTATTGACTATGCAATCGTCTCCGAGAGTCTACTACCGCTGGTCCGCAAATTCGATGTGACTCTCCCCCTCGATGACGAAGATGAGGAATGGGCTGACCACATGCGAATATGCTTAACTTTAGATGCCGAAGCGTTTTCACAGACCCCTCGAGTTGTTAGAGTGGTGCAACCGACTCCCGAGTTCAGTGGGTCGGCGGACATCGATGCTTTATACCAATCGACTATGGATGCAAAACAGACCAAGGATGAGGCACTCGAATCGTTGTGGGGACCGGTACTCGCTACTTCTATACCGGTACAGGTTTATGTCGAGGGTGCCTGTTCGAAGGGGAAGAGGTCCGGCACTGCGGGTGCTGGGATTTTCTTTCACCGGGGTTCCACCTTGAATACAGCTCTGAGGGTCCCCGGGCCTGGACGTCTGACGGCAGACCGTGCACGCATTTTCGCTATTCACGAAGCGATCCGGCTGGCCCCAACCAACAAAAATTTGCTCATATTCTGCACATCCAAGATGGTTATACGTCAACTCTGTTACTTGGCGGCGAAAAACACACAACTCGGATGGCCAGGAAATAATGGAGACCTTTTCAAGGATGTGGTGACGCTCTTAGCTGAGAGAGAAGCTGAAACTTGCTTTGTCCATGTTGAGTCGAAGGCCAATAATGAGTCCAAGCGGGCGGCATATTCGCTTGCGCAATCTGGGCTGAATATTTGGGGCGCTCAACAGATGTTTTCCCCGGCCACGGTTCCCTCAGCTGATGTGCCCATGAACCCGACTCCGCGCTCTCTCAGTCTTAAACATAAAGTTTATACCCTTCTGGAGGAAGTGTCGCCAGTGAAGCCCAAGCCTTGGAAGACCGGAGAAGACGTGCCCGACAAAGACACGAATCGTAGTCACCGCGGCCGAGCGAAAGTCCATGCCCTACAGTTTGCTCTGCGACAGGAACTGCTAGCATGCAAGGAACCGAAGGAGTTTTGGGACTTTGTCCGCAAGCGCACTGACCCGCGCCCTCAGCCGGCGAAGGTGTCGGTTGAGGCACTCGCAACGGACTTTGAGGCCCGTTTAAACTTCCCAGAGGTCACTCCCAGATCGTTCAACTCAGATCAATTAGAGTTTAATGCGAGGATGAACCGGGAATTGAAAGTCCCGCCCGATAGATCCCCGCGCCAGTCGTACACCCGCGACGTAACTATCGAAGAGATTGAAGCAATGAAACGCCACATCAAGGCTCACGGAATACATACTTCGATGGGAGTCGATGGTTTCTCATATCAAGATTGCATGGACATCCCGAATGACAAGCTACTGCTCTTCTTTCAGTACTGCTTGAAACATCAAGAGATGCCTCAATTCTGGCTAACCGCTCTATTAATTGGCATCCTGAAAAAGGATAAAGATCCGACGGAACCCTCCAGCTATCGACTCATTGCCCTCGAATGTTGCATGTTGAAAATGTTGACTCTGATTATCGATAGGAGGATTCGTGAGGGCGCCGAGGCGCTCGGTTTAATTCCTCTAACTCAAAACGGCTTTCAGGATCATCTTCGCACCAACGACAATGTGTTTGTTCTCTTGTGTCTGATTGACAAGGCCGACTCGCTGGGTAAACCACTCTATGTGGCGTACTTGGACCTGAAAAATGCTTTCCCCGGAACTGACAGATCGACGCTTTGGGTTAAGCTTGCAACAATGGGAATTTCGGGCCCGATGATTGAATGGCTCAAATTGTTGTATGACCGTATCCGTTACATTGTCCGGCTAGACGGGCGTTTTGCACCTGCTTTTAGGTCGCTCCTAGGGATTTTGACCGGCGACCCCGGGTCCCCACACTTGTGGAATCTGTTTATGTCAGATTTCATCTTGGCATGGCACCCAGAAGACATTGAACTCAACGGTGTGCCTATTACCAATGTCGAATATGCCGACGATATAATGACTGCGTCGGGTGCTCCGGCCGGGTTTCAGAGTCATTTAAACGGGGCACAATCTTGGGCGAATAACAATGGCTGTGTGACTTCGATTCCCAAGTGTTTAAGCCAAGTTTTCGGACCAAAGCAGAAAACCTCCCCCGTTTTTCATCTGGGGGGGCAGCCTATTACACCGGTCCAGAAGGCTTGTTATCTCGGTGTATGGTTGGAAACTGGCTCAAAATTCATCTGGAGAGAGCAGTACAAGGTGAAAGCTACGAAGGCGACGACTGTGGCCAACGTTTTACTGGGGTTAGATCGCTTCGTGGGGAAAATCCCCGCTTGGGAGGCGAGAACACTGTATATGGCACGGGTTGACCCATACCTTACGGCCGGCTGCGATGTATGCCTCGACGTTGTTGCGAAGAGTCTTGCCCGCTTGGAACGTGTTCAGCTCAAATTTTTGCGCCGTATGCTAGGTCTGGGTCGCCGAAGCATGAGGGCAGTATTGTTCTCAGAAACAGGAATCTGGCCGATTAGATACCGGAGGGTTTTCCTCGCCCTCAAATACCTGTCCTATCTCCTGCAGTTGGACGCGAAACGCCCGGCAGCAAATGCGCTACAAGACTCCATCGCTCTAGCGTACCAACAGCGGCTGTGTTGGATAAATGACCTCCGAATTGTACTTTCCCGCCTGCATGTCCCTGTGATTTTAGACATTTCCCCGGGGTTTGGAGCCAAGGAGGTTGAGATGGCTATGAAGTGTGTTGAAAAGTCGATGGAAGCGTGGATTGATGACGAAATAGAGTCCTCTTCTAGGGTCAGGGACATGCTCGTCGGGCGTATGGAAAGGGATGCCAAAACAGGAAACCTGGTGAAAAAATCCCTGGATTTCAGGCACTACCTACGACTTGCCTCACCCGAACACCGCCATGCCCTCACAAAAATGATCTTGTCTGGTCATTCATTGGCTATAGAGCGCCGGCGTTGGAAGGAACGGGGAAAGAAAGTTGTTCCTCAACGATGGAGACTTTGCAGGTTCTGCTACGCGTATGTCGAGGATCCTGCCCATGCCATGTTCGTCTGCACGGCCCCCGCCCTAGTCCCTATCAGGTCCATGTTCATGGAGGACATCGAGAAGTTAATTCCCGGCATCGCAAATCAATTCCCCGACGCGTTGCAAACTTTTAGAGGATTTCTGGCAAGGAGAGAAATCACCCCCCTGCTGGGAAAACTGGCCTTCGACGTGTTGTCTATCTTTGAGGCCAGCCCTATGTTAGTTGTCAACGAGCCCACCCACGGAACCTGATGTGCCAAAGGGGATTGCGGCCACTGCCTTTTGGTGTCGTACAAAATACTGATTGCCGGCCACGCCAGCATAAAAACAAAACGAAAAATCGACCCCCATCATTCTCCCTCTCTCTCTTTTGCCCGCTATCTGCACTGTTATGTCCTCTCCCTACATCGGCCCATCTCTTTCTGCTGGGACTCCCTTTCTGAATACTCTCCCCGCTGCTATATCTGCGGCCAACGACAACTTCGTCGACCCAAAAAGTACAAGTGCCCCACCTCCTGCGCATGAACAAAAGGGTCTATCCAGGTCCAATGCCGCCGGCTTGAAGGCGGCTCAGTCCTCTCTTAGTGCTCACGATGGGGGGATTTTGTCAGGTCTGCAATCTCCCGCTTCGGCACATGCGACAGTTACCCCTGACACGGACAAAGGGCCACCGCTGGGACCCCCATCCACCGACCGTGTTATTACGCGTGCGGTCACCCTGCCCGAAGGCGCGCTCGGGGCGTCGGCTGACACTCCCGTGATCGCGTACACGACGGCTACTCCCGCCGACAATCAAAATTCCGGTTCCGATGACCGGGCTACGCCAGGACCAGAGACGGCAGTGACGACCTTTATGCACTTCGGAATGCAGCCAGATCCGAAGTACGAGACCGCCGCCCCGATGACAAAGCGTGCCACGAAAAACATTGCGATACTGGCGGACGCAGTCAGAGCGACGGAGACGGAAGTTGCTGATCTCGCGACCAAACTCGGGAACCTCACTGTTGAACTCCGTCTGGGGGAACGTGCGTCCACGGCTGCTCAGCTCCTCACTACTCCCCCGCCTACCCGTTCGCGCTCAGACAGCCAAACGTCCCAGGATAACGACATCAGCGAGCTCTTCCATCGCGTTCGCGAGGTTAAACTGACTGTTAGCGAGTCGGCGACTGAGGGCGCCGAGTTGGCTGAACACGTATCGGCCCTGGAGGAAGATTTGACTGCGCGAGTATCGGCTCTCGAGGACCGGCCCTCAGACGGCCTTACCGTGTCTGCCCTGAGCACTGCCGTTGCGGAGCGTTTCGGAGAAATCACAACTGATCGCAACGCGCTTGATACCGCGATGCGCAATCAATTCGAGACGCAATTGAAGGCCACTGCACAGCTCCGTCTCGAGAACAAGGACCTCCGGAAAACTTTGGAAGCCATGCAGACCACCATCGCACGCCTCGAGCTCGGGGGTACAACCGTTGTTCGCGCACCCATGCCAGCGATCACTGGATGCTCGGAACGGTCTTCCGCATTTGCTTCTCGCCCCCGGTCTCCGCCTCATGATCTTCCCGCGAAACGTCGGAAATTGTTCGGGATGGAGGTGTTCATCACCATGGGACCATTCCCACACTCACTCCTGAGTCCCGTCGACCTGTTCATGTCCGTCCTCAAACCGGCCCTCCCCACTTTCGTCTTCAGCAAACCGTTCTTTGTGATCCTCGACCCGGTTCATCCCTATCACCTCCATATTACGATGGAGTCTGCAGAGGACCAAAAAAGCCTCTTGGCGATGTGGGGTACCGGAGGGCGAACGATCGGAATGCGGGCGTCGAATGGAGATGGAGTTATGCTGGACGGGAATGACTCAATCTCCAGCCGCTCGAGTCGCCCTTTCACGGCCCAGAACGGTCCTTATGGCCGGGACGCCCGCAGCGGCTGAAATGTCGTCCGGTTTTGGTTCTGGGTTTAAAATCGAGCTCGGTCTCGTGTCTACGCTACAAATTGTTACTGTTTTATGTCGGTAGTCGTCCAAAAGCACTGTGCCCTTTTGTCCTTTGTTGATTCTTCCCATCGGCACATTTTATCCCCCCCATTACAGCCAAACATATCATATGTGGTCGTTTCGTGCGCGCATTCTGCAAAGGGACAGCCGTACAACCACTTACCGTAGACTGGTGGACACCGGGGATTTATACCTGGGAGGGGAGAACCTCTCCCGTACAACAGCTTAATAAGCTGCTGGTCAGGTCCCACAGGGTTCTATCCGGCGGTCCCGCCAAAAAATCGGCCGGCCAGTCAACGGTAAGTCAAGTGCGCCCGACCCCCTGGAATGATGTGTGCTCCGTTGGCATCTGGCAGTTTTAAGTATGGATAACCACCCGTACCTTACTGCTTGTTTGTCTTCGGTAGACTCGTCGTTCAGCCATTTGGACCACGCGAGTATAATAAACCCCCCCCCCGTTCAGACCGATCACAGTAGCTACGGACAATTTGACAAAGCGCCGTTTCCCGGACGGCGGGGACTCGGAGCGGCCTCTTAGTGACGTGCAGCGACCACGACGACTTTACGTTTGCAAGGCGAAGCTGGGAGCGGATTTGTCCGCATCCATCTGGTACGCGCTTTCATCATCTCTGAGCTTGGTACGCCACTTAACTGCTATCCACTCCAGGTACTACCCGGGGGGTGGCAGGCAGACTCCGTGTACTTTTCAAGGCCCCACACTTGCGCCATGGAGCACAAGGCCGCTGCAAGGGGACGATTGCGACGAGCGACTGCCGTCGTCGTCCACGGATCTCGCACGATATGGTCCGGAGTCGGAAGGTAGTGATGGATCTTGTGCCATGTTCGGTATGCACTTCTTTAGTCTCCGTTACTCGCCCATTCCTTTGCTCGGCGGGTCCCTCGTCCTCTTACCATGCCTGGCAGACTCCCCCCTCGTCGCGTCGGAAGAACACCGTCTGCGCGCCAGCTAGGCATCGCACTCGTGCGACGAGTCTGCGGTGTAGAAGTGCGTACGCGGGATCTCCGTTCGGCGCTGGACGCGGTGGGCGGGGGCGGACGCTGCAGCAGCGCAGGTGGACGGTGTTTTTGTTGTGTGTGAACTGGTTTTGTTTCGTGTTTAATGCTGAAATCACCCCCTGCAAGAGCCACCTTGGCCCCCAACAGCGAAACGGCGTGAGATAGATGGAAACACATACTGGAAGCGCCAGACGCAAGGAACCAGGCGCGCGGTACGTCTCCCGTTACCTGCGTTCGAGGCTGCACCTTTGAAGAGTCCACAGACTGTGCACTCTTTGTTTTAGCTAGAGGAAGTGTCGTCTCTTGGCTGACGCGACCCTACAACTCTCTCGGATTTCACAACTAACGTGCGAGGCGCCGTTTCTCAGATGGGGATGCGGCGAACATTGTGGCACGGGCGTTCGGGGTGAGCAGGCTTAGCATCCGTTTACATCTTTGCTAGCTTACACCTTTGCAGCTTTCACGGTTCGAGGTGGAGATGAAAGTCGGTGAGCACGCCGCGCTTGATGTGCTTCCACGGCGTGTCACATGTTGTCTGCACCGGTATCGGAACAGCGGGCGACGACGGTACGGGACTTGCTGTTTGCAGTAGATTCGAATCCTTGGAACTGCGCGTGTGCAGCTATGTTTGGGTGGGCTGTGCTATTTTTCTGCTCTTCTCTTCCACTCCTTGTCGGCGTCGGTGACTTGCTGTCGTATCGTCATTGCGCCGGCACACCTTGCTCAATGACGCCGCCAGCTCACCTCCTCCCCAGGGTTCGGCTGATGGAGATCTTGAAGAACTATAATATTTTGCACCCTACCTGCCTGGGTTCGGCCGATGGGTCAGGTAATATTAGACTGTGAGGAGTCTTGGGTTCAGCCGCTCACTACAATAAAATTACTCCCCCTACAGGCCAGGCTTCTTAGCCTCAGCTGCTCACTGCAGGAATATTTGTGGCGCTACTCGCCAGGGTTTGGCCAATGGAGTACTTGAAGGGCTATAATATTCTGCACCCTACCAGCCTGGGTTAGACCGATGGGTCAGGTAATATTAGACTGCACGGTGCCCCCTCTGGGTTCAGCCACTCATAATATTTGTGGCCCTTCTCAACCTTGGCTACAGGGTGGTAAATATGTGTCCCAGATTTGGCCATTCTTTGAGAGGTCGTACGACTTGTGCCTTTGCTCACCGTTGTTCATCATGGCATAGCCACTCATTGGATCAATTATATTCACCTTCCTGCTCCAAAAAAGGCAATTATATTAGTGTTCGGGTGGATCGTGATGATCTCTTAGCTCCATGTGCCCTAAAAAATCACTTTGAATATGTGGAAGGAAGAAGAGACAGTAGCACTGTACCTATTGATCGTGTTCAACACCCATCGGGACTGCTGAATGCCTATTAGGCATTGAATGACTACTTCTCGGGCATTGAAGGACTACCTCTGCACATCCTAGCGGCTACTCAGCACTTGTGACCGAGTCACATCTCTTCAAAGCGGCGACACAAGACGAGGGAATCAAGAACATGTTTAATTTGAATGCACGGCGGTGTATAGACGCGAAGTGAAAAATACATTACGGTGCCAGCAGTTATACCAATTTTAAGACTCGCGTACCCGGACTTTCCGAGCTCTCGGCTCGAATGACATTGGCTGGATCAACCTCCAGTCGACGCTTTTTCGGAGCCGGAGCCGGTGGCGGCGTAGCTGGGACACTGGGGGGCTAGAAACATTTACGGGCGGAAGTACGGGCCAATCCGCTGGTGGCGGAGTCAGCAGTCGGGTAGGCCTTGACGGCACAGATGAATGATGACGTGCCTTGTGCTGCGTTGAACGAAGACTCGGGGGCCGGAGGCCTGGACAACGAGGCCAAGTCGAAGGTATTGAGGAAATTGATGTCCGCCTCCGACAAACCGTTAAACAATGTTGCGAGATCTTCGTCTAAGAAGGTTGCCGTTGCCGTTACCGTTGGGAAAGGTGGCGCCGAGGTCCCCAGTTGTGCGAGGAAATCAGAAGGGTCTGATGACGTCCAATCAGGCACATCTGTGTATAGAGCGGGCGGGAACATCTCGGTGTCATCGTCGCGAGCTGCCACAGGTATGTGTCAATTATGTTGTGATATAATCCAAAGAATGCACTTACGAAACAACAGAGGTCCTGGCGAGCTAACGGGAGAAGAAGACGGCGGCAGGGGAGAAGGAGGTTGGTCAATGTCAGATTCTGAGTTGTCTGCTAACCAACGTTAGCCAATGTGAGCGAGTAAAGAGATAGTGGCTTACTGGCGATACGAGTGACGCTTGGCCGCTCTCTCGTCACTTTGCGCCGCATCCGAGCTTGATCGGAATTGCTCTGATGCTCGAGAGAAAGTTTGTTGTGTGTTGCCTGCAGGCGAAGAAGATCGGACGAAAGTTCGGCCACAGCAGCTTCCAGCTCGACTATCCTGCTCTCCGTTTCCGCGACCTGTACCGTCAATGTCTTCTTCGGTTTCTTGGGTTTCCGTGTAGAGATGCTGGCAGGGCGGAGAGTAGAATCCGGAGGTGTATTCTCGTCGTTGTCGCTCACAGAACCCTTTGATTGATTGAGGCGATGCGCCGTAGACTGACGATTGGTACGCTGCGGCATGAGAACAGAGTGATGGGGGTGGGTGTATAATGCTTGGAGACCAGCTTAGAGGGCCGAAGGTAGAGAGAAAGTACAAGAAATGAGCAGCTGAAAGGTTAGGAGTCGCGACGCGACTGATTTGTCACGCTCATTACAGCTGTGACTACACGCGTTTGACTTGACGGCGGCGACCGGCCATCGTTTAGTCAAATCCCAACCAATTTCCAAAGTTCCGCAGCGAAAGTCATGTATAATTGGTCGTTCTATGAAAGTACTGTGCCGGATTTTCGAAAATTTACCCAATGACCAGAGAATCACCCGAGATGTGATGGAATTGGGTCTCATTTAACCCAATTCAAGAAACTCGAAAATCGGCCACAGTACTTTCATTATATTTAATATTCCAAACAGTTTGGCTGATTCAGATTTTGTTAAACATCCCGTAGCAGAAAACGATGGCAGTTGCAAAACTGGAACCGACGGTTCCAGCCAACCAAACATGGACAAATCTGCCGGGTCGCGTACCCATACACTACGTTCAAGGGTGGCCTAAACACAGTTTGGGTAGTTGAGTTTAGATATGCGTAGACATGTTTAGTCGGCCACACAGATCCCGTTTAGACGACTACACACAGTGTCCGGATAGGTGGGTGTAGCCGAAGCGTAGACAACTACACAGAGTCTGTATATGTCAGTGTAGTGAGGGTAGGTACATCCGCAGAGCTGCACAGACCAGAGTTTCTCTTGCCAGCTCAAAATCCGCAGCGGTTGTTGTTACAGTATCTTAATCCTGTGGAGATGACTACACAGACCTACCATGACCTACACTGACCTACGTTGACATGCACTGACATACACTGACCTGCCCAGAGCTATACAGAGCTACACAGAGCCTGTTCAGCCACCTACACAGAGCGATCTGTAGAGGTCTGCGTAGGTACCTGAACTAAGCCTCTGTGCAGGGGGGGTCTGAACGCAGTGATAGCATACCCAGTTTGGGAAGTCACGTGAAGCTCGGCCATCACACGGCACGGGTGTAACAATGAACACTGTGGCCTATTGTTGTCTTTTACCGCCACAACCGTGACAACGCGAGTCGCAAGGAATAAATGGTGTATTATTTACAACAAGCTCAAGGCCAGTATATGAATCAAATAAAATATTAAAATCAATGAGCACTATAAGACTGGCTGAGCGCGTTCTGGCGAAGGAGGCAGCAACGTTCTATTAGGTTGCCGCCTTCTTCAACAGCATTACAATATTCCTGACCCTCGCCCTAACTTAAACCACTAACCTCCAAGCCCTACAAATAAATAAAATAAAGCAAAAAACAAACACTGATAGTGAGAGTCGAACACAAAAAGGCATCAAGACTCATTAGCTAACTGAAGGACGGCACCATTATCCTCTGTGCCAAACCAGCGACACAAAAGGCCTATCACGGCGGCCCTAGGTGCAGACGGCTGTTACATTCCCCAATGTTGGAGGGCCATCGGGTCGGCTTGTTAATAACTATGTTGATGCACACAAATACAAATATATTGATGTGTACGCGCATGGTGTCCTTCACAAGCCTGCGCACGCGCATGGAGTCGTTCACAATCCTGCCCACGGGCACGGATTCCCTGCTGTCTTTGCCTCTCCGTCTGCATCTGCATCTAAGCCTGCATCTACATCCGCGTACCATCCCCCTGAGCACCCTATGCAATTCTCTCTTGCAGCACAATCTGTAGTCCCGATACATCCGCCCCCTGTGCCCATCGTTGGCCATACAACTAAAAATAAAGGAAAATCTGTGTGTGCATCCGTACCAGCTGGGCCCTCTACTCTTAATCAATCTAGTGGACCAGTGTCACCTTTTCCCTCTGGCCTAGACGTCCTGTTCACATCGAATGACCCCTTGCAGAACATAATTGCAGGCGACCTGTACTCTGTGTACTCGCATCTGAGTAACCATGGCATTCCAGTTCAAGGCTTGAGCGTTGGCCAGGCGAGACATGCTATCATCTACCATTTGTTATCAGGCATGTGTGCCACTACTCTTCCAGACGGCTCGTTAGCGTTTCCACATGTTGGGTGTAAATCATCGGCTGCTGCATTTTCCTCGCCTCAACACATGTCGCATGCGGCCTACAGTATTATATTGTCTGCGTCCCTTCCGGCTACCCATCTCAATGTTGCTGCTGCAGCTCTTGGTGTCTCGCATAGTGATGTTATGCAGGTTCTTTCAATTAAACGCACTGATCTTTTTCATGGTCATGGAATTGCCAATCCTTTGCATGCCGCGTTTGACAGAGTTGAACTCCTACCCAAGGGAGCATTAATTTCCCTTGCAGCTCTGCACGGTGTCGACATCAGTTCTCATGCTCTACCTGTTGGTAGGAATGTCTTGGCTACACATATTGTGAGCGGCAGATGCGGCCTTCACAAGTCCGGTTTTCGCCACCTCGGGTGTGCCTCTCTCCTCTCCTTGTCGCATATTTATAATGATAATCTACATGTGTCGCAAATGGATCTGGAGGATGCCATGACCGTCAATTTTGATCTAGCTCAGATCAACATTCTTGCCTCTGTAATGAAGAAGTTGAATAAACATCCACTCAGACGAATACTACAGATGCATCATATTAAATTTGAAACTTCTGACGGAACTGCGGCTCTTCGTAAACTTTTGAAGGGCTATTTACGCCGTCCGCGTCGCGGAAAAAAATTGGTTGGTCTTGCTGATTCCCGGCTGGCTGACAAAACCATTCTAGTAGAAGAACGTGACCGAGAACTTGCCAAACTTAGGTCTGATTGGCCACAAGTAATACCTTCGAGACATAAAAGGTCTCTAGTAGAAGCTTTCAACCAGTCCATATCTAAAGACGCACTTTCTATGTTTGTCTGTGCTAGCTGTTCTGGCACGTCTCTGGTAAAACACAAGAGAACTTTAGGTCTAGACAAACTTGATCTCGACTTATTGCGCCGTCCTGACCATCCGAGTTTGACAAAATCCTAACGCCAGGAGGTTGATACTGATGATATCACGGATGTTGAATCTGAACACCAGGATGTTGATACTGCGTGTTTGACATTGTTTGGCAATTTCCCAGATTTCGTCGGCCGGACTGGCTCACGAAGACACAAATGAGTACGCTTTTTTTCACTTACAGCTCTTTGCGGAACTTAGGGCGCGGACAGTTTTTTTTTTTTTTCGACGGTTTTCAGCAGGACTGTCGCCACGGGCTCAATTTTGATCGGATTACCTCGGGAGTAGGTGCGTTGGATTCGCATTGAAAATCTGCAGTCACTGAAATACCGTGTTTTTTGATCCGATTATGTAATGAGATTTCTTCCGAAAAATCTCGGTTTCAGGCAGGAACACTGTAGCACTGGAAGTACTGCCCCGATTGACCTAGCTTTTTGGTATAAGACACTCTTGCATATTGTCTAGTCAATGGCCGGTTTGAATAGGCAATATGTCGAGTGATTGTGATTTGCTGCATGCTTTAGCAAGGCGGATATTCACATGCTACAATAAGTAGAGCTCTCCATGAGAATTTGGGTGCTCCCATATCTGTGAACATTACTGTTGACTAGTACTGCCTCAGATGTATAACATATCCAAAAACTAGACCAATCGGGGCAGTACTTCCAGTGCTACAGCGTTCCTGCTTGAAACCGAGTTTTTTCGGAAGAAATCTAATTACGTAATTGGATCAAAAAACACGGTATGTCTGTGACTGCGGATTTTCAATGCGAATCCAACGCACCTACTCCCGAGGCAATCCGATCAAAATTGAGCCCGTGGCGACAGTCCTGCTGAAAACCGTCGAAAAAAAAAAAAAACTGTCCGCACCCTAAGTTCCGCAAAGAGCTGTAAATCAGAGCTTATAAGTTATATAACGTTCAATCTATCCATTACAGCCGTTGGCGGAACTTAGAGGGGGACCAGAGAGTGATATGCCTTGGTTTTGGGGCCGGTAAATCACTATATGGCATGTAGTAGTAGTATATGCCTGGTCCAAGCACCTCACGAGTCTTCAGAAAATCGAATCGGGTATGTTCGAGCAGCTTTCTCCTTCCGCTTTTGACGCGCCTGTGGCCCGATTTTTGTTATCCGGATGCAGACCAGGCCTTCCCGGCGCCCTCGAGTTTTTATCCGAGTATTTTGCCAAAACTCGACTTTTTATCCGATTCTGTCCAGGGGAACGTAGTTCCTCGAATGCCTTAGGGCCGAATATTCACTTCAATGTGAATGCCTTCGGGCCGAATATTTTGACGGAACCTCTGAAATGCAATTTTTATTCGAACGGAAGTGACTGGATGTACCCCGGATTCTTTTTCCATGCTCAAAATTTTTGGGGTTCTGGTGACCCATTGTCAATCAGGGGAAACAATCGCTACAAAATACGAACTACAAAATACGTTGTCGAATCGGCGCAGAGCCGCCCTGGTCCCCCTCGTCCTTCCTCTTTGTGGCCTTGGTTGCCGCCACCTTCCCCTTCTTGAGTTTTAAGTAAATCAATTCGGCGTCGGTGATCTCATACAAACGCGAAAAATCATCCGGTACCGCCGCGTCGGGATGTGCAGGGGTGTGACATTAGGGACAGTCAGAGTAGCTTTTATATTGATGATTCTGACGGTGATTCTGTTATTTATTCTGGAATTAATAAACCGTGAGAGAATCATCGAAAACCAGAATCACCATGAATTGTCGAATCACCTCTGGAGGTGATTCGACAATTATTTGTTAAGTGATTCTGATTCTCGTTCATCACAATTTCAAACTACACTACATTTATTTTGTGGCTACATAGCGGTGGAGTAAGCTGACAAATCCCGCCTTTGTTAAGTATCCGACTTCTCGCCCGACGCACACTCAGGCCTGCCATGGCCCCTCGAGCTGCCGTTACTACGGAGAAGGCAAAAGCTGCTAGATACAGAGCGCAACTCGACGTCGAAAGTTGGTGCGCGTTCAGCCGCATTGGCCCGGCGAGCACGGGCCGCAGCCCGGCGACGTAATAGTGCACGCCGCAGGCGCCCTTTGTGGTTGCGGATGTAGAATTTCAAGAGGGCCGTTGTGTGAGCAGCGCGTCGAGTGGCGGGAGGCATGACAGATGATGAGGAGAGTTTGCAAAGCATAGCCACCAGGTAACCGAATAATTGCCGTCTCCTTCGGGGGCATCTTCTGGACATAGAATCATCGCGAGAATCACATTTCAGAAAGGGACGGTCAGAGCTCGAGTTTATTCTGGATGATTCATTCTCACACGGTTTTAATCTCAAATAATTTACAGAATCTATCCCCCTCCTCAATGATGCTATCCGCTCGGCCCCACGTCGGGGTCATGTTACTAGGGTTCGGGTATTTCTGCCCAGGTCAAATCGTTTACACGAGGCGGCACAAGTGATGGGTGCTGTGCAGCCTTCTTCTCTATAAGTGAACCAATTTCTTCTTTGGGGGCAAGTGCTCATCTCTCCCACCAGCGGGAACCTGTCTGAAATATGCATCTTACATGCATCTGCCGTCTGACTTAGGCCATGCATGCTGTTCTCCTGTCCCTGTGTCTGTTAATTCTTTTAGCTCTCGTCTCCTGCTGCTAAGTTCTTCCAGTGCTGCGTCATCGATCCTCGGCGCGGTCCCAAGCACAGCTGCTTTGAATCTGCCGTGGAATTATAAGCGATAATTGAACGGGTGAGAGTCATGTTTTAACTGTCTTTGAAATGTTCAAACCCTCGTCTAGAATAATTATTTTTGTCTCCATGCTCCCGCAGACCGCACGGATAATCGTCCCTCGAATAGTGGTGGGTCCTTCCAGAATAGTCACCATATTTGCACTCAAATGAATCTACGAATTTTAGTATTGGCAAAATCCTCTACTTGGCTGACTTCTTTCCGCTTTGACACCGCATCACATAATCTATGCACATTTATCGAGCGCACGAAATATATTGTGTTCCCCGCAATCCCCGAATGAATGAACCTGCGAAATTCCGCTGGTAGCCCAGCCCTCCTGATTTATTTATGACCTTTACAGCCTTCAGCATCCATACCGGCGAGGACCAGAGAGAAACGCACCCATAGTCGCCGCGCTGCTCTTGCCGAAGCTGGGCTTCCATTTCGACGGCTTCTTGGTAACCGTGGGCGAGGTAGTGGAGGCGGAGGCGGAGGCGGAGGCGGAGGCGGAGGCGGAGGCGGAGGCGGAGGCGGAGGCGGAGGCGGGGACAGGTGAGGGAGCCGAGAATTTGAGCAGCGCGCAGATGGACGGCAGGACGTTGGGCAGCGTATATGGGCGTAGACGGAAAGGCTGATGACGTGATAAATCTGTTGCCCAAAAAAAGGCAAGCTTATGTTGCCAGGCACTGCACCAGAGCCAGCACTTTGCCGTAGGCGGTACAACTCGGACCAAACAAAAGGGCTGAGCGCGGAGTTTGAATCGTTTTTCTTCTTAGCTACATTCTGTCAATTCATCTCGGTTGTACAAAGTCAAAAGGGAGAATTTAATCTAAGAAGATCCCTCTGTCATTCTGCCAGTTCAAAAAATTTAAATATGTCACCGAGGGTGAGTTGTGGAGACTGAGATTATAAGGGAAATGATGGCTTTGCGCAGCCACTGTGATGCCGATGATTGGCACCACTCAAAATTTCAAACTCAGGCTCAACCCTTTTGCACAGCCCGAGTTGTACCAGTCTGCCTACGGCAAAGTGCTTGCACTGAGAATTGCTGTACCTTGGCAGACTGGCAACGAGTCTACCTTCGGCCGTCGAGAGCAAATTTTTCATCTGGCTACATTTTACACTCTTAATTCGTGAAATTCTGCAGCAGTATAGCTCATTATAGGTTCTAGTACCTACAAACTTAAATTTAGATTTTATTTCTTTGCATGTCAACTTCGACAGCGGAAACATCAAAGTGTGTGTCCGAGTAGTCTCTTCTAAACAGATGCTACAACAATTCTCACTCATACCTCGTGTTTTGTAGTCTGTCAGTTTCCCGAGATCATTGATCGATGGTCTAGTAGCTGAGGAACCTTACTATACTGTACTTCACCGTTTCTCGGTGCGCTGCGCGCGTCACATTCACCATTGACGCCTCAAAACCTCGTACCCGATAGGTCAATTTTGGGTATCTCCTGGGCAAAATTCCCCCCGAGCGATTTGTCCGCTGTACACAACAAGCGGTGACTAAGTGGGAGGCACCATAAACAATTCACCTCAGCAGGGATAAAGGAGCAAGTTTAAAAATCAGACTGTGACCCGAGGACATGGAGGAGGAAGCAAAATCGAAGCAAAGATTTGATTAGGTCTTATGGAGCATGTCTGTTGTCAAGTTTAACGCGATTGGGTTAAACGAGACTTATTGCCGTTTGCAAAAAAGTTGGCGGTGGCGGTAAATACAGCTACAGAGACTATGGCTAGGCCAACTAGACTCAACTACACTTAGTCATCTTGGTAGCTATGGCTAGGCGTCTAGACTGAGGCTAAGTTTAGCAGGGACCGGTACGCAGTGAGCGCTGCTTGAAACAGCTGTTGTGCATTCATGGTCGCAAGCACGCGTCGGGTATCCTCGCCCTCCGGGGTAACTGCGATGAACTGCACGGCCGCAAGCCACGCATTGTAGTCCATGAACCAGGGCACTGTGGAATATGAGTAGTCTCTTATAAACAGACAGTACAACAAAATTTGAGCTCATCCTTCGCTTTCATCAGTCTTTTGACAATCTAGTTGTCGTGTTGTGCAACACGTGAAAACACCAAAAAACGGCCGAAAACACCCGGAAACGCGACAACACTCTGCGCCAACAACATTTTTACAAATCTTGACAACACCATGACAACGCGGGGCCCAAAATCTCCACCCACGGCGCCGACACATCAAAATTTACCAAAGTTGAGATGAAACCACTGTCTAACACCAAATACCTGCCCTCTCCATAATTCTTTGACCCCACCAGCGGGCTCCAGCGCCTGCGCAAAATTGAAGATTTTTGATCACAACACGGAAACACGAAAAAACACGTGAAACACGACAATCAAAATGTCAATTGGCTGATGTTGTTGTAGTCTGTCAATTACCCGTGATCCCTGATCGGAGATCGATGTTATTATATAATCAAAAAAATCGCGGATCTCAAGATGGCTTTCAGAATGTGTCTTTCCACAATTTAGTGTAAGATTCAAGTTCCATGGTTCAAATTGAGTCTTGTCTTCTGCGAAGTCTCAGCGACAAACGTCAAGAACAAAGATGCCGAGTTTTGATGGTTCGGCTGCTTACTGAGCAGCCTTTTCGTTCCAGCTTCCACATGGACAAAATCACCCATTGTGAACAGCCAGATGTCTTTGAAACGCAAATTCAACTCATTTTGCCTCCAAAATTTTCATGGGGAGGGCGTTGGAAGTGCTGCAGAGCCTTGGGGCAAATTCAAACTCCGATGTTTATGTAATAACTGCGATCTCCAAACACCTGTCACCGGGTAAACCACAGACTAGGAATATGAGCAAGGACAGAGTACATATATGTTAGACCTACTTTCTGAGCGGGATATGTGGGCGCGGTTGTACTGGGGGAACGCGGTGTTCAAAGAGATGGTTCCAGTCCAACTAAAAGGGCACACCAGCATTCAGGAGTAATCTTCATCTATCAGGGAGCTGTCCGATCCAGTTGCTGTTCGATGCAGGGATTAATTACGTCGGCAGGTTTCAACGTCTATTCACGACAAAGTAATTTAGTACTAAAGTTTCCTAGGCACATCCATCCGAGTGGCAGTTCCTGTGTAATGTGCAACGGCCTTCATTTTCAAGCGGTACGTCTGAGGGTGTTAACATCACTGAGCGAGGCAGTGTGAGACGAGTGTAACTTACCCTGTTGAAAAGGTTGGCGGCGCCGAGAGTTCTCGGAAGTTCTTTGTCTTCCCTTTGCATGACAACTCGGCGGCACACAGTATGGCCTTCGTTGATCACGGGCTCGTCTAATGGCTGTGGTGGATTAGCAGAATGAGTGAGAGATGGGTGTATCATACATAACAAGACGAGGCGCTCGGCTCGACAAATACGACGTCCTTCAAGCACCACGGAGTTTGTGAGACTGTAATCTTGAAATTGTCAGCCGTGGTAGCCCCAGAATGTACGGAGAATAGCTTACCCTGGGTGTATCTCTATCGCTGGCTGGACGTCCTGCTGAAACATCGCTACAAGCCACGCTCAGTGCGCGAGTGGGCAGCGGGTGGACAAAGCAATATACCCTGTGCTGCAAAACTCGAGAGGCATTTAAAGGCAACCTGACGAACATCCGGTCGAGAATCCTTGAGTGTATGCATGAGCAAGGGGAACGCTGGCTGGATGTCCTGCTGAAACATCCCTACGAACCATGCTCAGTATATGAATAGGCTGCGAGTGGAAAAAATTTATATACTGTGTGCTGCAAGATTGGACAGGCATTCAAACGCCGCCCGAGATGTGTCCAAGATAGAATCATTCAGCGATTCTATGATGAATGGGATCGCGGGCTGAATGTCTTGCTGCACCTCTGCTATCACAACCGGCCTCAGGATGCGACAAGACTTCGGGTATTCAAGCCAGTATATACCTCGCGCTGCTAAGCTGGCCAGGCAGGCAATTGCCGTCGGACGAGCCTCCCATGGCGATTCATTGAGCCATTCCACAACCAGACGAATAGCTCTTTGTGTAATTTCTGCAGGCAGCTCAGTCCACCAAAATTAACCGTAAAGTAAAGGCCTACCTCGCATCTCTGACTCGTTTCTCCGCTTGTGTAGGATGTGGGCAATTACAACGTGGCCGTTCCCAGCAGCCATGTGAAATGCCACCCCTTGTTAATTACCTCAGCTGCGAAAGTAAGGAATGTGCTATTACTCGCCTCCGGCATCCTGAACCCCGTTGTCAACAAGAAAATTGACAAGACTCTCGTTCCCTTTGTATGCTGCAAACTGGAGAAGGGTCGCGAATTGGTGCGTTCCTGTATGGACCTAATCAGTGCACGATTGACCAGATGTAAACTGCCATGCCATCAGGCTTGACGTTGGGATCAGCTCCCTGCTCAATCAGGCTCTTAAAATCCTGGCCATCGAAAGTATCCTCGAAAATCGCCTGCTCGAGATGTGCTTTAAAGGTTATCCGTATATATTCCTTGGCTTCTTTCTCGCTCATAACCGCTCATAACCTTCTCCCGAATGTCCAGAATAGATGCCACAAAGTCGCGCAGGGGAACAATCAGAAGGAGCAAGGCGAGTACTTGCCCGAAACCCCATAAATTCTCTTCGGACGATTGTTGTTTTTTATTACGACGAAGCGTGAGTTCAACATCAACAAGCAAAACAATGTTGATGAGAGCGAGACCAGCCAGGCCGACAACGAGGAGAACTGCGGATGATTTAGTGGCAGGTTCTGTGGCAGTTATATCGATCTCACAGGTTCGAGGAGCTGGATTTGCGGGACGGCTATCTGGTGTCAGAGACAGGACCCGATGGAAGGAGGGGAATCTATCCTGCAGTCGTGCTCGAAAATATTTTGCCGAGTTGCTTGTATTAACTTGAAATTTCTATTCAGCTCGTGAGGTGGCGGATGTGGGCCTGAAATGCCCCGCAAATGTGTTCAAACCCGGTTGAAAAGTAAAATTTTGTGGGTCGTTTGTTTCTCAGCCCTGGGAGGTAATAATAGCGGCATTCAGTTGATATCAGTGGACTTCGACATTTGAGGAACAAAGGGAAAGAGACAGATCACCTGAGTGAGGATGCAACAGAGAGTGACTGGAGGTTGAACTTACGAAGGCACTGGAATTGATTTCTGGGAACCAGTAAAGGCTGTGGTTGGCCAGGCACCGGTGGTAGGATAAGAGAGTTGTGATACATCCCGACGACCCGCAAAGTAAAATTAAGTTGTGTGACACCGGGCCAGATATTCGGGCAATATGCCTGGGTGAGTTGCCAACTATGGTGCAGGTCACCTAGCTGCCGCTACTCCATGCTTGAGATTGCTCGGCACTTCCCGGCCCGAACTTTACCTCTATGGCTTATCCCTCTTATACAAAAGTGTTCCTTTTGGCATTCCGCACAGATCCGTAAGACAGATTTCGATTGGATCAAAATTTAGTGAAGTAAAAAAAATCTCGCCTTCAATTTGGCCACTGGCGGGGGAAATAATGGAAAAAGTAGGCGATTATGGCTGTGTATAGGGCCAAAATCTTTCTCTGGCCGATTGGCCACTAATTTTTGGTAGCAGCAGCTAGGTGACCTGCACCATAAACTGCGTCGTTTCCGCCGAACGTCGAATTTTTGGTGCCCGTCACGCTGAATTGCGGGGCGTGTCGAAATGTTGAATAGGTGGAAGGGGTCACGCGTCACGCCCCCTGTCGATTTGAACGAAAAAATACAGGATGGAAAAATGCCAAAATCGAATTCTAAACACATATAAGCAGATCCCGCTGCGCTGCTTAGTGACGTTTGAATCCATGGTCCGTTCGCGGGAACGACTCGGGTCCGAAAATGAATATAAGACGGAGGATATTCGAAAGAAAAGGCCGTATTCTGCGGAATGAACCATCAACACCACCGCTTTCATCCTTATTCCAAGAGCATCAATGATTCAGAACCGGTCTTCAGACTGCGGCATGTGCTTGAGAATCTATAAACACTATATTAATTGACAAATCGTCAGGGCGGAGGTTTTTGACGACAGTCACCATCCAAATGTTGAGGCGGCGTTTGAGGTCCCGGGTGTTAGACCCTCCGAGATCAGCATTTGTGTGCGGCATGAGGTTCTCATTATACAAGGACAACGCGTCCCTAGACATTGTTCAAGACCACACCCACCTGTAGCACCCCCGCCAACACCCAACACCTCACAACCGAGCGCAACACCTATCAGTCCACTTTCTCTTGGAATCAAAGAATTTCATTGTGGTAAATTTTATCGGGCCCTCCGTTTGCCATCGGGAGCAGATGTTCGTGATTTGTGATGACATCCTATCCAAGAGTTGCTTACTCCAAGACTGTAGGTGACAAATATCCGTGCGGCTCTGACCAATGGCGTTCTTACCGTTACCTGGCCACGCATGAAGCCTGATGGGCTTACCTTTCAAAGTGGCCGCAAAGAATAATTCAGGGCTTCTTCAGACATGCGGGACTGGTGTAGTGTACCGAAAAAAAATTACAATTGTATTGCATTATGGATCATCTTTGCTTCTCCGCTTCTCTAAGTCCTTTTTTTCACTGCGACTCCTGCGACTCGGCATAGCGCAAGGAGAGACGCTGTCCTATCTTCAGATACTCATCCAAATCTTGGTCAGAAGAGAATGCAACCAGATGGGGACCATCGAGTTCCATGGGCACAAGGCCATCTGCGGTCTCTTGGGAAAGTTTGAATGCGTGACAGAATTGGGGAATGGTCATCGGCGTTGGTTTCAACGGGGAAGCATACATGAAAGCTCCCGCTGGTGATCGAGGAGGTGTGGAAGTCGTAGCTGCAGATGGGAAAGCGTGGTAAGAGGTGCAAGAGGTTGAAGCAGCGATGAGAGGCTCGAGGAGAGAGGCAAAGCCGGGGAAATCGTTGTTGATAGTGACAGATGAAGATGGGGGAGGCTTATTAGCTGATTTGAGACGAGCGGAGAGCATAGGAATCACTGCACTCCATGGGTCCGGAGGCAAGGGATTTGCCTACGGGCGGAGGCACAGGGGAGGCCACAGGTCTGCCTCCCTAGGGTAGGTACAATGGGTCGACTTAGGTCGAGACCCAGAAATGAATGACAAGAGTCTGCAGCGGACGAAATGAGTAAGTATAAAGCACATCTTGACATGAGTGGTATCAATTCCGAGTCGGCTCCTTGAATTCAGCTTTATGTTTTGAAGTGCTCCGCAACCTTTTCCAAAACGTGAATTAAGGCGCCCCGGGACCCCACCCTCCCTCCTAGCCGATGTCCGGAATTCTCCGGCGGGTACCTCTTGAGTAAATGCGCGTCAACTTGTGCTTTTATGGTTCAAACTT